>CM062650.1:61880165-62240165 GCA_031772095.1 Zeugodacus tau | reverse complement strand
TGAATCGTTTACTTTACAATATATAAAGTAAGCACTAGTAAAGATATCGATGCAGAAATTTGCACAAATACTACGTTTATAGTGTGGCAGCCCCATTCTAAAAATCACCGAAATCGGACCATAGGTTGTCAAGGCCCCATATATCGAACCTCGGTACTTCTAACCTAATATTATGGTTTCCAACTTTCAATGGACTTTATACAATATATATGACTAATATGTATTATATAATATTAATAAAGTTAAATAAATAAATTGCGAGAGTATAAAATGTTCGGTTACACCCGAACTTAGCCCTTCCTTACTTGTTTTTAGTGGAAAATACTTATAAAGGTCAAATATCGGTCTAGTTTCGTTGATTAAATAAAATCATTGAACAATATTGCTCAGGTTCGAAAAGGAATCCTTGACTATCTTGAATAGTATGGTGAATATGTCAAACGAAGCTCACCACACGCTAAAATATAGTTCAAACAGTGCCTTATATCTCCAGTTGAAGAGTCTTTGTGGTCTTCTGAGATCCTTTATTAACTGATATACTTTTTAGTCTTCTCACAGATTAGATTCTTTCGTTTTGGCAGACACTGTATTCAACTAATAAGTACAGGTGCATAAAATCTCATGTATGAAATCACCACTGCATACACATGTGTACATACAGTGTGGCATAAGGACAAGTTGATTAATGATGCGTCTAAACGCTAACCATTTACCAAGTGCTCTTAACTGGATCATGAGCGCATGTGTGTGTATGTGTGGGCTACATTGTATTTCTATTTACTCGTATTTTGAACCTCGAAGTGATAAATGCTTATTTAAGCGATGATATTTACTAGAATATGAGCAAATGCTTGTACTGTATATTAGTAGATATATACCTTATGTATCTTTTGTACATAGCTGTGTGGCAACTGATTTCATTTTCCTTTTAAGACACTTCGCAAAGAAAAGGGAATTAAATTGAAATTCAATTCGTTTAGTTGGAAACTGAGATTCGAGTGAAAGAAAGCGAGTGTGTAATTGGATATTGTGTTATATAATTTCATTTATCAATATAGTTATAAGTATATAGGATGTGTGTGGTCGCTGGTCAATGAACTTTGTTGGATAGATAGCGAGGTTGTTGATGAAAGAGAATATAAAGATACAAATTAAATAAAATACAAAAATTAATATATAAATAATATGGTTGCATTAAAACCACTTAAGATTTTCCTCTAATAATCTTCTTTCTTCTCTTTTTAGTTGAAACGTCGACAAATCTTCGCGGAAACTCTAAACTAGAAAATACAAAGTAAGTACTGAACCATACTCCATATAAATGCTTATATGTATATTGCATTTTTTTCGTAAAAATATATATGTAGTATGAAGTTCAAGAAGACCGAAAGTCATAACCTACAAAAAAGTCACGGAACTCTTTAGAACTACAGTTGAAGGTAAACCTTAAGAAACTCTTTCCTTTGTAGTGTTCTGAGTTTAATATGATGATTTTATTATACAAAATACTATCAAAACAGTTGGAAAGTGTAATACAATTTCGGAACGATCAGACTAAATTCTTCAATTTTAGTTGCAATATTAGTTATATCTCCGTGAACACAAATAGAGTTGTATAGTAGTAATGAATAAACTCAAAAACTACTGTGCCGATTTCAAAAATTCTTTCACCATTGGAAAGCTTCACCGCGACTAACATAGGCTCTATTTATTGCCTGCATCTAAACATTCCGGAAATAGTTCCCTGGTGAGGGTATCAAAACGACACCGTGATGGAAAATCTTAATCTGAAACTGAAAATCGTTTGCAAGTCATTCTCTTCGCATCGCAATCGCATGCCAGAGAGTCGAGTACGGAGCGTGAGAAGCTGTTTGAAGAACAAAATATTAGAAATATAAGCTCGCACTAGGGCGTCGAACTCTGAGCGTTCCCAACGCACAGTGGTTCGGCTTGTATGAAGGCGCGGTCATAAATACTTCCCGTTGAGATATCGCTATGAAATTTTCACCAAAAATCTAGAAAAATATTTTAAATATATATTACTATATATCTTTAACTTCAAAATCCATTAAAAATAATCTTAATTCGTTACCCTGATCAATTACCAGAACAAATTGAAGTTCGTTGTTGCTGCGATAGTAAAAAAAAAGTTTTTGATGTGCTTTAAAAAAATAGAGGTATTCATGCGTTTAACTCTATTTTTAGAAAGTACCGTTAGATTTTTAGCAAAACCAGGTTAGCAAATAGGAAGTTTGGACAATTTAGAAGACATCTGTATACATTTTGGCAAAAAATCCTGAGATGGATTTTTTGATTTTTGGCCTATGGCGGAACCACTGTGCAACGACTTCATAATCAGAGAGGAAAACAACTGACATCAAAGACTAGAGGCCGTAATCAAGTTTTAGCTCATTACAAATAAAATATAATTTCATGTTCGACTTTCGCCCTTTTCCGGGCGAAGCCGGAGCGATCTGCTAGTAGTTAAATAAAATTTCAAATATTTCCTATAATGCAAGAAAGCACACTTTACAGATATACATAGAAATAACAGGAACCAAAAGGATTTTGTCAGTAAAAATGTAAATTATCAATTCTAAGGCTGAACTTTGACTTCACATTCGTTCTACAAAATATAAAGATTATTTTGTGCGAAATATATTCATTCTACCAAAAGCCTTTAAAAGCCCTTACTGTTTCCTCAATATTTATAACTAATTTCTAGCATAATTTTCGTTGTTCTCAATAAAGTTGATGTGGACGGCTGTCATAACATTTAAGATCTTCATTAAAAGTTTAATAGAAGTACCACTTAACCGATTAGCAATCGTTTTTAATTCACCAGATCGCTCCTGAACTCGATGCTTGAGTTCTGTGCAAACCAAGTTACCATGCAAATTATCCACTTAAACTATATACAACAGAGTGAATAGAATCACTATTTGAGATTTATACCAGTTGTGTGATCGATTCGCCACTAACCAAAGTTTGTGTAACCGCAAACAGCTTGTATTAGATTATACCAGTTGTTTGTTCGATTCGTAACTTTTCAAGTTTTGGTGTATCGAATAGAGTCTATATATATTTAGATTATAAACAAAAATTCATTCCAAGTGCTTCACTAAATGCGCTGAACGATTTTGCTTATCAAAGGTTGTGAACCATTTAAATTGGCCTAAAACTGACCAACGGTTGGAAATATCTCTCTTTCTGAATTTTGATCGAATCTTTTTGAAAACAATATTTTATTTATTTCCATTTTTAGTTAATTTTTGTGAGGTCCGTTTCCAGTGATCATCAAATTTAGCTGGTCGACTACAGACTACAGCAGACTTGACTTATTTGACGTTGGCAGCATTGCCAACTAATTTCAAAAGTCATAAACTTATTCAGGAGCGCTTTTCAATATTTATGAATGTAAATGTCTACTTCTGCATGTAAGAAAACTCATCTTCTCATATTCTTTACTAAAATTTAGATATATTTGCATTAAAAAAGCCATTTCTACATTTAAATCAAGCTCATTAGACTTAAGTAGACAATTTGCATTATTTTAATGGGACTTCCACAATTCAAGACATTTCTATTACATACCCAAATGTAAGTAAGTCTTTCGACAGTGACTCCACGCGAATCAAAGCTCATTTACATTTTAATTGAATTTTGCACATTTCCGGTGGCGCGCACAAAAGTAGACTATACGCTTAATGTGATGAGCGTAACTATTTGACTGTGAATTTAGCGAAAGAGTTAGAAAGTGCAAGACCTTGAAATTGTATTACGACTGGCGAGCTTTTTAGATATATGTATGTATGTGTGTGTGTGTTTGTCTGTGTGCCATGAAATGAAGTGGAATTTATGAAAATTGCTTCCAAGTGCTTGCGAGTGCCTAGTCGAGCGCTAGAAATGCACCAATCAGTTTTGGCTCTACAATTCAAATTGCTGGCAACTCAACAGAAAAAATACAGTTACATAAACACATCACATCATACTCCTCTCCAACGTCAGCGGCCTCTATCGGTCAAAGTGTTTCGTGTAGGTCAAGTGCTGCTTGGTTGTGGGCGGTGGCAAATTGGCGCAATGCGAATTGCATTTTAATGAGTACGCTGAGTGCCACTCTGAGATGCACACACACATCTACATAACTGTACACACACATACACTCATACACTCATCAGGCTGCTTAGGCAAATCGAAATGCTGATTTCCTCAACCACTCGTACGGTAATCGAAATTATCACACTGCAAAGTACTCACTTTGTTGTTGCTTTTACTCTCTGTATCGGGATTGTGATGCTCACGGGCGGTCGCAGCATTAAAACTGGCTCGTTGACAGCGGAAAAACGTCGTAATGAGACTCATTAAGCGCACATCCGGCGCGGATGTGGATGCAACAACCATATGCCAGCATGCAGCGGCTCCGCTTCGACATATGATGGCTTGTCGCTTTTATTTCCAATACTTTTACTGCTGTTGTTGTTTTTGTTGTATAGCCCTCACCACAAACACATTAACACACACAGCGGTTTTCCGGTTCATCTGCTGTGCCTGTGTGTATATATTGTGATATGTGATTGTGTGCGTGCGTTTGATGGCGCCTAAAATTCGTTTGGTCCTTCGATTTCATTATATTGACAACCTTTGACATCTGCTGGCAGCTCAACTTGAGTGTTCGGAAATTCGCATATTCGTTTTTCGACACTAATTAATGTGGTTTTTCGTCAGCTGCTCATGTGTAATTATCGGACACACACTGGGGTATTGTTTTTCGGCTGCGACTGCTGGTATTCTTGTATATATTTGAATGGTTGTGGCGCTGTCGACATGCTCGGGTGTTTCGGTATCAAATGGCAAATGGTGTATGGCAAATGTTGGCCTAAATGCACAAATATTTGGCTGTGTGCTTTTATGTGTAAATTGATAAGCAACGTGTGTAGTGATGGCTGTTGTAATGAGATGCTTTTTGGCCAAAAAAATGTGTAGGATCTAATAGCGGATGCCGCAAGCCGTGGTTGGTCGAACCAATCGAGCAGGGTTTAATAAAAATACAAATAAAATATAATTAATAGCTCTATATAATCTCCTGTTGCATGTAAAACTGGTAAGCAAAATGAGATGTCTCTCTTAATATGCGAATAATTTGCTAGAGTTTCGAAAGAACTTTCAATTTCTGATATACAATTTAACTTCCATAACTCGAACGTCTATAACTCGAACGTCTATAACTCGAAGTTCTCTATAACTGGATGTCTTGAATTGGCAATAGAAGTCAAATTTCATACAAATTACCTTCCGTAACTCGGAAGTCTCTCTAACTCGAAGTTTTTTCTGGATTATGGTGATTCGAGTTATGGAAGTTCCACTGTATAATATGAGGATATCGCCAAAAAATAAATCCTACGTGTTCGAATTCATTTACGATTGACTATCGGGAAATTAAGAGCTTTCGCTTACTTTTTCGCTTAAGAAATACAGTCAAAGGCTTTGCAATGCTATAATGACTCATGTAACTTGTATTTAAACTCTAAAACATATTCCTTAAAATATTTCATTGTTCATTTTCACAATTATTTATGTTATTGGAGTTAACACGTCTGACATTTTGCAATTGCGCCTAAATGTAGGCAACATACGAGGTAAGTTCAGAAAATAACGGGAATTTTTGTTGGAAATTTTGTGGAAAAAATGTTTCTACATTAATATTGTCGCCTTCAAAACAGTCTCCATTCGATATTATGCACTTATTCCAGCGCTCCTGAAAACCCTTCTCAAACTCGGGTCTTTTGGGATAGCTTTTGGCTCTTTCGGCGAATTCTGGTATGCTTGTAAAACGACGGCTTCTTAAGTTTTTTTTTTATTTTTGGAAATAGGAAAGAGTCACACGGCGAATCATATCTGGCGAATGTGGAGGCTGGGACAGTGTTACAGTATACTTTTTGGTCAAGAATTCACGAACAGACTACAAAGTGTGAGCTTTTACGATTCCTGTCCTATAGCTGCTAAATTAAACACACGGTCAGTAAATCTAAAACACATTCCGAGATGCCTTATATCAACTTATATATTATTTTGAGATAATTATATTTCGAATAAACAATTTTGAAATACATAGGTTAGCTAATCTATTCGAAATTAAAATTCGATGTATGTGCGTTCGATTCATCGATATTCGATATAATTGATAAAAAAATAACGGATCGACATTCCAAAAAATCGATACTAAAACAAGTAAGGAAAGACTAAGTTCGGGTGCAACCGAACATTTTATACTCTCGTAATTTATTTATGTAATTTTATAAAGATAACACAATTCGGCCCATATATTCGGCATAAAGTTCAATAGAATAACGAAAATCATCATAAATAGTATATGGGACTGAGGTAATTCCTAAACCGTTTTCACTCGTTTTCACCACCAAGATACAATATATCGAAGACTATAAGGTCACTTAATTTTATATTATTTATAATTAATTTAGTGACCGATTTTAACCATTTTTGGTACAGAGGCAAACTGTTTTAAGAAAAAAATTCAGAGAGAATGAATTACATTAAAATATCTGAGAGATTTACCTATATTTTCGGTGAAAAATTACCCTTAGGATCTGAGGAAAGTCATGGTCCGATTTTGACAACTTTTTCACAACTCAAATACAATATTTGTGTAAAGTTTTATTCCATTGTAAAGTTTTATTCATTGGTTCCTAATGTATATATGTATTATAAAGTGAACGAATCAGAAGAATTCAAAATTGAGTTATATGGGAAGTAGGCGTAGTTGTGAACCGATTTCGTCCATATTCCACCCGTGTCATGAGGGTGTCAAGGAAGTGTTATATACCGAATTTGAAATCGGTCGAGTAGTTCTTGAGATATGGTTTTTGACCCATAAGTGGGCGACGCCACTTTCATTTTCCATTTTGTAAAAAAATCTCAGTGCAGCTTCCTTCTGCCAATTCTTATGTAAAATTTGGTGTTTCTGACGTTTCTCGTTAATGAGTTAACCCACTTTTAGTCATTTTCAACCTAACCTTTGCGAGTTATATACAAAAAACCTATTTGGGGGCGGGGTCACGCCCCCTTTTCAAAGAAAGTTACATCCAAATGTGCCCCTCCCTAATGCGATCCTATGTTCCATATGTTATTTTCATAACTTTATTTATGGCTTAGTTATGGAACTGTATAGGTTTTCGGTTTTCGCCATTTTGTGGGCATGACAGTGGATCGATTTGGCCCATTTTCGAAAGCAACCTCCTCAGGAAGGAATATGCCAAGGAATATGTGTTCCAAGTTTCATTAAGATATCTTAATTTTTACTCAAGTTATCGCTTGCACGGATAGACGGACAGACGGACGGACAGACATCCGGATTTCAACTCCACTCATCATCCTGATCATTTATATATATATAACCCCATATATATCACCATTTTCGAAAGCAACCTCCTCAGGGAGCCAAGGAATATGTGTTCCAAGTTTCATTAAGATATCTTAATTTTTACTCAAGTTATCGCTTGTACGGACAGACGGACAGACGGAATTCAAATCCACTCGTCATCCTGATCATTTATATATATATAACCACATATCTAACTCTTTTATTTTTTGGTGACACAAACAACCGTTATGTGAACAAAACTATAATACTCTGTGCAACATGTTGCGAGAGTATAAAAATTACTTATTGAAATTTGATATATTCTATATAAAAATCCTCTTCCTCTTGACTTCTGGTTCACAAACGCATTATACAGGAACTGCCTTCTCCAAATACTAGTGATTTCGCAGCGCGTGCGATAAATTCATTCATTTAAGTTCTGAAAAAAAATTAAAATGAAGTTTTAAACTAGTACAACTACATACTAAAAACGTGTAAATAATTTTTTTATGTCTCATTTAAAATTTTATATATTTTATTTTGTTATTCAAAAGTCACAAGAAATAAGAATTATTTCATATTTTTCAGCGTGGAATAAATTTACAGATTTTATTGTTTGCGCCTTTTTTATTATGTTTTCCTGTTAATAAAAATAAAACCGACTTTATTTATTGTCTAGTACTTTGTTCTCATCGGCTCTCTCTCTCTCACAGACTTATATTCTTTCTGACGATTATGAAGTTTGAAAAAGTTTATAAAGCTTTGAAAGTTATATTGTTGTATCGTTGTATCGCTTAATTCTTATAACAAAATATATGGGGAGACAAACGCAAATTTGTAAATATATATAGATACATACGTATATTCCTTATCTTTTCAATCATTCCCTTTTAAATGCCTATTACGAACTTTTTTAAAGCGCTTTCTTTTCCAGTTTAGGTAAACTTTTTATGGCAGAAGATTAATTTTTAATCGATTTATTTTTCCTGCTAACTTATTGTACCTATGTATATAAAATCTTACGTATATAAACACACCCGTTCTACGTACATACCTAAAAATCTATTTACTTTTTAATTTATGCGCGATTTTGTCGCTTTTTTTGCGATCTCTGCTTTTCTCTGCTATTTTATTATGCATGCATTCCCTTAGGTTTTACATTTTTATACTCTCGCAACAAATGTTGCTAAAGAGAGTATTATAGTTTTGTTCACATAACGGTTGTTTGTAACACCCAAAACTAAACGTGTTAGATATAGGGTTATATATACCAAAGTGATCAGGGTGAAGAGTGGAGTTCAAATCCGAATGTCTGTCTGTCCGTCCGTCCGTCCGTCCGTCCGTCTGTGCAAGCTGTAACTTGAGTAAAAATTAAGATATCTTAATGAAACTTGGAACATATGTTCCTTGGCACCATAGGAAGGTTGCTTTCGAAAATGAGCAAAATCGGACCACTGCCACGCCCACAAAATGGCGAAAACCGAAAACACATAAAGTGCCATAACTAAGCCATAAATAAAGCTATGGAAATAAAATTTGGTATGAAGGATCGCACTATGAAGGGGCATATTTGGATGAAATTTTTTTGGGGAAGTGGGCGTGGCCCCGCCCCCTACTAAGTTTTTTGTATATATCTCGCAAACCAATAGAGCTATATAAACCAAACTTTCTGCAGTCGTTTTTTTTAGCCACTTCCTAATACAGTCCAAAAATGAAAGAAATCGGATCATGACCACGCCCACCTCCCATACAAAAGTTAGGTTGAAAATTACTAAAAGTGGGTTAACTCACTAACGAAAAACGTCAGAAACACTAAATTTCACATAAGAAATGGCAGATAGAAGCTGCACTCAGATTTTTTTACAAAATGGAAAATGGGCGTGGCGTCGCCCACTTATGGGTCAAAAACCATATCTCAGGAACTACTCGACCGATTTCAATGAAACTTGGTTTGTAATAGTTTCCTTACATCCCAATGATATGTTGTGAAAATAGGCCAAATCGCTTTACAACCAAGCCTACTTCCGATATACCAGAACTTTGAAGACGATCTGAATCGTTTACTTTACAATATATAAAGTAAGTACTAGTGGAGATATCGGTGCAGAACTTTGCACAAATACTATGTTAATAGTGTGGCAGCCCCATTCTAAAAATCGCCGAAATCGGACCATAGGTTGTCAAGGCCCCATATATCGAACATGAGGACCTCGGTGCTTGTAACCTAATATTATGGTTTCCAACTTTCAATGGCCTTTATACAATATATATGACGAATATGTGGGTCAAATTGTGTATTATATAATATTAATAAAATTAAATAAATAAATTGCGAGAGTATAAAATGTTCGGTTACACCCGAACTTAGCCCTTCCTTACTTGTTCTTTCTATTTTTCGTTGAATTTAAATAAACTTGCGATATCAGAAAGCTTAATTGAATGTTTTAAGGAAAAAATTCGCTGAAATAATGCAATTATGATCGCGTGCTGAACTGGGGTGTGGCTTTGTCCATACTCTTTTAACTTTATTGTTATTTCTATTTTTTTAATTTATGTATATTTGCATTTAACACAGTAGCAATTTAAAAGCAAAAGTGGAGCAGCACACGCGCTCTGAATTAAAGTATATTTTTTGTAAATTTATAAAAAAGCTCAAGTCGATTTAAGCTAATGTCGGTATTTTGCTTCCTAGTAAACAACTTTCCATATCATTTGGCGCTATTTTATAGTGATTTGGGGTTGGAAATGTAATAATATTATTTACGATCAAATACGACAGTGTATTTCGAGAAAGTGTACTAAAATAATTGAAGCAACTGAAAAAAAAAATTACATCGACTTATACTTTTTTAATAAAATGCCACATATTTATAGAATAATTGTTATTACTATTTGAAGCAGATTATTTTAATAGCTTTATTCGTAATGGCTGTTAATAACATTTTGCGGTGTGATTTTATAGTAATAATAAATTTATAGTGTTGCCACCTTTTTAAAAAATTTTAACTGATTTTATTAAAAATATAAAAATAAGTATAAACAATCAAGCAATAATACAGTATGAATTTGTGAAAAAAATTAATTAAAAGAGTTGCCACCTTAAAAAAATTTAAAAATAAATAATATAATTGTAATAAAGCATGATTATCGAAGTAAATAATTTTAAAACTTTCAGTTCAAAATATTTTTGAACAGAGTTGCCACCTATTTCAATTATTTAATTCAATACGCATGTACACCAGATTATTTGTTACAATAGCTTTTTGTTACAACATTAGCTTATCTCAAAATAATTATAAATTGTAGATATTTAAAACATGAAGATGTATTCAAGCAGATATCACATTGCATCAAAAACCATATTAATCCACTGGATATGTTTACTTAACTTCATAGCTCAGAAGCACTTTCAACAAACAAAATTTATGCTACTTCATACATACCGTTACAAACTCACAATTTTAATCTGCTTTTTCGTTTATTTATTCGCAAAATTGTCGAGTTTAATACGAGTGCATGCAATATGGTATTTGTGCGCTTGAGCTGCCACAGCAGAAAATTACTCATACGCACCGTAGACCATGAGAGCGTTTAGTCGGTATTGCTTACAAGATTGCAAACAATATTTGCTACTGCATAACATATAACATATTCGTAAATACATATGGGTGCATGTGTGTGTGTGTGTGTGCTTGTGAGTGCATAAATTCTGAGAGGGCATTAAATTACACACATTTTGAGAAATGTAAGAAGCTTAGTGCTATGATGTGGGGTGTACCATTGAATTTATAGATGATAGAGATTTAATATTTTACTGCATAAATATGAGAACACATGTTATGCTTTAAAGTGCAATGAGGCATAGGTATGTAAATTTAGAATGATCTCATACAATTTATTGTCTTATTTATTGTTATTGTTGCTATTATTACTATATTCCATAATTTGGGTGACCCACTGAAGAGGTTTAGGTCGGCTTATAGTTGGAAACGTTTATAAATAAGATTGTCAACAAATATATGAATATTCAACTTAAGGGGTTCTGTTAATAATATTTATGAGTAAAGTTATCAACTGTTTATCAAAGCAAAAAATTTTAATATTTGTGTACAGGGTTACCACATTTTCTAAAAATATTTGTTTTGAATATGTACTAAGAGTAGAGAAATTAAAGAACTGAGGATTTTGAATGTAGACGGGAAATCAATCAAAAAAATCAAAAGGGAGCTTATGTCATCAGACTATTTCAATAAAATGGTCTTTATGAAGAAATTAAGCATTGTGAAAGATAAAATCTATACGGATGCTGCATTGGAGATCTTCTAACTGCGATAATATTGAAAAATTAAACCTGGTTCCCAAGCTTTATAGATTTAAAGAAGTAAAAAAAGATTGATCTGAAAGATCGTCGACTAGTTCCACATATTCGGAAAGTTTTTAGATGCAAAAATAAGTATTTGTCAATGTAGTTCCTTAACCTTGAATTGTAAGAGGTATGTTAAAAAAATATCGCGAATTTCTAAATTCCTTTTGTCCAAATTTTTTAATAAGTGACCACTGAAGTACGTTGAAAATTTATTACTTTTTAATAGCTTTAAGCGGTTATAACCGAATCCACCAGAGCACACCACTCGTTTTGCTCTTTGGCGCCAACTGGAAACACCAAGTGAAGCCAGGTCCCTTTCCACTTGATCCTTCCATCAGAGTGGAGGTCGTCCTCTTCCGCGGCTTCCTCCAGCGGGTACTGCATCGAATACTTTCAGAGCTGGAGTGTTTTCATCCTTCAACATCACCTAGCCAGCTGGACTGTCTTTTTATTCGCTGGATTGTCATCGTATAAATCGTAAAGCTCATCGTCTGCGGTATTCGCCGTTGCCAATGTTTAGAGGATCATAAATCTTGCGCAAAACATTTCTCTCGCCTGCTGTACACTCTTATAGAAGATTGTACCTTCTCTATTTAGCTCTGCAGCTCGTATTATTTTTTTCAGCAATAGATTGAAGAATTCGCACGATAGTGAGTCACCCTGTCTGAAACCTCGTTTGGTATCGAACGGCTCGGGAAGGATCCTGACGTATCTTTTGGTGTTGCTCAACGTCAGTTTACATAGCCGTATTAGTTTTGAGGAGATACCAAATTCAAAGATCGCGGCATAAAGGCAGCTCCTTTTCGTGCTGTCGAAGGCAGCTTTAAAATCGATGAAAAGGTGGTGAGTGTCGATTCTTCTCTCTCGGGTCTTTTTCAAGATTTGGCGCATGGTGAATATCTGGTCCATGGTGGATTTTCCAGGTCTAAAGCCACACTGATAAGGCCCAATCAGTTCGTTGACGGTGGTCTTTAGTCTTTCACACAGTACGCTCGATAGGATCTTATATTCGATATTTAGGAGTCTGATCCCACGGTAATTGGCGCAGATTGTGGGATCTCCCTTTTTATGGATTGGACAGAACACACTGAGATTCCAATCGTCAGACATGCTTTCTTCCGACCATATTCTACAAAGAAGCTGATGCATGCACTTTATGAGTTCTTCGCCGCCGTATTTGAATAGCTCGGCCGGTAACCCATCGGCCCCCCGCTTTGTTATCCGAAAAGCCAAAGGCTATCCCAAAATTCGAATTTGGGAAGTTTTTCGACGATTGGAAATATTGCTCTCATAAATGCATAACATCGAATGGGGACCATTGTGAAGCCGACAACATTAATGTAGATGATTCATTCATAAAAATTTGTTTCCCAAAATTTTTTCCCAAAATTTTTTCCGTTATTTTTTGAACACATATTTTATAGAATGGCTTGTGCTAAAGGACTTTTTGTTACAAATAACTGTAGTCAATCGAAAAAGAATATAATCAGACTAAAAGCTATCAAATACGAATTACAATACAGTAATCAACGAATGACAACTGCAATTACGAACGCTTAAAAGACTTAACGACCACAAACGAACAACTAACCGCTAACCGCTGACCAATGGTACTTTCGTAGCATTTGCTACATATTACCAATGACAAAATTTGCTGCAGTTGAACATATATTTCCCGTTACATAAACATTTATACATATGTAAAATTGAAAGACATATGGGCGCCAGTGAGAATGATATTGTAATACATATGACTTTATATGTTCTTCGATGTATGTCTGTGTTTTTGAAAATGTTGGAAAATGCATGTAAGCAACGCGATGACAAAACCGCAAAAAACATCACGAATGGTGGCGACAAACTTCAGCAACAGTGACTGCAAGTGCCACCGCTGACCAACACTACACATACACACCAACAACTGCTTGGGATATGTGTTGAAGTATGCACACAAGCACACAAGCCATGACATTACTAGCATTCTACGCGGCGATAGAGTGAACATTGCAAAAATTTTTTAGAAAAAAAATACCAAAAAGTTTAGTTTAACTAAAAAATAGTAGAACAAAAAAAAAACAGAAAATATTTGCAAAAAGTCAAGTGGCAACGCTTGGAGTTTGGCGTTGATAATGCAAAAACTATAAAAAAGCAACGCTGCCACGCTGCTGAGCTTCCGCTTGAAGTGCCCTCATTGAGGCAGCACACATTGCCAAATATGTGCTTGTATCATTCTAATTACATACACACATACATACACACACTCAGTATTAGTTGTTTTTGTTGCAACCAGCTGCTCACACACACACACACACACATATATATACACATACGGGTACTTAGTTGTGTTGAAATAGTTTGCAACTTTTTGCACGACTGATAAAAACGACAAAGTTCATGCGGCGCGCAACGAACGCAGGAAAGTATAAAAAACAACAGCAACAACACGTACAAAAATGAAAATAATATAAAAAGTTGCATAGTGGCTGCGTAGCGCCTTGAAAGCAGCAAGAAGTGGCACCACCTTACTTGGCTGGCTGTTGTCATTAGAGTTGTATTGTGACTGTGGCACTGTGGGACAAAAACGATGAATTGTACTTAATTTTTTTTCTTCTAACTCGTCTGTTTTTTAGCCAAAATTGAACTCTAATTAAAAATATATAAAACAAGTAAGGAAGGGCTAAGTTCGGGTGTAACCGAACATTTTATATTATCGCAATTTATTTATTTAACTTTATTTATATTATATAATACACAATTTGACCCACATATTCGTCATATATATTGTATAAAGTCCATTGAAAGTTGGAAACCATAATATTAGGTTAGAAGCACCGATGTCCTCATGTTCGATATATGGGGCCTTGAAAACCTATGATCCGATTTCGGCGATTTTTAGAATGGGGCTGCCACACTATAAAGTTAGTATTTGTACGAAGTTCTGCATCGATATCTTCACTAGTGCTTACATTATATATTGTAAAGTAACCGATTCAGATCGTCTTCAAAGTTCTGGTATATAGGAAGTAGGCGTGGTTGTGAAGCGATTTGGCCAATTTTCACAACATATTATTGGGAGGTAAGGAAACTATTACAAACCAAGTTTCATTGAAATCGGTCGAGTAGTTCCTGAGATATGGTTTTTGACCCATAAGTGGGCGATGCCACGCCCATTTTCCATTTTGTAAAAAAATCTGAGTGCAGCTTTCATCTGCCTCGTGCAATGTGAAATTTAGTGTTTCTGACGTTTTTCGTTAGTTAGTTAACCCACTTTTAGTAATTTTCAACCTAACCTTTGTATGGAAGGTGGGCGTGGTTATTATCCGATTTCAACTATTTTCATGGTGTGTGGTGGGGTATGTAAGAGAACCGACTGCAGAAAGTTTGGTTTATATAGCTTTATTAGTTTGCGAGTTAAATATAAATAACCGATTTGTGGGCGGGGCCACACCCACTTCCCCAAAAAAATTACATCCAAATATGCCCCCTCCTAGTGCGATCCTTTATTCCAAATTTTTATATCTTCATTTATGGCTTAGTTATGACACTTTATGTGTTTTTGGTTTTCGCCATTTTGTGGGCGTGGCAATGGCCCGATTCTGCCCATTTTCGAACTTGATCTTCTTATGGTGCCAAGGAATATTTGTGCCAAGTTAAGATATCTTAATTTTTACTCAAGTTACAGCTTGCACAGACGGACAGACGGACGGACGGACAGACATCCGGATTTCAAATCTTCTCGTCACCCTGATCACTTTGGTCTATATCTAACTCTTTTAGTTTTAGGTGTTACAAACAACCGTTATGTGAACAAAACTATAATACTCTCGTAGCAACTTTTGTTGCGAGAGTATAAAAACGACGGAAGCAAAGTTGTAGAGAAATATAAAAATTTATAAAAAATTTTTGCAAATTTTCATCACGCCCAGTCCACTGTATGTATGCGTGTAATATGGAAAAATTACTCACTGGCTGCAAGCAATTAGGAACATTATTTCAGGCGCTTCGTCATGCTTTACAAACTTTAATGAGAAAATACGCGCAAATTTACACTGTACATATGTATGTATGTACATATATAAGAGCCGTTATATAAAAGCGCAAGTGAATTTGCATACCATATATACATATACATATATACATATCTAACTTACTACAAACAAATTAGCCACGCATATTTGGCGAGTTGCCAACCATATGAGTACAAAAAAAAAACATTCCAAATGTAATTATAACTGTATAAAAACTAGCTCAATAATCGAGTGAAAAGTTTGCAAATTTAATATAAACACAGAGTTGCATGTTAAGGTGTTATTTTTAACAGCTATTTTAAATGGTGGCTTTGGAAGCAAAGTTGTTTGTGTGAATTCGGTGGTTTGACAGAAATAATTTTTTAAATATTTTTTTTTAATATATACCCTTCCTAGTGCTATTTTGCTGTAAAGTAGTACAAGCCCTGTAGGAAATGCTCTAGCAACACACTTGATAACTTCGTTTTCTCGCTAGCTTTCCTATCGGTACACTTCGCTATACATTACATACTCGTACATAGTATATCTTTCTAAGGAAGTAATTATCCTCCGCTTGCTGCTCCGCACGTTCTAATGAAAATCCTTGAAAAGTTTAAACATTTTCTCTCTTCACATTTATGCAGGTCATGCGTTGAGTGGCCAATGCGTCATTGCGTTGCAGCAGGTCGGCGGTTTAGTTGGAAGCCATTTAATATATACTCGTATATAGTTGCTTCATTTTAAAGAGATCAGGAAATTATTTTGCTAATTAAAACAACAAAAAAAAAGACAAAAAAATGAAAAGAAGCAACATTTCATAAAACGTCTGAAGCCTCGGTTACACATGAGTTAATGAAAAATGAATTTAAATTGAATTAGACGCATTCTTGCACGTCTTTGATCACGTCTTCATTGGCTGGTTTGGGAATAGCGCATGAGAGAATTTCGTAGTAAATGAATCTCGCTTAAATGTCTTTAAAATTGTCTGCTATTATTCTATAGGGGTAGTTTGATAATTGCCGGTTTTTGAAAAAAAAAATGTTTTCAGAAAAATATATATTTGAATGCGCTTCACGAATCTCAAGTCATTGTAATACATTATATCCACCCGACGATATTTTTTTCATTTCATCAAACGTCGATTCCTTATCTAATTCCTAAAATAGACTTGAGTTTCTGACACTAATTTGACCTCAAGATATCATAAATCAATGTAGAACCTACCGCGAAAGATTAGAAATTAAGTGAGCAGGTTTAAATTTTAAGGTAGAAGAGAAACTTGTTCGAGGAGAAAGTGAATCCTAACAAGTTAGGGATTTACCTTTATTTTCGGTGAAAAATTACCCTTAGGCACTGAGTTCTTCATGTTCGATATCAGGGGCCTTGAAAAGTCATGGTCCGATTTTGACAATTTTTCCACAAGTGATGTCACAGCTCAAATATAGTATTTGTGTAAAGTTTTATTCGGCTATCTTCATTTGTTCCTAATGTATATATGTATTATAAAGGGAACGAATCAAAAGAATTCAAAACTGTGTTATATGGGAAGTAGACGTAGTTGTGAACCGATTTCGGCCATATTCCACCCGTGTCATCAGGGTGTCAAGAAAGTGTTATATACCGAATTTCATTGAAATCGGTCGAATAGTTCTTGAGATATAGTTTTTGACCCATAAGTGGGCGACGCCACGCCCATTTTCCATTTTGTAAAAAAATCTCAGTGCAGCTTCCTTCTGCCATTTCTTATGAGCAAGCTCGATGAGGGAGCGATTCCTTTTCTAACTCCTAAAATTCAATTTTTTTTATCTTCAAACTTCTATCTTTTCTTAAAAAAAACTAGCATTATACTTCCTGCTTAAAATTTTCAAGTAATCTTTGCTGTAAAACATCTCAAAAACTCACCGAATTATCCAACCACCCCCGTAACAGCATCAAGCCAACTTCTTTCTTGAATTTTGTTTGTGCGTGTGGGCAATTCATGCTCCGGCGCTCTCTTTTGCTTAAATTATTCTAATTACACTTGAATACATTTTCCAGCCGATTAGGCAAATCGCATAAGATCACGTCTCAAATTGGTTGTCTCGCACAGGGGAACGTAGCTTGCGTTCAAGGAAAAGCTGAGCTGTGTAATAATCCAAAGTCTGCGATACAAAGTTGTGTATACATATATGGCACAAGTGCTAGTGCAACACTTTCTCATAATCTGCAAATAAGTGGAATTTTCTTGTATTTATTTATGTAAATTATACCCACAGGGAGTTTCAGTTAGGCCACTTTTCTTTGGAAAAATTGTATAAAGTTGTCCAATAAGCTGTTGTTTTTTTTGGAAAAAACAGTAGGCGAAGTGAAGGATAATAGAAGAAAATTACTTAATATTTGTTAAAATAAATGAATAATTTCAGTGCAGTTTTGTTGAAATTGTTAGATTTTAAGTAGCTCATCATCATCATTACACCAACAACCGGTCAGTTGCCAATGTGTTATATGTAAATATGTAAATGCAGTTGTGGAATTGATGAATCTAAAACAGTTAGTTGGTAAAGTTATTGAGCTGTTCTATCGTAGTAAACCTGACAGCGACAGATCTGAGACTGTGAAGGAAACATGGCCCCATCTGTCACCTGAGTAAAATGCACATGACGTAATACCGTCAGCTGGGAAAGTTATAGATAAAAAAGTCAGCTGGGAAAGTTATGGGTGAATATTTTATGATGGGCTCACTGAAATTAGGAGGCTTCATGTGAAATGAGGACAAAATCATTGAAACTGAGACAACACAGAAATGTTATTTAATGAATACAGAGTTTTCATTAAGTTTCAAAACAAGTCGAATATAAATTAGTTCCGCCGAAAAAACCATATAGATGAGAATCGAAAATCCGTTCAAAAAATATCGGGAATTTTAATATTTTCAATTGTCTCAATGTCCAATTTCAAAACGATTAATATTTTTTATGTAGACGCGGAAGTGCCAGAGGTTAATTTTCAGCTATATTCATTGCTTACTTTGTCTGTGGCAGTCGCTAAGGTTAGATGCGTTTTTATGAGGTACGCGATATTCGTTTAATCGGTTCGCTTGTTCGTGAATTCTTGACCAAAAACAAAACTGTAACGATGCCTTAGCCTTCATATTCAACAGGCATGACTCCGTGTGGCTTTTTCCTATTTCGAAAAATAAAAAGAACCTTTAAGGACCATCATAACAGAAATCGTTAAAAGAGCCAAAGGCTATCCTAAAAATCGAGTTTGAGAAGTGGTTCGCCGATTGCAAGCAGTGATGGTTTAAGTGCATAATATCGAATTGGGTTATAGTCCCAAGTAAATATATATGTATTTGTTTCAAAAACGCAAATTCCCGTTATTTTTTGAACATACCTCTTATCTCACAAAATCGAAATATTCTATTTATAGCTAAATTTTATAGCGTGTACAGAAAACACTGACTAGCTTATGATTTTTTTGTAATGTTGTGACAGATATTTAGCGACTGGTTGTTCTATTCGCGACTCGCTATCGGTTCAAAAAATCCAAACTTAACCTTTCAACTAATTTCACATCGAAGTTATTAGTTTTATAAGAAATATTTCATAACCTTCACATCGAAATATGTTGGTACAAAATTTTAAATAACATTTCATCAACAACAGTGCTTCAAAATTGTATGCAACCTTGTACAACCGTTCCCTCTCACCGACAATTTTCTAATGAACCATCTCATGGCATGGCATTTGTGTAGAGTGCAGTTATCTTCTTGAAAGCGCACAAAGGCCAGCTATTCAATGAAGAATGAATGAGCGAAGAACAATACATCAACTCAGTTTATTTGCTTAACATAAGTAAGTACAATAAGTACGAGTAAGTAAATAAGTATGTACTCATCAGTGACTCGAATGCAACAATATTCTCGAATTTATTTCGTGGTTGGCCTTACTTAAGTTTGTACTGTTATCTAGCCACGAACTCATGTAGCGTGCGTCAAGGTGGCATTGTCAGTCTGTTCCGCAATTTTTCTTTGCATCACCACACACCCCTCTCATCTTCACCACACACCCGCATGTCTCTGACAATGCTGACAACGGGCGGTACGCTTTGTTTGCGCAAACTGCCTGCAGCAGTAATCACAACAACAACTACAATATTGGTAGTTGAAGCAACAGCCAACCAATGGCAGTAGCAACAAGTGACGCACTACCTCAGCTAACGGTAGTACATCTGGTGACAACAATAAATGTCTGTGTGTCTGTCTACCTGGCAGGCCACTAACTACACGTATCTTGTTGGCCAACCAAGCAACAAGGCTGCCATTCAACGTCGCATACAGTCCGCAGATCGCCTACCAGTACGCACTCTCTCTCCTTTGGCTTTCCTCCCCTCTTCGCTTTTATGATGGCTGTCTGCCGAGCATTATCATATTCTTTGGCCAGGTATTGTGGCTCGCGTGTATCCACAACATTGCTGTACTCGTATCATCTACCGTTACATTGTTGTTATTTCATTTATGTTGTTACGTTGTTGTTGTTGTTGCAGCTGACATTGTTTTGTCCATACACATTTGAGTGCTTTTGGCTTTTATTGCAATCGCAGCTGTTGACATTCTCTTTCTTTTGCTCATCTATCAAGGACATGTTGCTGAGCTCCTGAGTTGTTGTTGGTGTGTAGCTGCTGACTTGGTTTGTTGTTCGTCCTGCAAAAATACCTCTGAAATGGCATTCTTCATTACCCGGTTGTTTCTTCAGCTAACTTAGAAATATACATGCCAAAACATGTTTGTGTGTTTGTGTTTGAAGATTGTTCTCCACCGAAACAACTGCTCACCTGACCTTGCTGCCAATTAGCTTGCTGCGAGTATTTGCTTCATTCAGTGTACGGAGTTTAAAGCGAAATGGTTTTTTGTTAGAATGTTACACTTTTTGGGATTTGGAATTGGTTTTTATTAAGAAAATGTTCTAAGAAATTTTGCATCTTAAATTTCTCTCATCTTCTTCCTCTAGACTGGCGTAGACACCGCTTACGCGGTTATAGCCGAGTCCACAACAGCGCTCCACGTATCCCTCCTTCTGGCAGTTTGGTGCCAATTGGTTATACCAAGCGAAGCCAGGTCCCTCTCCACCTGGTCCTTCCATCGGAGTGGAGGTCTCCCACTTCCTCGGCTTCCACCATTTAGAAAATCTACAATTTTTTTGTTGAAAAGTTCTGTTTTCAATATTACAACTCTACTCCACAAAATGTCTTTGTGATATCTCCGAAAAAGAGAACTATTCGAAATAAATTCTTAAAGATTTTTCCAAAATTCTTATATGGTCAAACCAACTAAATGAATATTACCAACTGTGAGCGCTTAGGTTAGGTTAGGTTGAGTGGCTGCCAAACGACGCACCTAGGCCTTTGGGAGGCCCATTGTGATACCACTGGGACTGAGATCCCTCACACTATCGAGTCATCATTAAACCACCCTGTGGTCCTAATGAAGTGAAAAAGTTCAAACAATTTGACATTAACAACTTCGCCCACATCCTCGAGAAAACCGCGTCCAATAGTTGCGATTCCTTTTCTGTACAGAGCCTTGCATCCACAAAGAAGGTGTGTAATCGTTTCTTCTTTTTCTTGGCAGCTCCTGCAGTAATCATTGAAAGGTAGGCCTAGTCTGCTGGCGTGTCTCCCAGTTTTTTTTATACTCTCGCAACAAATGTTGCTAAAGAGAGTATTATAGTTTTGTTCACATAACGGTTGTTTGTAACACCCAAAACTAAACGAGTTAGATATAGGGTTATATATACCAAAGTGATCAGGGTGAAGAGTGGAGTTCAAATCCGAATGTCTGTCTGTCTGTCCGTCCGTCCGTCTGTGCAAGCTGTAACTTGGCACACTTATTTCTTGGCACCATAGGAAGGTTGCTTTCGAAAATGAGCAAAATCGGACCACTGCCACGCCCACAAAATGGCGAAAACCGAAAACACATAAAGTGCCATAACTAAGCCATAAATAAAGCTATGGAAATAAAATTTGGTATGAAGGATCGCACTATGAAGGGGCACATTTCCATGTAATTGTTTTGGAAAAGTGGGCGTGACCCCGCCCCCTACTAAGTTTTTTGTACATATCTCGCAAACCAATAGAGCTATATAAACCAAACTTTCTGCAGTCGTGTTTTTTAGCCACTTCCTAATACAGTCCAAAAATGAAAGAAATCGGATCATAACCACGCCCACCTCCCATACAAAAGTTAGGTTGAAAATTACAAAAAGTGGGTTAACTCACTAACGAAAAACGTCAGAAACACTAAATTTCACATAAGAAATGGCAGATAAAAGCTGCACTCAGAGTTTTTTACAAAATGGAAAATGGGCGTGGCGTCGCCCACTTATGGGTCAAAAACCATATCTCAGGAACTACTCGACCGATTTCAATGAAACTTGGTTTGTAATAGTTTTTTTACATCCCAATGATATGTTGTTAAAATAGGCCAAATCGCTTCACAACCACGCCTACTTCCTATATACCAGAACTTTGTAGACAATCTGAATCGTGTACTTTATAATATATAAAGAAAGCACTAGTGAAGATATCGGTGCAGAACTTTGCACAAATACTATGTTAATAGTGTGGCAGCCCCATTCTAAAAATCGTCGAAATCGGACCGTAGGTTTTTGAGGCCCCATATCGAACACGATTACCTCGGTGCTTCTAACCTAATATTATGGTTTCCAACTTTCAATGGACTTTATACAATATATATGACGAATATGTGGATCAAATTGTGTATTAAATAATATAAATAAAGTTAAATAAATAAATTGCGAGAGTATAAAATGTTCGGTTACACCCGAACTTAGCCCTTCCTTACTTGTTTATTAATATGTTCTTACTTTTCTTTTACAGGATGTATGATAAGTTGACTCGTCTTAGTAGACAAAATCCGACGTCCTCAATAGAACCTTTACTATTAAAGGCGTGGTACTATTAGAATCCGTTCCGTTATTTAAACTTTCTAAGAGTCGTCAGATCCTCTCATCTCTGCTTTTTTTTAATATCGATCTTCGCTTTAAGATAGCTGGAACTGTAATAATTCAAAGGAGTAGTCTTTGGTCACATAGTCCTCTACTTTAGTAATGATGGACTTAATTCCGTGTAGTGGTTATTTTAACCATAAATTCAACACCATATTTCCACTCTTTCATATAGACAATATATTGAACCTCGCATTTACCAGGCGCCCAGAGGTGTTTACTATAGTCGATTCCGCGGTACCTGATGGACCTGCCAAAGATTATCTTTTTTGAAGATCTAATCTGGTTTGGATCGGTCAGTTGTAAGGTCTTTCTATTCAAACGAAGTTGGCAGCGTCATCCTAGTTCGTTCTAGAACAATCCAAACTATCGCTATTTATTGCTCATAAATATATCGATCCGCTTGTTTCAAGATAAACGCCTTAGAGGAACAGCTGAACCATCCCTATTAAGTGAGAAATGGAGTACTATACTGTACTAATACTCTCTCTTTCTCTCTATCCACCTTTTTTATACGATTCCAGGGTGGGTTGATTGTCCTATCCAGAATCAGGATTACCTTACATGAAGACTAACACAATAACCGGGTTTTAATACAGTTACATCATAGTAACAAGCAAAAATTCAATACCTTAGCACTTTTAAAAGACTTATATGTATGTAAGTTTTTTTACAGAATATTATTTGAATCTTTCAGGGCCGAAATCTCTGTATGAGTCACATAAGCTCGCCTACAACCTTCATCGCTTGAATAATAATAAGCCTTGAAAACTACTTAAATTTGTACACACATATCCAATTCACACAATATATAGATTTGATTATAGAAATATGTCTTCCTTCCTTCATTTTCCTTCCGCTAACCGCCAAACAGATTTAATTAATCACACTTTCTCATATACAAAAGTGCTACTTTTTGCTGTTACCCACTTTACAATTTACCTTGACATTCTGCCATTTGCCAAATTTATTGCAGTAACAGCAGCAACAACAACAACAATAACATAGCGGTTACAAAAAGCGCTTAGCAAAATGACAAATATTTCGTTTTGAATTAAATTGCATCTATTAGCAGAGCACACAAAAAATCAACAACAACAACACCAACAAAAATAACGTTCTCGGTGAAACGCAAGGGAAGTGAAAACGCTCACAAGAAATACCTCAACTTTTTTATTTGTCCCGTTACAAATCATTGCATTCGACACGTTTCGCTAGCCAATAATTTTAGTTGATGGTTTCGCTGCTGGAATGCTCTGTACAAGTGAATGTGTGTGTGTGTGTGTGTGCGACAAATCGTGGCCGAATTGGCTGGCTGGCTGGCTGCATGACAATGACAACTCTGAGTGTTGTGGCGCCCACTTTGAATTTGAGTGTTGAGAAAATAAATCAGATTTTTTTCTTCTAATTCACCTAAAATGGCAGACTCTTGCGGTCGCTACGGAGCTGTCACTCGCTGTAATATACATACATATATAATGTATGTATGTATGTATATTGTATATTCATAGGTATATTTTGTTTAAAAACTTTTACGTCACCACACGCTTTGCTGTATTTGTATTTATTCTGAACAGCCTGCTGTTCACATTTCAGCACTCAAAATAGTTGCTTCTGTTACTCGCCCTTTTTATACACCCGCAATATGTTGCAAGAGAGTATAATAGTTTTATTTGCTTGAAGGTTATTTGTTGGCTTATAAGCTGAACATATGTATGTATCAAAAAAGTTCTGAGACTGGACTAATTATGGGTCCTCAGCCAGAACGATTTTCGGCACGGTTCGTGTCACATCTTGATCCAGCCCTATTTTGTACCCTCTACCATGGTAAGATTTCATCTTTTAATGCTGTGGTTTTGAAGAGTAACGATCACCCGAGCGATAAAGTTATAACTTAGCTAAAAACCTTCCAACTCCGACAAGAGCCAGTTTCCAGTGTGTTCAAGCCACAGTCGCACTATACATATCTATTACCGATATCTTTTACGAGCCGGAACCCTCGCTATCAGCGGACTAATTTTTGCAGACACCTTGTAGTAGAATGTTCTGTCGAAGTGAAAAATAACTCCTCGAATAATAAATTAGACATTTTTAAGAAGAGATAGAAATGGATCTCAACTGAAATCCGAGCTGTTTCCTTAAGGGGTTATATACAGTTAGACGGCCGAAAAAAAGTGAATTTTCCAGAATTTTTTCTGAGAAAACTTTTTAATTTATTGATCCAAAAATTTATACACATATTATGGTATCTTTTAACTGTATTTTATGACTTAGTACTAGTAAAAATATTTATTTGAAAAAGAGCTACAGCTGATCTCCAGGAGCTCCTCTCAAAAAAGACGTTTTGCGGTGACCACTATATCTCGGAACTGGATCATTTGAAATTAAAAAACCAAACAGATTTCATTAAAATAATGTTAAATATAGTAATTAATCGAAGGAATAAGCAAAATAAAATTTTTTGAAAAAATGGCGGTTTCTAAAAAAAAAATCGATTCTTCACCGAAATTTCGGCCTTAAATTGTTTATAAAAAAAAAATATTTATCGGAGAGAAAAAATCTACGATTAATTACCAAAAAATATATTTAAGAAGGTCGTGTTAAAATTTGAGACTAATCGGTCTAGCCGTTTTCGAGTAATGTTGGTCACCGGCTTTGAAAACACCATTTTGAGAAAAACGCGCTGCCGCTCGGACCTTGTACTTCCAAGCACTCTGAAACGCCTTTTCAAATTTGCTTGTAACTTTGAAAATATTCACCGGAACGATATGAAATTTTCTGTGTGTATTCTTAAATATATGTACATTAAGAAAATGAAATAAAAAAATCGATTTTTTGAAAATTCTAACTGTATATAACCTCTTAAGTTGACCTCAATTGCTTAGATATTCGAAATCTTGAGATCCGTGCTATAGAACAAGTCCCAATCGGTCGGAGTGGTCATTCACGAAGGTAAAGCCTTATCATCCTCCACACATGCTCTATATCCTACCGAATCCACTCCATCAAGGTGTGAGAATAATTGCGCTGAAATATCTACTTAATGAAAAATTAATCTAAAGTAATTTTGGGGTACGTCCTGTGTTTCCGGTAGATCTTGAGCGGACGAACTCTGATTTTTCTGGTAAAAGAACTAGATTTCCAAACGCTGGACAGCAACTATCACTTGTGCAGTTGCCCGGTCTTTCTGGGCTGCGGTGCACCGACAACGGTTCTTCCAGCTACTGTCACTTAGGAAGACCCATCTCACTGTAATCATTCGTTTGCTTACAGGTCATTGTCCAATAGGTACATATGCGGTGAGATTAGGGATCAAGCCAGACGTTAGATGCGAAAGCTGCATGGATAAAGGAGAATATGAATCATTCAAGTACTTCCTACTTCAATGTGCAGTATTACCCAGCGAAGTAACTGGAATCGACATTAGTTGCAAAAAATATTTTTTTTTTTTGGCTTTTGTAAAAAGTTTATTCATTTATATTCATCCTGCAATTTTCAGGAACATACAACATTCGTTCCATTCGAATTTAGTGTCACCTTACTCGTTTTTCTTTGCACTTGCAGCGAACTATGCATTCTTTTCTTCTAAGTCACCTTCGCTGTCGCATTCTGTAATTTTTTAGTTTCTCAATAAATTCCACAGTTGGCGTATATTTTTCATTGTCAACTGCCACTTAAATCAAAATTCTCATTTTGGTTTTCTCGATTTGAATTTCCGCTTGAACTGCGGTTGTGGGCCAGTCGCTGGCAGGTGGGTGGATGGTTGGACGATAATGCTTCACTCACCTTTGTATGAGTACTAAGTTTAATGTTGCACCACCCACAACACTACAACTACAGAACAGTCATCATCATCATCAGCAGCACATACACCATTCAACCAAGCAACCAACAACACCATTTCAATGAGCCAAACGCGATAGCGTTGTTGGCACTGGCAGTGGCTGTCAAGGTCGCCGTGTCGCAGCAAAGCTTCCGGCAGAGGTGAACAGGAACCGAAATATAAAGAGAACTGAAACAGAAAGCGGGCACAACGAGCACAATGACAAAAACACCAACACACACATACATACAGACATTTTCACAAATGATTGCAATGAAAACATACAAATGGTTTGTAGTCGGGGTTTTTGTATAGCAATAATAATAACAACAACAACTAGTTGCAGGTGCTGGCGGAAGCGTACATTCAGTTTGCACGTTGTTCTCTGTTTTCTGTTGTTTTTATTTTTATTGCATTTTTTTTTTGTAATTTTTTATTTTATTTCACTTTTAGTGCATATATTGTACGAGTATATAGGAAGTGCCTTGAGCGCAAAAAGCAATAAGTCAATATTATGAAGCAACGGTAGTTAAACGAAATGCAAGAAATAGCAAATTGCGAAAACAGAAACAGAAACAGAAAGTCATTCATACATACATACATACTCTTGCATACATATGTACATATAAAGCGTTGACAATTAGGAAATTCTGGGAAAGAATGCACACTTTGATAAATATAAATATGTGTGTAGTTGGGTTTGTATGTATGTATTGGTTTATTTGCATGTTTTTGCTTGGCTTTTGTGCTTTTCTGTTGGTGCTTACACTTATACATACCGCTATATATATATCTGTTCACATAACGTTATAATGCAATAAAACTAAAAGCCACACTTAGTACTTGTATATATACTTACATATAGCGGTTAATATTTGCTAAATATATGCTTGGCGTGGTGAAATTTCTATGAATTTTTAATACCAAAATTTTAAAATGCACCATTGTGCAATGTACAGCTATTTATAAATAGCTTTGTTAAAAATAATATTTTGCATATTTCGGCACTGAAGCAGATAGGCTGGCTCATTTAATATTTTTCACTTCATAAATATAAAGGTATACTGAAATTTATATTTGGAAGGATCAGTCTCACAGTTCCACGAATTAAGATATATCAACAAATTTAGCATTTCAGAATATTTTGAGATGCGAGTTTTAAGCTATTAATATATATGGGATTATGTATTGATTCTAGATTTTGAACTAGTGGCAACTAGAGTCCGACCGATTGACATTTCGAATGCCACTAAAATTGATTTTTTTTATATATTTTATTTCCATATTATCTGGCATAGACAGAATGTTTTATCATAATAATAATATCATAATTATGCAACGTTTTGTTCGACAACTTGTTGAGGTTTTGAAAATAATTTCATAGTTGATGCTGAGGCGAATCACAAACGAGTTCAAGAATATTCCAAACGTGCTACCGGTGCTCTTCTGTAGAGCCACTATTGATATGCTGATATGTGGCGTTGTCCTGATGGCCGCCTTTGGGAAATTAATTCCTTCAGAGAGTCCCATTGTTGACAGTATAGGTTCGAATTAAATTTGGTTTAAGAACAATACTCTCAGCCAAAACCCACCAAGCACGTAACAAAACCTTCATTGCTGGACCAACGTTTGCGACAGCTCACCGCTATTCCACTACGATCGTTTTTGTTACTGAAACATTTTTCATTAAGAGGTTAGGGGTAGTCAGGATTTTCAAAAAATCATTTTTTTTTTTTGCATTTTCGTTAAGTGTAATATCTTAAAAATATACTCTGAAAATTTTAAGTTTATCCGATAATTGCTTTCAGAGTTATTCGACAAATAACAACTAACGCTCGGGCACACCAACACGCTAGTGTGAAACTTTAAATGTTTTTTTCTCAAAACTATGTTTTTTGAACTGGTGACAACTGTAACTCGAAAACCGCTCGGTTGATTTTAATGAAATTACTACAGCTTTTAGAATGCATAATAAACTCAGGCCTGAACTAAAAATTCTTTTTTTTTTAATTTCGATTTTTTCCCGAAAATCTTGAAAAAAATTTCCTGAGGCCGCCATTTTGTTAATTTAAAAAAAAAAAGTTTGGTTCAGGCCCAGGATTATCTATTTATAAAACTAATTTTTTTTATCCGATTGATTTTATATGAATCTCCAAGGACTTATGATTGTCACCGCAAGGACCTTTTTTTGAAACTGGGTCAACACAGACAGCTATAACTTTGGAAATTATAATTTTTTTTTTCAAATTTCCGTGACTTTTGTATAATAATGCCATATTATTACTTTTGTAAAATAACATGATTTAAAAGCAAAAAAATTACTGAAAATTCCCATTTTTTCGTGTCTCTGACTACTTAACAGTAACCATCCACATAAAAAAATACATTGACTTTGTTGCTATTTAATAGTTATTAATCGGAATCGATATTGACCAAAAATTGGGAATTGGTCAGACACCAGTACCAACATTACATCAATATATATTTGTATGTATTCATTATTTATTTCTGTTTTTAGACTAATAAACATGTATGTATTTACTGAGCGTGGCTTTTCAAAGTTATACTAAAAGTACAGTTTTTTTTAATTAAACATTTGCATGCTTCGTTTGATACTTTTGAATCATATTTTATTTTAAAGTGATTTTTATTGAAAGTCATGTGGCACCTCCATAGTATTATTTTATATAAAACTTTATTAGATAATCTTCTTCATACTATATTTGTATTTTGAACTAATTTTAAGTATTTCAGCATGTGACAACCTAATTCGAAAAATATATGCATGTATTTATGTCGAGTGTGTTCCAGAACGTTATATTTTATCTACTTAAGCTACGATTTTTTTATTTTTATTAATGCACATTCATAAGCTATATTTCACCCATATCTCTCATACTCTTTGTACGGCGCCTTAAATTATATTAAACATTTTATTAGCCAAAAATATTGCCTACATTTCGGCGCATAGTTCACAAGTAGTCAAACCTCAAATTTGAGTGGTCATCTTCTTTGAGTCATCTTCTTTCTTGAACTTGCAGTTCGAAATATTGACGAATCAAACTTCCTAGCGAATCTCTCAATTTTTGTTTGTAGAAATGCTTTGCTTTTCTTGTAGAACAAGAATTGTGTATTTTTGAGTTAGAAACAATAAATTAATTTTCCTAGTTTATTTAAGAAATCAAGTATAAGGTAATCTAAAGGTCAAGTATATTGAAATCTATTCTGAGTACATATGACTTTATAAATTGCAACTTTGATATACAAAGACCTAATGAACATGTTGCTCATTTGTTTTATTTAACTGAATACTTATGCAACTCATCCACTTAATATAACATTTAAAATATTTTCAACTGCATTTGTACTCGTGTCTGCATTATGCAATCATAGTTTAAAACCAATCGATATTTATTAACTGGCTTGACATAGTTTCTGCCCGAAATCTCATTAATCCATGATTGGCTTTACTACGAATTCAGTCAAATAAATCAAAACAAACGTATGTATTGAGGCGGATTTGAGTGCGCCAAGCATTAATTGAGATTTTAAGTACTTTGAATTACAAATGTGGTAATCAACCAATTTTGGGACATAATTGAATTTGAAATTTTGCATTGCAATGTGCATTCAACTGATTATACATATATGGACATGTACATGTTTATACAGATTTACATTTGTTAGTAAATTAGTTAGAGCATAAAATGACTGGATTTTAATAATGTAAATATGCATTTGGAATTAATTTGCTTGAAATGGCTGCAGAAGAGTTAAATTATTTAGATAATAAAGTAAATAGCTCGTTAATGGAATGAATTATTTGTTAATTTGGGTAAATGTTTTACAGAGGTACTCTACCAGAGTCTATAGACATCTAATAATGAAGATACTTAATGGTTGAAGTGCTGAACAAGGTGTTAGAACGATATTAGAAGAGTTCTAAGAAACCGATACATGCATTAGAAGCAATTCTAACTGATATTGATAATAATAAATTTCACAATTGCTAAACTAGTTGCTTTCACTTTAACAAATGACGAAGAGTGGCAAATCGAACAGATAACTCTCAAAATCAAATGGAGATCGAATAGAATCACTTGATTGAGCTTATTGAACTTAGCACAGTAACACTTTTTATTGCTTTCACATGTAAACTCTATGACAAGAGGCCAGAGAATAGATATGGCGAGCAACGAAGTGGCGAATCGAACACGCTTATTCAAATTCATTAGGTTTGTAAGCAACCAAGCTGACAGCAGTCGAATTCCATTTGTAATCAACAATCAAGCATAATCAATGCAATCCCTAGAGCATATTTAGGCGCCGCGTAGAACATTTTGTTTGCAATGTATATAATGTGGCGTGTTCAAAAAATAACGGGAATTTTCTTTTTTTTGAAAAAAATGTTTATTCATTCGTCTACATTAATGTTGTTGCTTTCAAAGCAATCCCCATTCGATATTATGCACTTCGGCCAGTGTTTCTTCCAATCGTCGAAACACTTCTCAAATTTTCGGATTTTTGTGATAACTTTAAGATTTTTCTGTCATTTATCGTATGCTTGTAGAACTCTATATTTTTGAGAATCGGAGTCACACATGGAGTCATGTCGGACGAAGTCTAGAAGCTTGGACGTCGTTACAGTATTGTTTTCGGCCAAGAATTCACGAACAACTTACGAAGCGTGAGCTTTTATACATTATTGAGCATAGTTTTGACTATGTTCTGTAAATTTGTCATGCAAAAATATTAAACCATTAGCCCGTGACAGAGCTTCCCTAAGACGACTTAAAAAAAAACAACTTGCGGTGTTCACTGTAACTCGGCCGGAAATTGTCCGAAAATGAAAAACCATAAAAATTAAGTTAAATTTTAAACAAATCTTCCCCCCAACGTTCTCTGATTATTTTTTTTTTATTGAAAAATTTTTGGCGGCCATCTAAAGTGTGAACCGTTATTTTCGACTAAAATTTCCGCCATTTTCAGGGTGGGAAACACCCTTAATGTTAAAAAACAAAATTTTTACTAAACGTAGGGGGAGGCATTTTATATGAAGAAAATGTGTACCAAGTTTGAAATGAATCGGTCGAGTAGTTTTCAAATGGCAGTGAACACGGACTTCAAAAAAGTAGTTTTGAGAAAAACGCGTTTAAAGCTGCACTGCAATCCCAACCGCCCGTAGCTGTTAGAGTTAGAGCGTTAAAGGCCCCGAGACTAATTAAACAATAACTTCAAGAATATTGCTTAGATCGGATTAAAATTTTAAGGACATATTCTTGAAATGTTAAACAATAAGATAAAACTAAAAAAATCGATTTTTCGAAAGTGAATACCCAGACCCCTCCCTTAACAAATGAAAATCCCCCAAGCTCCTAAAAACACGTCTAATCTTAGCGACTGCTACAGAGAAGCAGTAAGCTAAGAATACAGCAGAAAATTTTGACAATTTGATTTTTGAAAATTCCCGTTATTTTTTGAACACACCCCATATATCAATTATAGATAATTATTTGTATGTGCGTTGCTATTTGGGTATTTGCTTGCTCATTTATTCATTTGTTCACTTGCATAAGCTTGATTCCCCATACGCATTGTTAGTGTTGTTTGTGTTAGTGGTGGTCAATTAAATGTTTTGTTTGTTTGCCAATTGTTTATTAAATATTATACCGCATAATACATTTACCTATGTATGTGTTAGTTTGTGTGTGTGTGTGACTTTAAGCGGAAATTACAATTAAAATTTACCACATTTGACATTGTTGGTCAATCGAGCGAATGCGAATGCTCGATAATTCGTATAAATAATGCACTTAGATAATTGTCCAAAAATGCATTATAAACTTCAGAAATTGTTAAATCACGGTCGTAGCTACTATATAACTACATAAATGTGTAAAATAAATGTAGTGAAAATTTGTAGTGAAAAATTATCATGCGTCCCCAATTTTCAAATACAAAATTTCTGCATTCCCAGGCAGCTTTAACTCGCATATTTCTATATGGAACATAAATTTGTATTTTTGTATTTATGTATGTGTGCAAATTTGTTTGTATTTTTCGCCACAAGCATGTTTAGTTGTTATTTACATATTTAGTGGTCAAATACAAGTGATTACATTAGTCGCATACTCGTGCAAGTGATTTATTTGCAATTGCAATTGCGTTTTTGTATGCGGTTTCTCATGTGAATTTGTGTGCATATGTGTACATATGTGTGTTTTTGTGGTGTGTATGCGTTCGGCATAAATTCAGCTTGACAATTTACCAAAAATCCTTTTGACTTATTTTCCTACAAATGTGGTTTTGTTGCGGTTTTGTTACTACAATTTTCATGCGATTTCAATTTATAGTTAATCAATCAATAGTTAATCTGAGAAATTTTGTATTAGTGTTGGATTACAGTAACTATTCGTCAGAGAAAAACGACAAAATCGATTAAAGTAGTCCATAAATAGTACAATTTGGTTGGAGTTCTAACTCTCCAAAACCACTTTCTCGTACTTATTGACTTTTTAAGTGGTTCGTTTTATTTCTAAATAATCTTGTGTGTAACTATTCACATTTTTGAAAATCGTAATTTCATAAATGTATCAACAGCAGCAATTCGACATCCACTTTCATCCGATAAGATGCCTAAAATGCCAGTAAAACAAAAAATAAATTTTATTTCCCTTATGCCTTACCTTGCTTTTCGAACCCATCTCCTTGATAAAGTCATTCTGAATTTTTGGTTATACTTCTCATCAACTCTGGGAGTATAATTTTCGTGTTTAATTCCTAAAACGCTTTTCTATGCTACAAAAATAAAGATTTTAATATAATGATTTATAAGTTTTTTCCTTTCTCTGAGAGAGATCATTTCCGAAATGATATATTATGGCTTCAAATGTTCTCTAGAAATTTCCACTAAGATCCCTATATAACTGTTAAGACTACCTTGTTGAGTTTTCTCTTTTCTTCCAGTCCATCTAACAGATTCCGATGAAGATCCTTTACTGAAATATACAAAAAAATATTAATAATAATAATAATATTATGACCTCACTCATTTAACACTTATGAGAGAGAGAGAGAGAGTCCGTTACTACTTCCACTTTCTACATCGACTAGTACTTGGTACTTAAGTTTAGAAGAGGTGAGAGCGAAGTTTACTTATATTTTGTTTGGTAAGGGTTAATTGTAAATGCATTAATTTGTATTGTGCCATGTTCTTAGCTTGTGATTCAAGTTGAAATGATTTCTGCGAGTAATAGTTGAAACAGTCAAAAACGTTCCACCCGCCCGTAGCAACCGAAATTTGTCAAAAGTTATGCCCGTAGAAGCAAAGAAAAAATGAGAAATGAATGTTGCCATTGTCCAACTTGTCTAGATTGTTTTTAACACATTTAGATTTTCAGTTTTGTTTTCTCATAATATTAAAGATCAAAACTGAAATACAACAATCAAAAATGGTCTAACGATTTATAAATAATTGTATTCGACTGTGATTTTGAGTTAGTTTAAGAATATTTCCAATATATTAAAGTTTACTTTTTAATTACAACAAAATATCGGTCCTGGCAACCCTGCGTTGTGAGAGACTCGAGAGTTAGAAGCGGCCGACTCTTCTCTACGGGAAAGATCCGAATGACTAGATTCTAGTACGGTAGAAGCGGTAATGACTGTTCATTTACATTGAAATCTCATAAGACAGGTCGTTTCGGCTCTCTTCATCTCCGGGTTTATGTCGTTCACTGTTTGAACTATAACTTCAGTCCTTCTTTTAGTTAATCGCTATGATCATTATTTTATAAGTATTCCCAATCAGTTACAGATTCATAATATGGTTAGTTTTCTCGGAGTTTCAAGATTGTTTCGAGTTATAGCGTAGTTCTGAACACATCGTTTGGCAATATATTCTAGTTGAGGTTATTCATTGTGGTTATAGGTTCTGAATATTGAATATTAGTACTGAAGAACAGAGTTTTGACTCTTTTTTTATTTGAATGATGGACAGTTTTGTAAGCTTTTCTCATACATACACGGTTTTTTTATAGGATATGAGGTCTATTCCATTATTTAAATTCGTAAATATACTAAGAGAAAGATCTTACTGTAGAGCAAAATATTCAGACTATATGTTCACATTTAGTAGATGAAATTTTACTTGAAAGTTCAGGATAAATATTCAGTTTGATCTAGATTATATTAGAAGAGATTAGAACTTTCGGGTTTTCGTAGTCGAACCATGTATTCTTACACGATATAGATTGAATACAGAATTCTTAATAAGATTTATTTATGAGCTCATCATTTCATCTTTTTCTCTGTTTTCAAATAGAACATTGATGAACAGAACTCGGAAAATATAAGCCGCCTAGAAATTCATCTTATAATTGGAACTATCGATAAAGAAAGCATTTTCATAGACTTACTGTAATCACAATAAATTGATTGCATTTGCTTATACCCACACATATATATATTTCCACTTCAGCTATATGCCATAACTATGCACACGCACACTCATATATAGATAGCTAGGTAGCTACCCATAAATTTCAATATTTCCACTACATTCTCCGACACAAAAGAAATTCCCATTGAAATGTTGCTGTCGACAAAACAAAATGTTTTGTTTTGTTGTTATACTTACTGGAAATGCGAACGTCAACGTCAACGTCAACGCCGAACGTCGGCTTTAGCGTGACTACATAGACGCAATGTCTGCTTCAAGGTGTAATGGTGTTGCTAAAGTCAAAATCGATTGGTTTAGTGTCAGCTTTTGTGTATAAATCGATTGCGGTGAAGAAACATTTACCCTGACATTTACAAGTCTACGCGACTGCATACATATTTTCATATAAACATTTGTATTTGCAGTTGTTGTGAGTGGGAAGGCGAAGAGACCGTGATAGAAATGTATATAGGAAGGAATGATATTTGTATAAGTAGAGCAAGAACACAGGGTGTTTCAAATTTTCAAATCATTTCGTTCACACTGAGCACAAACCATTTCTGATCAGTTCGTGTAGTCGAACCAATTCATTAGAACTTTCAGATTGGTTGGAGAAGAGGCCTCATAATTTTTTATTGAGAACTGCGTCCATCTTTAGTTATTTTAGGAACTTAGATTTTGTTTCTGAAGGTCCATAATGTTTCCATAACTCAATATTACCGTTGATTCTGAAAGGACAAAACTCTCCAACTGAATAATGTTATTTTATTCTTCCCTTTAGGATGCTTTTGATAAATTTGGCTAGATTTCGATGAAGAGGAATACTGTACTTAGGTCTCCGAAAAATACAAAAATTTGAACGGGAATGGGTTTTTCCTTTCACTAATTTAACATTTTTTTAATAAACACCTCATTGTTCCTCGAAATCGATTCTAAAGATCTGTAAGTCTATTATGGATTTTTGAAAGTCTAATTGTTTTCCTGATCCGGTCTGGCTATCCATTCTACCCTCTCTAAAAAGGATTATTCATCAAAATGTATTGATAACCATGCTTATCTATTATTATGGTATTTCAGAAGAACCTATGGATCACTGAAACCTTTGCTTATCTATCATATCGTTATATCAGAAGAACCTATGGATCACTGAAACCTTTGCTTATCTATCATATCGTTATATCAGAAGAACCTATGGATCGTTGAAACCTTTGCTTATCTAACATATCGTTATTTCAGAAGAACCAATGAGTCATTGAGACCTTTTCGGTGAAACAACCACGCCCACAATTCGATTTATATCCTACAGTAAATGTAGTATCATGAACAACACTTATGGTTCAGTGTTCTACGGGCCTCAGATTCCACTGTTATAACTTTATTTGATCTATACTGAAAACTTGAGGCTTTATATATAAAGATATGACCTTCGAGACGACTAGAATGTCACGAATAATTCTATAAATTGCCGCAATATCAATGACGTCTTAACACTTTAAGCCGCTTCACTTGCTTCACATACTAATATTTTCATAATCTCCGTCTTACCACACCTTGAAGTCTCGATCCTTTGTATATATGTAATATTTATGAATATTTCTGCCTTTATATGTATATCAAAAACATATATGCAACTATATTTGCTGTCTGTCAAGAGCAGACACACAAACACACGCGCCGAGTTGCCACTGCCAACGTCTATTCTTTGGAATTGTGTGGAAAGCCTGCAGCTGAATGTGAATCACTAGGTAATATCAATTTTGTTGCGCTGTGCTATGCACTTCCAGGAATTTACCTTTGTCATGTTCAAAAAGCGCTGTGTGTGTGTAGTTTTTGCGTAAAATTTCTGTACTCGCACTCACTTTGCACACACGTCGACTTCCTTAAAACCCGCCAAGCGGAAGAATTCTGCTGCCTCAAATAGTGTAGGTGCGCAGATGAATACTTATGTATGTGCTTTGATATGATGTGCTGGCATTAAAGGAGACATTTTAATTTGTGGAGTATTTTGGCCACTTTTTAAGGTAGTTATTTAAATATGCTTTCGAAAATACCAACTACTAGGTTATGTGGAAGTAAATGTAGGGAAAAAAGGTTTGTGAGTAAATAGTTATATGTATGTTATTTCCTCAACCAAGTGTAATAGATTTCTGAAAAGTCTGTAAAACCAACCCTACTATCTCATATCCACCTTTGATCCAATAAAACTTGGCGTGCGAGCAATTTTTTTAGACGTAGTATGTATGTAATTGGCGTTGAACCGTTTAGCCGGTTATAGCCGAATCGATGAGATCGTGCCACTGCTTTCTTTCCTTCGCTGTTCGGCGCCAGTTGGAGATTCCATGTGTAACCAGGTCGCTCTCCACCTGGTCCCTCCAACGGAGTGGAGGCCTTCCCCTTCCTCGGCTTCCTCCGGCGGGTACTGCATCGAACACTTTCAGAGCTGGAGTGTTTTCGTCCATTCGGACAACATGACCTAGCCAGCGTAGCCGTTGTCTTTTTATTCGCTGGACTATGTCAATGTCGTCGTATAACTCGTACAGCTCATCGTTCCATCGTCTGCGGTATTCGCCGTTGCCAATGTTCTGAGGACCATACATCTTGCGCAAAATTTTCCTCTCGAAAACTCCTAGTCTCGTCTCATCTGATGTTGACATCGTCCAAGCTTCTGCGCCATAAAGCAGGACGGAAATGATAAGCGACTTGTAGAGTTTGATTTTGGTTCGTCGAGAGAGGACTTTAGGACCATTAATTTTACGCAGCACTAGACTAGTTGAGATTTTTTTGATTATTGCTTTTTTCGTCGTTGTAATCCCACGAGGAAATACATTACATAACGACAATTGTGACATCTATCGCATCTAAATCTCTATATTGGTCCAAAATTATAGCTACGAAAGCTACAGATAATTAAAAACAAAGTGATCCGTATTAATTCTTTTGAAATTCATTGGATGATGCCATATTTACTAAAAGTTCTTAAAAAATACTTTCAAAACATTTATTTCAAAATATTTTCTTAAATATGTTTTATTTAATATTTTTGTTGTAATATTTGATTTATGCTGTCAATATAATTGCGTTAAAGTTTTAAATAGGTGGCAACTTTCCACAAAAATTTTGAATTACACATTAGGTTTAAACAGACCTCATCTTCCTCTTCACGAATGTTGATTAAATTTTGAATTTATTTTATTAATTTAAATAAGTTATTTTAAAAATGTGGCAACTCACTTAAAGCTATATGCTTGTTTAGTTGAACGTGTGACTAATATTAATTAAAATTTGAATTTAATGTATAACTTTATAGTTTAGTTGAAAGTAAGTTAATATTTATTTTAAAAAGGTGGCAACTCTATTGCCTTTCTCAAGCTTTGTTAGTTCATTCCATATTATAACTTTTATGCCGCCAAATTCTTAACTGAGAAAGTGTATACATAGTAAATTGTAAAATAAGTGGCAACATCATTAGTTGTTAGATTTTTTAAACTTGTATAGCTCAATATTTATTTATATTTTTCGATATTTCTTAAACTTGCTTTTTTAACCGTGTTTTAATATTATAATTATTTTATCAATTTAATTGAATAAAATATTACAAATAGGTGGCAACCTTCTTCTAATATATTTTTAACTACAATTACAATACAATTCTTCTATACAGAAACACATTTATGAAAATTGTAATTTTTTAGTTAGATATATCAAATAGGTGGCAACATTTTTATACCTTGAACAGGGTATATTAAGTTTGTCACGAAGTTTGTAACACCCAGAAGGAAGCGTGGGAGGCCCTATAAAGTATATATATAAATGATCAGTATGTTGAACTGAGTCGATTTAGCCATGTCCGTCTGTCCGTCCGTCTGTCTGTCTGTATATGTACGAACTAGTCCCTCAGGTTTTAAGATATCGTTTTGAAATTTTGCAGATGTTATTTTCTCTTCAAGAAGCTGTTCATTTGTCGGAACTGTCGATATCGAACCACTATATCATATAGCTGCCATACAAACTGAACGATCGGAATCAAGGGCTTGTATGGAAAACTTCCGCATTTTACTACATATCTTCACAAAATTTGGTGTGAGTTATTGTTCATAGAAATAATTTAATCTCCGAAAAAATTGTTCAGATCGGTTCACTATAGCATATAGCTGCCATACAAACTGAACGATCGGAATCAAAGGCTTGTATGGAAAACTTCCGCATTTTACCACATATCTTCACGAAATTTGGTGTGAGTTATTGTTCATAGAAATAATTTAATCTCCGAAAAAATTGTTCAGATCGGTTCACTGTAGCATATAGCTACAGGGCTTGTATGGAAAACTTCCGCATTTTACTACATATCTTCACGAAATTTGGTGTGAGTTATTGCTCATAGAAATAATTTAATCTCCGAAAAAATTGTTCAGATCGGTTAACTATATAACCTTAATGTTTCTAGCAAACAACCCGGCTAAAAAGAATTAGTAAAATGTTTTCTTTTTTTACTTACTTTTTCTTACGTATTTAGATTTGCTTAAACACATAGTTACTAAAAGAAATGCACCTGTGAAGGGTATATTAGCTTCAGTACAGCCGAAGTTAACGTTTTTTCTTGTTTTAGAAATATTAAACAGATGGCAATTTTTTTTGTTGCGATTTAAAAAATATGTACATGTATGTAAAATCTCCGAAACATATACTTCTATTGGAGTATTTCAACTCTTTCAAAAAAGGATTCACTTTGACCTCATTTGCTTTCAAGCTTTTAAACCATTTTCGCACTTTTGCCAGTTGATAGCTGGCACCAAAATTATTTAACCGTTAACTCTTAATATTTAGAAGCATTGTGGTGCAATAAAGATACTATAAACTTGGGTTGAAAATTATTTTGCAGCAATAAATCGCGTTGAAACTGTTAATTTTGTCGTAGCTGAGACCCTAAATATCATGGGTCCGATGTGTAATAGGCCAGACTTACACACATAAAGGCAATTGTGAGGAGAGAAAATATAAAAGACCTCTAGGGCAACAGCAAAATGGGTATGACACTCTAGACAACCCTAAAAAACAACAAAAAGTTCTAAAAACAACAAAAAATCGTCTAAAAAATACAAAACCCATTTAGCTATTGTTTGAGCTGAGATATGGGATAACCACTACAACCGAAGCCATTAATCAGGTCAACTGTGTGTGTGTGTGGGTGTGTAAAAGAATGCCACTACAAATTTACTAGCCCATATATGACTATTATGCGGCGAAGCAAAAGCAAAATGAATAAAAGGAAAACATAAAAAAGCAACCCATGAAATTCCACTGGAAATTGGTGCTGAGTACAATATATATGTATGTATGTAGCACAGTAAGTGACACAGGCACAACAAATCAATGACCACAAAGCAAAAAAAGCAAATAGTGGCATCTATTGTGCTTTTCCCACCAAGCTTTCATTCACACAAAGGGCGCAAATTAGCGCTAAAGGTGAATTGAAAATGAAATGGAAAAAAGCGCAACAGTGAAAATGAGTTTGTATGCCGAAGTTGCACGTGTAACGGTTTCGTAAAATACTAATTTCTATTTGCACACACAAAGTAAATAGTATTTAACGCCTTTACTCACGCGCAATGATCACATATGGAGGCACAATGTGTATTGTGTGTTGTATGTGATATGTGATATGTGATATTTGCACACACACATACACAAATAAGTAAATATGAATTCTAATACTTGTAGCATGATTACCACGTGTATATATGTTTGTATATGGTGCTAACTAAATGAATGAATGCAAGCACATAACCACATTGTGCCAACAACGTTTTGCTTTCCACGTACGTATATATTGCTAAAGGGTGCTGCTGCTGTTAACATACAAACATAAAACACACACACAGCGAGTGAACACTGTGTGTGCTCACATGTGGCAAATACACACAAACAATGGATTTTTTTTTGTTCAACGGTTTTCGCTTCCACACCGTTGGTTGCCGCAGGGTTAAAGGGTTTCTATGAACACGTATACCTGTGTATGTATGTATGTATATATCTATATGTATGAGTGTGTTGGCATGAAACATTGCATGCATAACACACAGTTCCTGTATTTACAGACATTTTACATACATATAGATGTATTTGTGTAGCCCCGCACTCATGTATTCATGTACACCCATTAGCCTAAACTCTTGTAAAAAAAACTGTGTTACGTATACGCACTGTCCGCACGCCTTACTCATAATATTTTCATAATGCATTTGCTTGATTGCTTTTGCCAAGGGAATTGAAATGAGTAAAACGTATTGTGTAACACTGTGGCTATGTCAGGTGGAATACATAAATGTTATTAGGAAAAAAACATGTTTCTCATGTGTCTTATGCATTAACGCGGAAGCAATTTTTTCTCGTGCTTCTCTTTATTTTTTTTTCTAAGGTAGCTACTGCGCTGTATATGTTAAGAAATGTATGATTTTAATTTGCTTTTGAACAGTGACACACGTTTATTCTCTTGGGTTTTGTTTATATTTCAAATATAGTCGATCGTTATGATTTGCTTCGGAGCATACATTTTTCGTGCCAGAAAGGCTGGATGTAGTTTCAGGCAAATGAAATGATACGAGTAACAATCTTTCAGGTGAACGTTAAGACTATCGAAATTTTGTACTCGTACCAATTTTATCCAGAAGTTTGAACAAATATTGGGTGGATTTTCTTTAAAAAATTATTGGCTAAGAATTTTGCTTTATTATAAAAATTTAATAAAAAAGTGACTGTCACGTAAAATTCCAAATTTCGACCACTTTTTGCAGCAATTGGAGCCGTATGTTAGCAATAAACCTTGTTCAGAGTAAATCTGCTCACTATGAAATGGCTAACAAACTGAGTATAAATCAAGTAACAGCTGCCAAAAAGACCAACTTCCACTATTTAAAATACTTAATACAATTTTCCTGGCACTGAACGATTAGTCAGAATACCTTTTCGAGAAATTGTGTCCACAGACATGAAAAATGGAGAAAAACGCGTTTAAAGTTTTACATTCAAACAGACGTGGCCTGATGGGCAGAACTTTCAAAGGCTTTATCTCTTAGAATATTACTAGGATCGATTTGATATGTTTGGATATTTCAAACATATTGCACTATTTAATTAGATAATAAATTTTTTTTCAAATTTTGAAATTTTGAAACCCACCTGACCTTTAAAAAAGTTTCTTATATTCTGTAAATGAAAATTATATTATATTACAATGTTGCACAATCAGATTTCTCCGAAAGTCACTCATACGACACGCACAAAGAATTCAAAATTGTTATTTATACGACTAGTATAACAAACATTTTCGCGCAGGACTTAATTGATCAATAAATTGGCCTTTGCTGCTGATTTAGATCGATTTACCATAACAAATAAAAATCTCATTTTTCTACTTAACTTTTAATCAAGAAGAAATCGAGATGAAAATTTAGTGCAACTCGGCGGGTTGTTGTCCACGCTGCAAACTTGGCTATATTTATTTATAAAATAGCAATCAGCTGAAACTTACCAACTTTCTTATGGACAGCAAAAACAAAAATGTATAACAGCTGATCGTGAATCATTAGCCGGCAATGTGAAAGGCAAAAACTGGTTTCTCACTTATACTTAATCTTGATGTATTAAATTAATTTGATTGTGCACCCGTTGTGGTATAAGTTACTCATACGACAAGGTCTACTGTAGTCTAACTCAGTAAAGTTACTCATACGACAGGGTCAACTGTAGTCTAAATCAATAAAGTTACTCATACGACAGGGACAACTGTAGTCTAAAGCACTGAATACACTTGCAGACTTGTCTGTACTACACGTCAAGTATGACATACCGTCGCATCGTGTAAAGCCGGGTCTGCATACCAAATTTTAGGTCTGCACACAAGTATGAAGAAAATTGAAATGTTTCAATTTTTCTGTTGGTTGTTGCGACATGTATGTCCGTTTATTGTACGCAATGCAGACAGAACCTCATACTTCTAAAGAATTCAGAGCGATAGGTAGTGCGCGCACAATGGCTTTAACAGATAATGAGTTTTGGCGCGATTTTATCGAAGTGTTTAGAAATGAAAAAATATTATGGGAAGTAAAAAATGACAACTACAACAATAAATTAAAGCGTTTACAAAGCTGGGAAATTCTTTTAATAAGTAATAAGTATAAAGAATTTGATTCGAGGGCTACTATAGATGTTGTGAAAAAACGTATTAATGGCATGAGGAATTGCTATAGTATATATAGCCGAAAAACGTTCATGGGGCGTAATTGCGTCTCTCATGAATGTATCCTTTTTTTTTATTAGGGGTTCCACCATCGACAGGAGTTCTTAATAATTTTCATTATTCATTCGAAGAAAATTTTTAACTTTTTTTATAGAATTTGTTTCAAATTCCTTAAGAAGTGGTACGTGTGAATATTTTGGCCGTTCTTTATAAAAATTTTCACACCAAAATCGTTCTTTTCGCTTTTTTGCCTTCTTTTTCTTTTCGTTATCAGTGCACACTGAAATTATAAGCAGCGTCACAATTTCATCTTCCGATGCCATACATAACGTCCGCTCACTTCAAAGATTGACACGAAATGAAGTATGAACAACTTGTCGCATAAGTGTACAGTGAACTGACTTGCGACCCGGTGTGCATACAAGTCTGCAAGTGTATTCACTGCTTAACTCAATAAAGTTACTCATACGACAGGGTCTACAGTAGTCTAACTCAATAAAGTTACTCATACGACGTGTGTAACTAATGTATAATTATCATAATCAAGTTGAATATTTTTCATGAATATCATTATTCTAATAAAACTTTTTTTTTCATTAACTAGAGCAAGTAAAGAAATAAAATTAAGATTTATCGGTCTAACATACACAGCGAATACCGCAAGGTTAATAAAATGTATGTCAATTCCTAATACAGTGGAACTTCCATAACTCGAACTTCTACAACTCGAAGTTCTCCATAACTCAAAATCTTGAATTGGCAATAGAAGTCAATCGAACTTTTCGACCAGGGCATAATACAAAAAATAAAATTTTACTATCGATGCAAAATTTTAAAAGAGTCCCTCTATATTCGTTTGGAGGCGAACAAAAAATATGATATTACATATGGATTGCATAAATCATGTAGCAAAAGCATGGGATGACAGACGTCAAGAGCCAAAAAATAGCAAACTACATCAAACAAAATTACAGAATAAATGTTTAAAAATATGTACATAACACTTTTAGTGTCGTAAATAAATAAAACTTTGTATAAATCTATATTTTAAAGGTTTTTAAAAAATTTTATTTTTTAATGAAAAATTCTATAACTCGAAGTCTCTCTAACTTGAAGTTTTTTTGTGGTTTATGTTGATTCGAGTTAGAGAAGTTCCACTGTAATATTTGTTTTTGTGCAAAATGTTGAAAAAATTTTCTTATTAATTATCTGATTTTTTTTAATTTTTTATACAAAATAAACGTAAAATATATTTAAATTGAATTTCTGTATTTTTTTTCCAGATATCTCAGCAACATTGAGTGCTTAAAAGAATCTCGAAGGTATGTAATGTTGAATAAACCTAATTTATATATATTTTTGCATAATTAATAATAAAATAGTAAAAACAGTTTAGGATACCCTTTCTTTTGAAATAATAAAAAAATGCTAAAAAATGTCGAGTAGATATGAGACCTGTTTAAAATTTAAGTTCATTTAAATAAAAAAAATTAAAAAAATATTTTGTGAAGCTAAAGTGGTTTAGGATGGTCAACATTTTTAAGCAGAATTGCCAGCACCTGTTGATATTGTCGATAGGTGCACTGCGGCATAGGTCGCTGTCAGACTCAGAGACGCTGGGTACATGATCGGTCCCAAGCAGGGGCACTCTGAATTTCTCCGTCGGTTCGATTGCATCCCTGACAACTTGGACCACTGCACCGCGGAACCGTCTCCTAGAGGTATCTTCTCTGCGCACGTACCTACGAAGGATATGTTGGAAGGAAGAAGTCAGTGGAGGAAAAGTGCAGTCAGCTTTTTCACGGATGGATCGAAGCTAAAGGGAAAGATGGGAGGGGGAGTTTTCTGCAGAAAGCTCTCTGTCAACACCAGCTTTAGGCTACCTGACCATTGTAGTGTCTTCCAAGCAGAGGTCGCTGCGCTCAAAGTAGCAGTGGACGCACTGCTCCGTATGGTGACCTCTTTTAGAGAGATATGTATTCACTCCGATAGCAGAACGGCAATACTGGCATTGGAATCGATGACAGTACGCTCTGGGCTAGTTAAGGAGTGTCTTAGATCTTTATCAATAGCTTTCAGCTATTTTGCTATCCGACTAGTGTGGGTAACCGGTCACCGCGGGATCGTTGGTAACTATAAAGCGGACAAGCATGCAAGGGAGGGTACCCTAGCTACATTGACGTCGGAATGGGAGGGCGTTGATAGTCCATGGTCCACCTGCGCAAGAGCGCTGGATATGCAGACTACGCATGAGCTCGTCAAACGCTGGTCAACTACCAGTACTTGTGCAGTGGCGATGTCCTTTTGGCCCTCTGTGGAGCGTAAGCGGTAAAGCGATCATTGTTGTACTTACTGGACATTGTCCAATGGGTACCCATGCGTTGAGACTTGGGATCGTGGCAGATGCAAGTTGCCAAAGCCTAGCGAATTGGCTAGAATCGACATTAGCCGTCTATATAATATAATCTTTTAAAAAATCTTTCTACTGGAGTTATTTGTGAGAATTCTGCTAATGCCTTTCTACACAAACAGTTATAACAACGAACAACGAATAAAAATTTGAAAATAAATATGCTCTTATCCAATTTTATACGCCAGCGTATGGCTATAAGGAACCCTTAAAATTATTAAACTATTTTTATTAAAACCATTCAAATGTTGAAATTGACGAAAATATTTATCAGCGCCAAAAGAGCGATTCTTTGATTATCCCTGCTTGTTGTAAACGAACAACAACATTGAGTATTAATTAAATTTTTTGTGTTACCCATATTTGCATGCATGTAAATGTATATTGTTGAACAATTGTTATTCACACGGATATGAATAAATGCAAGCAAAACAACAAAGTCACACACGCACATATGCTCTTCTATATGTGTACATGCATATGATTGTGTAAAAGCATATTCAACAGATACGCAAATATTGTGTGCAAACGCAAATACAACAATACAACAACAACAATTGTCAGGCAAAACAGCAGCACACAGCCGCTTGCTGTAAGGTCAAAGTTCATCTTATCAATTGACCCGCGTGCACAGCAGCAGCAAAACAGAGCACAAAAAGGTTAACAAAAATACTCGTTGGTATGGCAGCAAAGAGTAAATAAATTCGCCAAAAATGCGATAGTCCGATTGCTATTGTTAATGTTGTTGTTGCTGTTGCTGTATCTGCTATTCACTCGAGTGGCATGTGACAGGTCGAAAATACATTTGAGTTATCGTATTTCGGAATACAAATGCGAACGCATCGTTGTTGTTGTTATTGCTGCTGTGCAGATTTACATAAATTTGTTGTTGTTGTTGCTGTTGTATCAGTGTTTGTGTGTGTGTAATTGCGTAGCCTCAAACGCACGTTCGCCAATGCAAATAAAGTTTGTGCTCCGCTGGTAACTTTGCCACAAGTTTGTTTAACACTTTCGAGACGGCGAACGTGTAGCAAAAGTATAATGTGCTTACATACATACACACACACACACATAAATGTAAATATATAAATATAAGTATATTGTGAGTGTGTAACCTAAGCATATGAGCATAGCTTTATTTGGTTTTTGTTTTTTCTTCCTCTTCTTCTGCATAACGAGCGAAGTTGGTGCTCCTTCTATTGCTACTACTTCTACTTAATGCCACTCACACAGAAGACCTCAAATCCACTTTGGCGCTCCACTTGAACGCTTTGTTGTTCTTATATTTTATTATGTTGCAAAATCTAATGCTTTAAATGCTGGACCTGCCGCAGGATTATTCAGCAAATGCGCTTGACGGGTTGTCTGGATATGTTTAGTTGGCTGTGTGGGCCTCAGAAAGTTGATGCCCAGTAAGAAATTGATGACACTTGGTTACAAAAATTAAATATATTTTTTTTAGAAAAGTGATTTTTTCTATTTTTTAAAACCAAACAAGAAAAAACGTTAACTTCGGCTGAACCGAAGCTAATATACCCTTCTCAGGGGCATTTCTTTTAGTAACTATGTATGTGTTTAAGCAAATCTAAAGACGTAAAGGACTAGTTCGTATATATACAGACAGACGGACGGACGGACAGACAGACAGACGGACATGGCAAAATCGACTCAGTTCAACATACTGAAAACTCTGTTACAGTATAGCTTAGATTGAAATTGAGAAAATTTGAGGACTATGTAAAGGTATTTTTTCATAACTACTAAAAATTATATTCTCTGAACTAAAATGTTTGGAACATAAAAATTATTCAAACGAGCTCTACTTGTTTATCATAATCATACAGAAATTGTGACGATGGCGTATCTTCGTTACTTTTCTGTGAATATTTAAATCTCAAAAGCTACTCGACTAATACTTACTAATTCTGTCCCTATAAACACAACTTGAGACAGAGCAAATGAAAAAATCAGGTCAACGCCAAAGAACTTAATTTTAAATTCTGTAAAGAAGATATCGAAACTAAGCCTTGCCTCTAATATGAACTAATATTGATCCAAAATGACCAAAGTTGGTATACATATATATAATAAATATCCGAACTGTCCTAGAAGAAGTATTTCTGGAATCAGAGAATCCATGTAGTGTGTTCAAGAAATAAAAAAAAATCGAAAACTTTTCGAAAATTGAATCAATATTTTTCGAAATATAAAAATTTTAATTTTTTCGAACATCCAACATTGACCTCTTATGGCATCCGTCATATCAGCGTGAATGAAAAATGTTATCCATATTTTGAATTCTTGTTTTTGAATCTCCTACGAGGGCTGCTATATATATTTCTGACCTAATAATGAAAATAGGAATATTTATCAACGAAAATGGTTTTATTGTTTTTCAAAATATTCTCCATCAAGATTTATACACTTTTGCATGCGCTCAAACCAATTTTCGAAGCACTTTTCTTGAGCCTTTTTTTGAGCCTTTTTTGAGCGATTGTCAAATTGTGCGGGATCCAACGAGAACAAACCTTTTTTACGGCCAGGTGTTCATCCAATATCGAATGTATGCTGGTGGGGGAAATGCATAGGCATGCCTCTATCTGAAGGTATGTTACATGACGGCCTTGCATTATCAGTTCACGTACGGCATCGATGTTTTCTGGCACAACGGCTGTTTTTGGACGACCTTCACGGAATTCGTCTTTGAGCGAGCGTCGGCCACGATTGAATTCGTTGTACCAGTTTTTCACAGTGCTATAGGATGGTGCTTCATAGCCATACAAAGATTTTAGTTCATCGATGCACTCTTGTCGCGATAATCCACGTCGAAAGTTGTGAAAAATGATCGCACGAAAATGTTCACGAGTTAATTCCATTTTTTGGCCGAGATGAATTTTTTAATTCCCTGTAAATAAAACAATGCACGATTAAATGACAAAACGTTCTGAGTGATGTTATGCTAAAAAATGTCAAACTTTCCAATGGAAATGTCAGATTGCACCTGGCAACACTTAGTGTTACCTAGGCCAGAAATATATATAGCAGCCCTTGTATAAGTAGGAATAATGATTTCCAATAAGCCATTTTTCCCGAACTTCGAAGGCAAACATTTCGATTTTGGGGGCTAACTTCGAAAATCAGAGAATACACGTTTTTTACTTTTAACTTAATCTCCCGGACAAAGTAAGTTTAGGTCAATACCCAGCCGAGTGTTATACAGATTAATCTGTGACTATAAGAGGGATCCTAGAGGGAGAAATTGTTAAAATATGATTTACTCCCAATTTCCTACAGTGTCCACAAGTCACAAAAAGAACACTATAAAAGTAGTGGTAAATTGAGCTAATTTTATTAGCTACAAAAGCCTAGCGTGTGCCGAAAGTTAGTGCACAAACGAAAGTAGTGGCTCGTAAGCGAAGCATCTCAGACATAAAGACATAAGCAAATTAGTCATGCTTAATAATAGCATATAAAAGTTTCGACGCATTTAACGTATGTAATGGATTAATTTCGTAAAACAAATCGCTTATGACCCAAACGAATATACATTTCTATATATAGAGTGGTGTACTACAGAGTTAATGCTAAAGTTTGCAAAGTAAAAGCAAACAAAGCGCAATTTGTTTTCACATCACGAGTCGCTGGATTGCTGCAATTATTTTAGACAATCATATTTGTGAATTTATTACTTCGAAAGTAGTGCTCTTATGGAATGTATAAATTGTGTGTATGTATGTTTTCTGTTTAGGATTTTTACAGACTTAAGTGAATTATTATGGTGGCGTTTTATCCTTTGAATGTGAGTGATTTGCTATTTTGCTATAAGGAGGGCTGATTTCGTACTTCTAAATATGTAAGTGTTTAACGGTAGTTTGGGCAAGAATATACAATTTTATGAATTTGTTGTTGTTTATAATGATAAAATAGTTTATATCTTATTATACAGGCTCTCAAAGACGGGTGGTATTTAGTAAAGTTTTCTTTCTCCCTCTCATAATCCACAGTCAACATGAATTTGCATTCCAAAAATTTCTAGAATTAGTACCGGTATAAGAGCTATAACTTATAAGTTGTCTTGAAACATTCTACTTCAGCAGATCTGGGTTCTTACTAATTTTACCAAGTTCGCTAGAACTTTGCTTAACAATATACAGTTGAACCTACCTAACACGAATCACCATAATCCACAAAAAAAATTCAAGTTAGAGAGACTTCGAGTGATGAAAGGTAATTAGTATGAAATTTTACTTCTATTGCCAATTCAAGAGTTCGAGAGTTATAGAAGTTCAAAGTCCAATGCCTTTCCTAAGAGTGTGTCGTCAACTCACTCTCGAAACTTAATCCATTAAAATCTGTTGAGAGAGTTCATCTATGTTGCAAGCGTAAGCTCAAATGCAATTTTATTTAGCATATCATACGCTGCATATATTCATCAGATATACATAAGTATATAATATTTTCTCTCTCCATATTTGCTTTTATCACTTTTTGCTTTCCTGCTGCGTCATTTTTATTTAATTTTCTGCTTAATCCCATTGGCTTTGTTACTCACTTTGCCGCACTTTTGTATGCACATTCGCTTTTGTTTTGTATTATTTATTTGCAAATGGATATTGTTTAGCAGGAGAAAAGCTCTTGAAATTTATTAACAGTATATGCTTTAGTTGCTATTGTTTGTCGAGTGTTCATCTGTATTTGTTTTGGTTTCAATTTTTGATTGAGCAATGCCAGAAAATTTATAGGAAAATGTGGGTTAAAAGCAATATTTGTCCGGTGATTTTCTAATAATAAAATATCACATTTTCTCTAAATAAATTGAAATGGTTGGGATTTAAGTCATTTTAGTCAGACATTTTGGATTTTTGCAATATTTTTTGACACTTTTTTTTAGGTAAATTGAATGTGAGACTCTATTTTAAATCAATTTTATTCAAATTTATACGTCCAAATTTATACGTCCATACATTTATTTCTGCGTTTACATTCGAATTGACCTCTTCCTTATCTGGTTTTGAATTGATTTGAGAATTTTTTTTTTAATGATTTTTCTTATTATTTTGTTTGGAAATTTTTTTTAATACAAACACAAGCTCAAAAAATGTAGTAGCAAATTTTTTTTTAAATTCAAAATCAGGTGGTTATTTTATTATGTAAGCTTTGCTATCACTCTTTCATATTAATAATTTTTGTGGATTAAAAAAATTTTAGAAAATTTATGAAGTTGGCAACCCCTTTCCAGTGTTTACTAAAATTCAAGCCTTTAAAATATGATAACCACACTTTATTACGAAATTCTAAATTATTTGTTTATGTTTATGAAAACACTTTTATTAAAAACAATTGGCAACTGAAATTTTCGTCTAATTTTTCCAGTTGGCAACTCTGCCAATAATATTTTTGAAAAATTTTGCTTACTATGCTATCTATTATATCTTAAAAATATATTTTTTCTATACAATTTCTAAATTAAGTATGGCAACTCTAAAGTTATATTGTCTGTTATATTTATCTATTTATTTTATCCTTGAAGACATTCGGTTTCAAGCAAACTTTCTGTTATGCGTAAAAAATTTAGACAAATTTCTACATTAACATCCCTATTTGTAAAGAATTTGTAAAATACACCGTTAATCATACCGAATTCGATTATACCAAAACAACTCAATAACTCGCTGGCAACTCATTTATATTTCGCCTAAAATGCAATTTTTCCAATTTTTTGGCAAATTTATTTGCACGATTTGCTTTAAACATAATATTTATGAGACCAATAGACACTTTAACGATGACTTTATTATTATTATTTTTCGTTTTCCCTACGTGAGACCCCACAACACGCAGTCCAAACACACATGACATGCCGCGTATTGAGACCCTACACGCCGTCCAAGTAACCAGCCGCTGCCCGCTTTTGTTGGTCAATGTATTGTATGAAAAATTGTTAGATCGCTTCAACGTCGCAACATGAAAGATTGTTTGCCGAAATGGCCAAGCTATGACATAAATGGCTTCGCATAAATTTCTTATGTCTTCTTCTGTACCGTCGTATTTTTTGATTAATGGCCATAAGGTACGTACACTGCATGGCAACAACAGCAAGTCAGCTGAGTGTAAACAAGAAAAAATGTGAAAAAAGAGTTTGTAAGGAACTGTGTAGAAAAAGTCCGCACGTCCGCAGGATGAACACGAAATAGGTGAGATGATTTTGACAGGAATTAAGCGTGTCAATCACAATAAATTTTTACGTTTGACTTCAATTTTGTACGAAACAATGTTGCTTAACGAGTTTGCTAGCATAAAAATGTACTATAAAATGTTATGTCTTAATTATGTAAATATAGAACAATACCCGATTGCTTGTGTGGGGTGTAGATGCTGTGTTCTGGGAAGAATTTACCAAATATTTGTTGAAGAAGGATCAGGGTATATATAATAGCTGAATTGTTCTTTGAAGAACTATATGAATGAATATAGAATATTTTGAATTGTGTAATAATTTTCGGACTAAGATACTCCAGTAAGGTTTCTTCAAGTCAGGTGTTCATAATTGGAAGCCCTAATAGCATATTATCCGAACAAGAAGTTTGTGTTTTATCTAAAACATATATGAGTTAACTGTCAATAAACTCTTCTAAGGTTAGATCCATTACGAGGTTCCCTACCTTTTTAAAGAAAAAAAAAAAAAAGAAAAAAAAGAAAATTCAAATTTAATGGGGAGTGTGTATTATCATTCTAAAGAGCATTCTTTGATATTTATTTTTTAAAGATTATCTCTTTCAAATGTTGGCCGCGGGTACGTCTCAGATGGTCCATTCGTTGAGTCCAATTTAGGACGACTTCTTTGAGGATTTCGATTGGTAACTGGCAAACGATACGCGTGTAGTTTTGCTCGTATAGACTTTGTACTTTACATATCCCCACAGGAAAAATTATAACGTTGTGATTTTACACAATCTTGGTGGCCAATCGACCGTCCCAAAATGTGAACTTATATGCTCACCGAAGTGTGCTCTCAATAAATCCATTGATTGATGCGATTTGTGGGAAGTGCCGTCATGTTAAAACGAGCTTCAATTTCAGGGATCAAATAGTCGGTTAACATGGCGCGATAACGGTCGATAATTTGATCGGCCCACAAACCACACTATCCGTTGCTTTTTCCTAGATGAAATGACAGTTATTGATTCTCTTCTGGTTGCTCTTCGTTCCAAATACGACAATTTTGCTTGTTTACATACCCATTGAGCCGGAAATGGGGCTCATCGCTGAACAGAATTTGGCTCGAAAACGTCGGATCTTCTTGGAACTTTTAAATAGCCCATCATAGATCGAACGGCTTCAGTTCTTGCTTCAGTTATTGTATTTTGTACATTTCAATTTCAGATTTCGTTCCAGAGTCGTTCCATACATCACTCCGATTTGCTGCGAACGGCGCCGAATCCACGGTCTTCGTGTACACTCTCAGCTATGGTTGGTATATTTCCATCACTGCGTGCTGGACATGGTCTATTCGGTCGGGTAATGGTGTTCCGAATAGGACGATTCGTCAAATTTTTAAGAAATTAATACATTCTACGAGTATATGTTGGTGGACTTACTTTTTACCGCAGTGTGTCGGAATAAATAAAAGGACTCAGATTAAACGTTTAGACAACCGTTCACTTCAGTGGTTTATTCAAGACTTAAAACTCTATGTAATACATGTTAGTTCAAACAGCAAGTAACTGAAAAACGTTGTTGTTGTAAAGGGGAATAAGCATTATTACAGCTATCCGTGGTTGCCAGATTTTCAACAGTATAGTCTATATTGCTCTCAGAAAGATAGCCTCGAATCGGAAGTTTTCCATGGGTTGGACAATAGTGAGTTTCATGTGAAATTAGTTACAGTAAACTTTTTAATCACATTCTTACTCGTCAAATACTATTATTTCCAATAATAAAAAAATAATGTTATTGCTTGTATTTATTACGCTCTTGTTAGAAAAAGTTCTCACGGTAAGAATTTTTCAATAAAATTTTCTTTAACAATCAATCAATTTTTTATAGCAATTAATTATTTGGCTGCAATTTCCTTGATTTGTCCTACTTATTTAATATATTTTTTTTTATAAAAAAAAATTCATTACATACATACATACTTACTCCATCAGTAGTATTTCTGAAGCAACCTTACATTACTTTCGCCCAGTTCAACTTAATGGGCAATTAACTTAACAAATCGATACCATGACTGCACACTTTTATAACCACACATTCAAACAAACAAACAAATAATAGCATTTACACACTTTAATGAAGATAAATATTTCGAAATGAAAGTTCATATTGTACATATTATCTATCAATTTATTGACAATACTAATCCATAATCGATTCGCAAACAAATTGAAGGTCATTGTGCGTGTCAAAGGTCAGTGGATTAACGTGTTTGCTTTGGTCAAACGAAATGACATTGCTGGAATTGAAAAATACAGTCATCATTTTTAATGCATATTATTAAAAAGTAATTGTGGCCAGGTGGCAACGCAAACTGTCGAAACACATGGCATGCGTGCACACAATTTCATTATATGGTAGATATATAAATTTATTATATTCATATGCATTTAAGTAATTAAGGTTGTCGAGATGGTTGTGGTGACAATAATTTGTGCATAAAATAAATATGAATGCATAAGTAGTCAAATAATATGATTTTTCATATTTTAATTACTAAATGCGCTTAATTAGTTTAATCGTACCAATTTGCATTAATTGCTTTGATATATTTAGTGATTATTACTCGCTCTATCGCTTTTCATATAATTTTTCTTTTTATTATATATTATATTTTTATTGCCTTAAGTAGTTTGAGATTTGTCTGTAGTAATTCAATTAATGCCCCTAAAAGCATGCTTCAACTGCTTGATTGTACACTTAACTTAATTTCATTAAATTCGAGTTATGCAAATCTTTTGATAAAATAATATTAGTATACTCACATGCGTTGAAAGCATATTAATTAGTTTGTATTGAAAGATTTTTGTTCGTTTGAAGAAATTGTTGGTTGGCGGGGCGTATGAGTAACATTTTCATACAAAATTTTTCTGATTTTATATAATTAAACTGAGTGATTCAAGAAGGATTTGAAAGACAAAATTTAACACAAATTAACATAACATTTTTATAACATATTTAATAAATACTTTAAATATTTTTATTAGATATATGGGAAACTGTAGTCTTTTAAATGGTATGGGAGAATCGGATGGTATCATCAGAATACGTGGTAACAAAACAATTTCTCCTTTAAACTTTCCTGTCAAAATAGTTGCTTCCAGAACGTTTCCAGTAATTCTTTTGATCACCAAACGTGTGCCGTTGCATAGTTTAGGAGGGTTTAAATTACGCAGTAGAATAATCGGTGATCCAATTTTCAATCATAGATTGTGTGGTGGCATTCCTGATATAGCTAAAGAATTTAAAAATTCAATTGGGAAATTCACTGTCTCGTTTTCTTCTACACTAGCATCGATAGACTTAAATCACCTGGTTATAATTGTTGTATCTGGTAGTTAATCAGATTAACATCAACATTTTTCGCTGCTAAAATTGCACGATTACTAAACATGATTTAAATAGTTATTTAGTATATCTGGGAAGACACTCTCAATCAGTTCATTTTTAGTTTGAACACGGTACAGAAATTATCTGGCAATCTAATATGTTGAGTATCTTGATGAAATTCTCTTTCACCGTTTCCAAGATCCAGTAATTGTTTAGAAAATTTTTGTGCTGTTGGATCATTTTGGAGTTGTATTTGCATGTTTTTTTTTCAGTCTGAGTGTTTCAACATTTCTCCATAAAATTGATTGTTTTAGACATGTATTAGTACATGCATCTGCAAAAGTAGAGCGAGGAATAACTGGCAACGTTTGCCGGAAATCACCAGATAGTAATAAAATAACGGGTGATTTTTTTGAGGTTAGGATTTTCATGCATTAGTATTTGACAGATCACGTGGGATTTCAGACATGGTGTCAAAGAGAAGGATGCTCAGTATGCTTTGACATTTCATCATGAATAGACTTACTAACGAGCAACGCTTGCAAATCATTGAATTTTATTACCAAAATCAGTGTTCGGTTCGAAATGTGTTTCGCGACAAATTTTGTTCAGCGATGAGGCTCATTTCTGGTTGAATGGCTACGTAAATAAGCAAAATTGCCGCATTTGGGGTGAAGAGCAACCAGAAGCCGTTCAAGAACTGCCCATGCATCCCGAAAAATGCACTGTTTGGTGTGGTTTGTACGCTGGTGGAATCATTGGACCGTATTTTTTCAAAGATGCTGTTGGACGCAACGTTACGGTGAATGGCGATCGCTATCGTTCGATGCTAACAAACTTTTTGTTGCCAAAAATGGAAGAACTGAACTTGGTTGACATGTGGTTTCAACAAGATGGCGCTACATGCCACACAGCTCGCGATTCTATGGCCATTTTGAGGGAAAACTTCGGAGAACAATTCATCTCAAGAAATGGACCCGTAAGTTGGCCACCAAGATCATGCGATTTAACGCCTTTAGACTATTTTTTGTGGGGCTACGTCAAGTCTAAAGTCTACAGAAATAAGCCAGCAACTATTCCAGCTTTGGAAGACAACATTTCCGAAGAAATTCGGGCTATTCCGGCCGAAATGCTCGAAAAAGTTGCCCAAAATTGGACTTTCCGAATGGACCACCTAAGACGCAGCCGCGGTCAACATTTAAATGAAATTATCTTCAAAAAGTAAATGTCATGAACCAATCTAACGTTTCAAATAAAGAACCGATGAGATTTTGCAAATTTTATGCGTTTTTAAAAAAAAGTTATCAAGCTCTTAAAAAATCACCCTTTAGTACCACCGAAAAGTCTGTCACTATTGTTTAAATCCTGCATAGTCCTATTTAATGCTTCGAGTGCTTCATTGCTGCTAATGTATCTACCCATTTGGTAGCGTGCTATTTCATAATTTTCGTCTATATTTTGTACTCCAAATATGACCAAATCACTGCCCTTATTAACGTACTTGCAAATATGGGGCATTCTCTGGAAAAAAAGCCACTTGAAAAAAAAGTTCTTTATTTTCTTTGGCAATTATATATCTTATAGTACATGTAAAACCTAAAATAAAACATATGGTTTTAGGTCTGTGTAACGCGGGGTTGCCATATTATAAGGGGCCAAAGTTTTTTGTAAAAAAATGTTCGAACCGCCATAACTTTAAAACTAATGAACAGATTTTAAGACACCATGTGACTTTTTTGTACAGAATTTCTCAAACTTTGAAAATGAAAAAAAATTTTTTTTTGGAATTTTTAACAACTTATGCCCCCTTCGATTTTCTTCGAAAATATCTTAAAATGTTCCTTATTTCATCACCTTTTTACCCCCCAAAGGGAATTTTGGGACAGCAATATTTGTATGAGCTACAAATAAAAAACAACTCAGAACATGATGAAAAATCATTGATTTATGCACTATTATTATCAGAATTTAGCGTAACCCAGGATTAACGACGTGGACGTAGCAGACATTTAATCCCTTTTTGTTTTTTTTTATTTTTTAATTTTATTTTTAATTTTTTTGTATTTTTCAAATTTTTAATTTTTTTTTTTTGGTTTTTGTTTTTATTTAAAATTATCACGTACTTGAATCTAATCTACGTAATAATTAAAAAAAGCAAAAACCAAAAAAACAAACAAACCTTCACGGAATTCGTCTTTGAGCGAGCATCGGCCACGATTGAATTCGTTGTATCAGTTTTTCACAGTGCTATAGGATGGTCCTTCATAGCCATACAAAGATTTTAGTTCATCGATGCACTCTTGTCGCGATAATCCACGTCGAAAGATGTGAAAAATGATCGCACGAAAATGTTCAAGAGTTAATTCCATTTTTTGGCCGAGATGAATTTTTTAATTCATTAATTAATGCAGAAATTAAACCAAACTTTCTGCAGTCAGTTCTCTTACATACCCCACCACACACCATGAAAATAGTTGAAATCGGATAATAACCACGCCCACCTCCCATACAAAGGTTAGGTTGAAAATTACTAAAAGTGGGTTAACTAACTAACGAAAAACGTCAGGAACACTAAATTTTGCAGAAGAAATAGCAGAAGGAAGCTGTACTCAGATTTTTTTTACAAAATGGAAAATGGGCGTGGCATTGCCCACTTATGGGTCAAAAACCATATCTCAGGAACTACTTGACCGATTCGAATGAAATTCGGTATATAATATTTTCTTGACACCCTGATAACACGGACAAAAAAGGGGCGAAATCGGTTCACAACCATACTACTTTCCTTATAACTCAATTTTGAAATCCATCTTATTCCTTCACTTTATAATGTAAACATAAGGAACCAATGAAGATAACGGAATAAAACTTTACACAATTAGCGCATATCATCTCGGCTTCACTTGTGAAAAAATTGTCGAAAACGGACCATAACTTTTCAAGGCCCCAGATATCGAACATGTTGAACTCAGCGCCTAAGGATAAATTTTAACCGAAAATATGGGTAAATCTCTCAGATATCTCAATTTAATTCAGAGGAAATTGTTTTCTTCTAATAGTGTGTCTCTGTTCCAAAAATTATTAAAATTGGGTCATAACATTTCCATATACCTAATTATAGGTTTTTCAAAAATACGGTGAGCTTTATTCCGCATATATGTATTGGTTAAATTTCTTCAATAAATTGCGAGAGTATAAAATGTTCGGTTGCACCCGAACTTAGCCTTTTCTTACTTGTTATATATTAAGATAATTAAAATTTTCAACTTTAATGTTAAAATAAATACTTTTTAAATAATTTGACAAGCATATAAGACACCACTCTTTATTTTTAATAAGCTTCTAAAGTCAATTATAGGCTTGACATACTTTATACCCACCAGAAAGAGCGGGTAAAGATTGACTAAAAATTATTAAATCTGCCATGGCATTTATACATTTAACTCACTGTTTGAACATAAAAAAGCAACAACCAAAGCATACTTTAATAGTCAGTAAATATTTACTATTTTTATATATTTTCTGCTCTAAAATAGCAAATAAACCAATTATATTCGCTATTTACTATAATTTTCTGCAGCAGACACATATTATTGGCTTATCTCGCACCGCCTACACACTAGTCAAATAACTGTCAAAAGCAAATACACGACGGACGACAGTTCTATTTGCACGCACAACAAAGCCAATTGTGCGCTCACTTGCTGTGGACATCACTCTTACAAAGCGTTCGCACAACTCAAACTGGAAACTGAGGGGGGGAATCAATCAAAACAGTTTCACTCGAAGAAATTATTTGAAATTATTATTGCAATGACAGTTATACCAAAGTAATCAAGCGAGACGACAACGACCACAAGCGAGCCACAAAGCAGCGTAAACACAAATGCGTACACACATACATACAGACATTTCTATAGGTGTGTGTATGTGGGTGTGAGAATATTTACTCAGAACCACAACACTATTTGCTAGCAGATTTCATTGTTTGCCACATTAAACTGTGTGCTGCTATTGTAGGGGATATATGTATATGTACATATATGTCTCTCAGTCTCATCTGAATGCTTCGGCTAACTGAGCTATAAAAATGAAAGCGCATCAGAAAAATAATATTATTGCAGACGCTTGAAATGAAAAACAATCATAAAATAAATTAATAAATAAGCAAATATGTGAGCAACAAAGACGTCTCGTCGCCGTGTGGCTGGCGGATAGTTGAGAGCCCCAAGCCAGTGGAATGTGAGTTGGCTTCCAGCTCCAACGCAGTAAAGCTGCTGCGACGCGGCAGAAACTTTGGCGGCGGTTGGGGTATTGTTATTGCCAAATATGAATATTATACAATGGCGCGACGGCGACACTGTCAACAATCAGTGGGATCTGTATTATGCGTGGGGGCAGATGTGGTTGCTTTAAAAACTATCAAAACGCTGAAATCATAAATGAAAAGTTGAGTTCGCATTTATTTCTTTAACCAACGCTGTGGCTGCTTACGGTGGAATTATATTATTTCTGAAATGTAGGAGATTTAATGGAGTTCATTCGGTTAACTCAGTGTAATATAGGTGGATATTGCGAATGTGATATGCTTTCTCAAACTTTATGAGAAATTGTATGGCGAAGACTTTAATGTCGTGTATTGATACAGTTGCGGAGTATTAAAAACCGAAAATATAACATGAATATTCTGCGGCAATGATTCTCTATTTAGTTCAACTCAAGCTTTCCTGTCGGAATCTTGGTTATAAAATAATATGACAAGCCTTCGTTTAACTGCCAAGTCCTTAGCTTTTTAGTGAATATCCAATTGACAATAAAAGCGATTCGGCGCTTAACAGATGTCTCTTTGCGTAACAATATGCCGACATACAAAATTGGAACCTCATTGGAAATCTTTCATTATTTCCTTGGTATTATTTAAAAGATAATGAAACCCCAGTCAAGTTGGTTTTCTGAGCCGCTGTCTTCGATCCCGGTAAACTCATGAAGATGGTTATTTTTCTTCTTCTTGACTGACGTAGACACCGCTTACGCGCGCCAAGCATCTCTCCTTTTGGCAGTTTGGCGCCAATTGGTAATACCAAGTGAACACAGGTCCATCTCCACCTGGTCCTTCCATCGGAGTGGAGGTCTCCCTCTTCCTCGGCTTCCACCAGCGGGTACTGCATCGAAAACTTTCAGAGCTGAGGCACTTTCGTCCATTCGAACAACATGACCCAGCCAGCGTAGTCGCTGTCTTTTTATTCGCTGAACTATGTCAATGTCGTCGACAACACATACAGCTCACCGTTCAATCGTCTGCGGTATTCGCCGTTGCCAATGTTCTTAGGACCATAAATCTTCCGCAAAACCTTTCTCTCGAAAACTCCTAGTGCCGCCTCATCGGATGTTGACACCGTCCACGCTTCTGCACCATAAAGTAGGTCGGGAATGATGAAGATGGTTCACCACCATAAAATGATATAAATGCTAGCGCAAGACATCAATAGTTCTAGGCACACCACACACGTCTAGAACGGTATGATAAGAACGGAAGAATGTTGAGAATGACTCTAAGCTCAGTATCCTAACTTCTATAATGTTAAAAAAAAATAATGTATTATGTACTGGGTAGTACAGTCCTCTAACGATGATCGAATCAAGTCCCTTATTCCCAATAGTACAGCAGTTCGATAATGGGTAAAATTGTCTGAAAGATTTGTGAATCTTTACGCATTGAAAATTACGGAGGTAATATAAGTACGAGCTTGGTAACGATGTCTCAGGTTCCATATGCGCCAGCAATGGCTCCGCCTTTCACTTTTTCCTATTTCCAGAAATAAAGTGAACCTTAAAGTGCCGTATACTAGAGATCGCTGAAAGAACCAAAGGCTATCCCAAAATGGAGTTTAAGGAGTGTTTCGACGATTGGAAGTAGCGCTGGCATAAGTGCATAATATTGAATGTGGACTATTTTAACGGCATCAATATTAATGTAGACGAACGAATAAGTATTTTTTTAAAAAGCTAAAATTACCGTTATTTTTTGAACACACCTCGTACATTGTAAGTACATTAACATCCTTCATCGGAAAAAAATCGGGGACTTTAGTGGTTGGTTTATATTTTTTTTTTTACATAGCGAAGGAAATTCCTTTACGAATTTCGGGCTTAGATGTTTTGCCTCTTTGCCGGACTCGAACATTAACTTAAGGTGAGGTGTTAATGATACTACCGACTAAAACCTCCGCTATCCTCTGTACTCTGATCCCCCACGGTATCCGCCGTTAGGCATTACTTCGTGGGGGAAGGATTTAGCTACTGCTCTTCCTTCTGGTAGCTAAGATGTTATGACTTCTTTCATCTAGTTGTTGTCATTTGCCCTTTTTCTTTCGATGGAACCCAAGTCTATGAGGACTTCTATTGCAAATATGCTGATAGCGTTCCAATAGGCTCTTGATGACAACATTATTTCTAGAACTGTCTCTGGTTGGATTCTCTGGTGTAAGCTATTCTCGAGTAGGTCGCGCTGTGGATTAAATCGTGGGCACTCAAAGAAAACATGCTCAGGACGGACCCTCACGGGAATTATCGTACTGAAAACGGTGTAGGTAAGCCCAGAAACAACCATGTCCTGATAACATCTGCGTGAGATAATAGTTGACCTCTCCGTGACTACGGTTCAGTCACACATCAATCCGTGGTATGAGACGATGGGTCCACCTACTCTTCTCTGCAGTATCCTATTGAAGTTGCCAACGTGCGATGCTCTTCTGTCATTCTTCTTCCCTTCGTTCTTCAGCGCTCAGTGTGGTTGACGTCTTTCAATGGTAAAGATTCCGTCTTTCCTCAGCTAGAACTCGAAGAGGTAGAGTTCCAGAAATAACACACACTGCTTCCTCCGATACTGTGCGGAAGGCACTTGCAACTCGTAGTGCACTCATACGATATATTGGTCCAGCCTTTCTCCACGAATCTTGCGGTTGGTTTATGTCGTTGAATACAATTGAGAAGGAGAGAAAACGGCTCCACACGAATTGGTGCTCACTTGGGATGATAAGATACGATATACTAGAACCAAATCCTTCAATAAAAGAAAAACAAAAAGACGAAACAGGTAATGCATTATTTTCGCAAGAAAAAAGTTGAAGTTTTCACAGGAATTCTTCTATAATAAGGGGTCTCCAAGAAGTAAGAAGAGATAACTAGCGAAACTTATAGAAAACCTTCATCCATCTTCTACAAAATGGCAAGTCCTCCATTTATAGATATTTCAAAATAGCTCACACCCTAGAGTGTATGTATGTATATATAAAATAAGCGTAAGCATTTGAGCGCCTGCACGCGCGCGTCTGTCAATCTTCCGCCACATATCCGTCATGCGAGCAGCCGACAGGCGACAGGCAGGCAGCAGGGGAGCAGCGAGTAGCAATATTACTGTTGATGGCTCGCTCGCATGCATAGGTTTGAAGGAGGGGGCTGTAGCTACGCTTGTATATGTGTTTATGCGTGTGTGTGACTTTTTCGGAAACTTTTTGACAATTTTTATGTTTGCTTTAAATTTCATTTTGATGACGGATGTGACGTTATTGTCATAGCACTTTCACCATACACCACGCTATTGTTGCTATTACTGCTATTGTTGTTAGGGTTGTTGTTGTAATTATTATTGTTGCTGCGGCATACACAAAGTGATTGCTCGAAGACAACGGAAAATGTAAGTGAGACAATAAAAACCGAAATGTGGAGAGAATAACAAATGGCTACAACAACAACAACAATAGCGGCGGGGGGTAATGCGTGCAAAATCCGCGCAAAACGTTGCCACATATACAATATGCTTGCTTTTGTGTGAATATGGTTGTTTCTGTGTGTGTGTGTTTGTGTACTATGTACTTGTCATTTTCCGTCGCCAGCGGCAGCAATTTCGCTGTTTGCCATTTTTCCCATCACCATCACCATCATGAACAACAACAACAACACCGTCGTCACAATGTCTTTGTCACTTTGTTTGCTTGTGCTTTGTTGCTTTTTCCAGCGAAATCAAAAACCGTTATATTTATTTATTTTCCGTTTTCTTTGTATTGAACATATCACTATGCGGGAGAAACAGCAAAACAACAACAAAAAAAGAATTGCTGTAAATGTCAACAGTCAAATTGTGTTTTTGGTAGCTATTCGTAAATTTACGAAATTAAAAAAAAAAATAAAAAATTTAAATGAAATGTCAAAAATTTAGAATTTATGGCACAACTGACAGATTAGCCAAAGAGCGTGAAGTGGAAAAATGAAAGCGCTGTCTGAGAAAAAAGTGTGTATGAAATTTAAATGAATTGAAATGGAAAATTCTTTGCCATTCCCTTTTTCACTGCTGTGTATTTAAATATGTACGCTTCTTCTATCTTCTTCTCATTTTTTTCTATTTCACTTTCCATTTTCTCTCGCACTCTTTCGCCTCCACACGAAGCTTGTATGCGCAACAAAAGTGTAAATGAGTAGTGAAATTCCGAAAAAAATGCCACTAGTAATGGCCAAAGCACTAGCTGTGTGTGCGTCCTCAAGCTGCCATAGTCTGCTTTTACTCACCTCCAGCATGGCTCTATGGCCCACAGGTAAACAACCCAGACAACAGCTGAACTATTCAGGCGCTTCAAATTGTCAAAAAAGGTGCTGAGAGGTGGGGGGTCTACTTACCCTTGATACAGATGAACATTTTTAAGCAGCAATACTTATACCATTAATATATATAGACGAGATGTGTTCAAAAAATAACGGGATTTTTCGTTTTTTTTACATTTTAATATTTATTTATACATCTACATAGCCTTTAAAATAGTCCACCATTCGATATTATGCCCTTATGCCAGCGCTTCTTCTAATAGTCGAAAAAAACTGGAACCGGATTCGTAATCAGCAACCCCGAAAATCCCCGATTAACGAGTTCGAAGCGAATCCGATGAATTTTAAAAATCACCATATTGGTTTTTGGTCTCAAAACCCTAACCTAATGGGGTTAAATTAACCTCAAGTTCGGATTCAGCGAGACCAAAAACTTATAGCACACATAGCAATAGCCCCAGATCTTGACAAAATTTTTTCTTTGTGTGCCTGTGTATTTAACGAACAACCAACGAAGAGTTTTTAACAAACGAAAACCGCCAAGTTCATAAAAACACGGCTAAACTTAACGACTTCTTCTTCTTGACTGGCGTAGACACCGCTTACGCGGTTACAGCCGAGTCCACAACATCTTTCTTTTGGCAGTTTGGCGCCAATTGGTAATACCAAGTGAAGACAGGTCCTTCTCCACCTGGTCCTTCCATCGGAGTGGAGGCCTCCCTCTTCCTCGGAGGACTGCTAGAGACAAAATAAGCAAGATAACCTTAAAATTTAACTTATGTGAAAATTTTGAATTTTAAATTTCCCGTTATTTTTTGAACACACCTCGTATGTGTGTATGTGTCTTCGTTTATTATAAATAGACGTGTCATGTGCTTTTGTTGTGCGCAACAACATTGAAAATCAACCCAAAACTGTTATGCTTAAGAGTACAGCAACAACAAAAATATAAAAAATTACAAAAACTACAACAACAACCATCAGCTAGCTACTCAAGCGTTAGTAAGAAGGCCAATATTTATGTGTCGCCACAAAAGAGAGAGTGAAAGTTGGTAATATATTTTGAGATGGTGGATGTGCAGGCAAACAAATAGACATACAGACATATAAGCATACTAAAATACATACAGAGGTAGTCAAAATTATTTACACATCGGACGTTTTTTTACATGTTTCACAGAAAAAGCTTTCGCTTGTTGTTGTTGTTGTCGCAGGGTAACAAAATGCTATGTTGTTGTAAACCTTGATCTATTCCCGAGAGAATGAAGTCGGTTTGGCTATAATAGCTAGAAATATGGCGGAGAAATAAGCAAATGAACTGAAGACTCGGAGTAGTCAAAAGTATTTACACACATTTTTTTTACGTCAAAAGTATTTACACACAACATGAAATGGATTATCCTGTTAGTTTTTGATGATAATTTTTTTTAATTTTAATGTTTAGTCTATGTTACTATTCTAAGGCGATAAATTCATAATTGCTTACATTACCATTGGCATCAATACCAGCCTGCTTTATGGTCCGAATTGATTCAACACAATTGTGCGCTAAGTTAACGGTTAATTTAGACCAAATGTCGCTAATTTCGGCGTTTTCGGTTATTATATCAATTGTCCTCTGATATTTAACGAAAGACCAATCATTTTGACTAAAGTTTTGGTGAGGGCTGTGCGGAGGTCAACTTGATTTGCTTCATTTAAAACTTTTGAAGGTAAAGATCCTTCATGAAATGGAGCATTATCCTGTTGTAAAATGTAGTCAATAGTTGGAAAAGGCCGACGGACCACTACAATGGCATGGTCATGTGAATTCTGATATATCCGGATGATTTAGGGTCACTAAATTAGTACCAAATCTCCAAAACAGAAGTAAGGAAAATTTATCAAAGAATACAAAAAAATCAAAAATCATCACTCCCGACTCTATTTAGCGTCTAAGCTGCATTATTCTTCTTCTCACGTGGTAAATGCATAAAGCGTTTACTAAAGAAGCCCTGGAACAAAAAATCAGCCTTATCTGTCCACGACAGGCTTTAGGATGCATTTTAAGGCAAATGAAAGGCATATCGCTTTTTTGGTTTCGGAAATAAAGCTTTTTTGATTTCGGAAGTGGTCAACTTTATGCACAACGTATGTATTTATGTTAATATTTTTAAATGTCCTTAGCAGTGTAGCATCATTGGCTGTTCATGCAATATGCTCATTCGATGATGCTGCAATATTAAGAGGACTAATTGTGGGATTTGGTATGACAGTTCCTACTAATCTTATATATTATCTTTGAGTTATCACAGGTTTCTGACCAGTTCTCTTTAAATTGTCCTTGCAATACTTCGTTTCCTTCTTTTTAATAACATTATAAACAGTATTCCAACAAATTCTATAAATTTTAACTAACTCCGAAGCCTAAACCCGAGTCTTAAACTTAGTAACAGTCTCCAATCTAGTTATAATCGATAATTCCTTTGTTTTCGATATTTTATTTACAAATTTTTATATTTTAAGGCTGAGTTAGGTAGTTAAGAATGCAATAGAATCAAATTACTACTTTTGCTCAAACCAAATCCAAGGATAAAGGCTAAATCGCCGTGTGTAAATACTTTTGACGCAAAAAAAATGTGTGTAAATACTTTTGACTACTGCGAGTCTTCAGTTCATTTGCTTATTTCTCCGCCATATTTCTAGCTATTCCTACCAAACCGACTTCATTCGCTCGGGAATAGATCAAGGTTTACAACAACATTGCATTTTGTTACCCTGCGACAACAACAACAACAAGCGAAAGCTTTTTCTGTGAAACATGTAAAAAAACGTCCGATGTGTAAATAATTTTGACTACCTCTGTATATACACTCATAGAAATATACATACAAACATACATACTTACAAACATGCTTACAAGCATATGAAGGCATGACGAATGGAGTAAGTGTGGTTGGTTTGGCCAAGTGTTGCTTGTCTCCGTCCTCGTTGTTCTTGTTACTGTTGTTTCTGTTATTTTTTTAGCATATTCTTCGTCTTTCTTCGCCATCGCTTACCATAACTACCGACATTTGGTCGCAAACTTTGACCTTCTAAATTTTCTCGTTCTTCTACGTGCTCACTTGCCACTAAATGTATGTGTGTTTGTTGTTGTATTGAAATTTGGAAATTTTCGCATGCAAGCGCTGCTATGATTTGCACACACACAGACTTGACATAGGGACAATTGCAAGTTGTAGAAATGACGTTGATAAATGTGAAGTAAATGTTGCAGACTGAGGTTTTTTTAAATTAAATAAGCGACAAAAAAACTTTTGCTGACGAAATATTGGGTAATGCTTAGGAGTTTTTGTGGACTTTGTAACTTAGAAGAGTTTTACGATTACTTAATATTTAAATTTTTTATATATTTTTAAGAAGGTCTTCAAAGAAATCTGATATTTTATATTTATTGTTATTTGCTGAAAAAATTAACTGAAATCATTTTAATGGAAGAAGTGGTTTGAATAAAAGATTTAGTCAATAAGTGCTCAGTAGGGATTATATTTAACAGCTGCCCTGACTTGTGATTCTCATGCCCGGTTTCACAGTTCGTGCTTAAGTTCTGCCCAAATAAAATCTTAGCTGTTGTATACTGAGTAGTCGTTTGCGGTTCACAGTCGATGCACAATGGAAAACATATGTATGTTTTACGAATGCCATGTATAAAATTATGTTTGACAAATGGAAATTTCTATTGATAGAAAATAAAATTAGGTTGAAAAAATATTAAAATGAATATTGAAAATGAAGGTAAACAATAAAAGGACACCGAAATTGCCAATCATAAAACTGCCATAGAATTCAAGCGATTCCACATTTTCTTTTTCAGTAAATAATTTCTTATTTTATTCTTTTGACAAATAATTCAAAATTCTACGCATTTCAAAACAAAAATCAGCTGTTACTTAAGCACTGCTTAAGTCTCCCATTTTCAGTACTTAAGCATACTTAAGTATGAACTGTAAAACACTATTTTCCTGTCATATCTTAAGCACAACCTAAGTATGAAGTATGAGTACTTACTACTTAACCAATTTACAATTAAACTTGGTCAAGCGTGATTAATAGGGACGTCAACACTGAGATATGTCATAAGGCATAAATTAACTTTTGGCGTAATGTCATACCTATTTAAACATTTTTTTGTGAAATTTTTATTTTAAAATTCCGAAAATGATGTGGGCAAAAAAACTCTTGAATTGTTTGCAGACTTTGAACAAGAAAACTCATGTTTTTGGTAAAATGTTCGCCATATATTGGCTTGAAAAAGTTAGTTGTAAAAAATAAAAAATAAAAATCTTTCGTTTAATAACTCGATAATGTTATTTCAAATATGTATGCACAATTTGAAAAATTCATAACTTTTCGAGAAATCGTATTGCACTATTTATAAGACAAAAAAAAATATTTGTAACCCACCTACAAAATTTTAAAAATATTTTCTTCTTCTTCTTAAGGGAGTAGTTTGAATTGTATGTGAATATTGGTCATACATATGATGCCATATTTTCTTGATAATCGCATTTTATAAATGTTCATAAGAACTAAAGCCATGGGCGATTATTATTCTGGGAAGTGTACTAATATCGAGAAATAAAGCTCTTCAGTGGTAGTTAGTTGAAACAAGCTCAAAATTTATTATAAAATCTGATCTCAAAGGTATGATTGCTGAAAAATATACTTCGCAAATTATTGAAAATTTCACAATCATTTGATAAAATACGCCAGGATTATGTATATTAAAACACTACAATGAATAAGCCTATTCGAGAAGCACTCTGAGCATACACGTTATTCAAAAAATCCTCAAAATGCTTAACTATTGCTATTTTTTATACTCTCGCAACAAAAGTTGCTAAAGAGAGTATTATAGTTTTGTCCACATAACGGTTGTTTGTAAGTCCTAAAACTAAACGAGTTAGATATAGGGTTATATATACCAAAGTGATCAGGGTGACGAGTAAAGTTCAAATCCGGATGTCTGTCTGTCCGTCCGTCCGTCTGTCCGTCTGTCCGTCTGTCCGTCCGTGCAAGCTGTAACTTGAGTAAAAATTGAGATATCTTAATGAAATTTGGAACACATGTTCCTTGGCACCATAAGAAGGTTAAGTTCGAAGATGGGCAGAATCGGACCACTGCCACGCCCACAAAATGGCGATAACCAAAAACACATAAAGAGCTATAACTAAGCCATAAATAAAGTTATGAAAATAAAATTTGGAACATAGGATCGCATTAGAGAGGGGCACATTTGAATGTAATTTTTTTGGAAAAGTGGGCGTGACCCCGCCCCCAAATATGTTTTTTGTATATATCTTGCAAACCAATAAAGCTATATAAACCAAACTTTCTGCAGTCGTTTCTTTTAGCCGTTTCCCTATACAGTCAAAAAATGAAAGAAATCGGATAATAACCACGCCCACCTCCCATACAAAGGTTAGGTTGAAAATGACTAAAAGTGCGTTAACTCACTAACGAGAAACGTCAGAAACACAAAATTTAACAGAAATGATAGCAGAAGGAAGCTGCACTCAGATCTTTTTACAAAATGGAAAATGGGCGTGGCATCGCCCACTTATGGGTCAAAAACCATATCTCAGGAACTGCTCGACAGATTTCAATGAAATTCGGTATGTAATATTTTATTGACACCCTGATGACATGTGTGGAAAATGGCCGAAATCGGTTCACAACCACGACTACTTTCTTTATAACTCAATTTTGAATTCCATCTGATTTCTTCACTTTATAATATATACATAAGGAACCAATGATGATAGCGAAATAAAACTTTACACAAATACAGTATATGATCTGTAGCATCACTTGTGAAAAAATTATCGAAAACGGACTATAACTTTTCAAGGCCCCAGATATCGAACATGTTGAACTCAGCGCCTAAGGTTAAATTTTAACCGAAAATATGGGTAAATCTCTCAGATAATTTAATGTAATTCAGAGGAAACTGTTTTCTTCCAATAGTGTGTCTCTGTTCCCAAATTATCCCATAGTATTGGATATAGTGTACCTTGCTGGTGAAATTGAATGAAATCGGTTCAGGAATTACCTCAGCCCTCATACACTATATAGGACGATTTTCGTTATTCTATTCAACTTTATGCCGAATTTATGGGTAAATTTGTGCGTTTTCTTAATAAAATTTCTTCAATAAATTGCGAGAGTATAAAATGTTCGGTTGCACCCGAACTTAGCCTTTCCTTACTTGTATAATACAAATTTTAATTTTAATCGTAACTGTTGGCTTAAGAATATTTTTGATTATTTTTCACATTCATTTATTTATTTTCAAAGATATTGTATTGTATTGTGTGTTTCGTACGTTTATCATTTATAATAGATTATTTGTAGAGTAAATTTGTAGTTTATTCAAGTATTTCAAGCTTAAAGTGGATATAAAACACTTCATATTTCTCGTTAGCATATTTAGTTATAGTTTGTCATTTGGGCATATTTTTATTGTATAATATTTTCTTAAAAAGAGTTGAATATAGTTTCAATTTTTCAATTATTTTTAGACTTTTTGAAGATTTTATTAGATTTAAAAGCGAAACATTTATTTTTAATTTTTTCATAAACCAGATTTATTAAATTGCAAACTAAAACAAAAATTATGAAACACCTGCCGCTTTTAGTCGCATCAAATAATAAGAAGCAAAATAAATTCATAGAAAATCATAAATCTCTACCAACTAAAAAAAACATTTCATTTATTAAGATGAAGTTCACACATTTTCTGTTATCATAATTTATTTAAAATATTAAAAATGATTTAATTGCTCAATGCAATCAGACTCAAAATAAGATGTTACGTATACGCCATGTCAAATGAAAAATGCAAATAAATGTCCGCAGCCGACAAGATGTTGCGTATACGCGCTGACAAACACACATGTCTGCTGATACGCTTCGATATGTGGCCACAAAAATAAAACCAAACGACGACAAGCAGTCTTTCAGAGCACACACATACACATATACATACAAGCATACATATATACAACTACCTACATACATACATACAAACATTGACACACATATTTAAACCTCTGCATTGCTGATTGCTGTAAAAAAAACAAACCTTCGCTGCTGACACCATTGCCAATGTGTGTAAATGTTCGCTACCATTTTCATGGGAATGCGTGAATTCACCGCATTGCACGCAAACGTTTTATTGCGTGTTGCTGTGCGCTAAAAGTAGGCACACACACGTGCACACATACACATCTACTTTTGTAAAATTCTTTTTTTGCTTTCTTTTTAACGGCATTGCTTTTTAATGATCCATCGCCTTCTCTCTGCTTTGCTCGCTCGTGAGTGAGTGATGCACGCACACACACACACACGTTGAGCTTGTTCATACGTGAAATACATTTTTTTATTACTTCGCAATCACATTTTGATTTGAAGCGTGTACATAAATATTTTCCTTCGCTATTTATTATTCGAATAGCATTAGCGTGTTATTGTTTGTTTGTTTAAATGTTATATATTTCCACACAAGTACTCTTGCAGAGGTACATATTTATTATACACATGTATATTCTTATATTGATAGCGTGTTTTATAATCAGTAAATAGTACTTACGCCTTGAAGTAGGCAATGCCAACAATTGCGCGCTAACTGTGAAGCTGAAATTATGGTGATTTCATGGTATATGCTCGGTGATATTTTTTTATTATTACGATTCCAAGAAATGGTATTTTTGAGTTTTATTATACATGCGATATTTGTTTAATTCAATTGTGTTTGAAATAATAATTTGTTGAACTAAATACTTTATGAACAACATATTTATATAATGTTAGAGTTATAAAGTCAAAGTTTTTTATAATTTTTCATGCGTGGTGTCTTTCTTAGAAAACAATATGATATAGCTTATGAAATATGTTTCAGTCTGCATGTATGTAGAATAGTCTGCCATCGGGCAGAGGATTCTACGGTTTTCCGGGACCCATTGGCGATCCGACTAAAGTAAAACTATTCTACAACTCGTTACTTCATTACACTTTATTCAATGATTTATTAAACACTTAAAAGTTCTAGTGGCAAAGTTCAATAATTATAAAAAGACTGTGTGCTCCCGCGTGCGCGGTACAAGAGCAAGTGACCCTATTCTATGTACATATGTAAGTAAGTAATCTTAGAAATTATGATGGCCGCCAGTTACAATTCGCTATTCGAACTATTATCGAAATTCGAACAAGTGGTTGCCATCTGTTATGCTACGACTTTAATTGTAACTTATAACTCTACTTATAACTCTACTTAGAATCCCACAATCGGCCGTCCTGACAAGTTATTCGCCCTCGAATAGCTAGCCCCAATTCTTCATATTCTCTGCTACTGTAGTGGTCTTGTTCGGTCCTTCGTGGTTCCCTATTTTTTCTACTTCGTATCTTCCGTGTGGTAATTTAGTGACAATTTTATACGGTCCGAGAAATTTAGGTCTCAACCTCATACTAACCCCAAACTGCGTTCGTTTAATTGCAACTAAATCGTTAATTTCGTAATTAAAGTTTCGGTTAGTGAACCTACGTGATCTATGTGATAGGTTTCTAACGGTTCTTGAGACTTATCGATTGGCGTCAATAATCTTTCTTTTTTCCCCCTCTTAGCATCTGTGATGATACACTCAATGCATGCCTTAACTACCCTTTGTACTTTCTCGTACTTCTTATATAATAATTTTTATTTAGAAACCCTTCTAGCTTTATAAACTCTATGCTAACTTTATAAACTCTTCCTCCATACCCTCAAGTAAGACTAATAACTCCTTGATGGGATCGTTATATACTAATTCATTTCTTATGTAAAACTCTTCATATGATGCGTTCTCTAACGCTTTCTTTACTACCCTAATCCAATCGTCTTGTGATCGGGCTTCCTTCAATCTAAACTTTAGCGAGTCTTCGATCGATAAACAATATACGCAACTTAATGCATCTACATCTCTCATTCGAGTACTGGATCTGTGCTCGACTACGTAGTTGTACTCCTGGAGGAACATGACCTATCTTTAAGCATTTCCCCGACTTGATCGTCTAAGTACCTTTGGTCTTCATACGACACACGATGTGGCCGTTGATACATTGGTTGCTCATCTTTCAAAATTCGTTTCATATCGACTGTCACATTAATCGGTTTCCGAGGCTGATAATTATTTATCAACGTTTTGACGAACTTTGCATCGGATTCTTCTAAATGTGGCAAGTCTACTCTATCCAATTTATTATCCATCTGTATTTCTATTCCGCTCAAAACTTTAAATTCGCTTCCATTGCTGAAGCCTTCATCTGGACATTCCGTGTCCTCATTACTTACGTGGATCTCTTTCACTACCACTTGTGGACTAACCTTATCTTCACACACTTGCTCGGCTGAAACAATCCCACTCACTGAGATTTCAGTTTCATCGCCCCCTTGGATAAATTTACTTCCAACCTCTCTTATCAGCAATTCCGGATTACCCTGATCTTCGCACACTTGCTCGGCCGAAACCCTCTCACTCCCTGAGATTTCAGTTTCATCGCCCCCTTGGATAAATTTACTTCCAACCTCTTGGATAAACTTACTTCCAACCTCTTTTACCATCAATTCCGGATTACCCTGATATTCGCACACTTGCACGGCCGAAACCCTCTCACTCACTGAGATTTCAGTTTCATCGCCCCCTTGGATAAATTTACTTCCAACCGCCAACTCTTTGGCACCCGTGTTCACTAACACTTCCTCATCCTTATAAGGTCTTCTAAATTCCACACTACCTTTTCTAAACAATAAGTCCACTTCTCTAAGTATATCGTTTCCCAACATTGCCGCGTATGGTATATCTTCCACTCTCACTACTTCAAACTTGCCTTTCATTGTCACACCTTCTACAGTGACCTCTGCTATAATGTTACCCATGGTTTCAATCTCGCTTTTTCCTATTCCGTACAATCGTTTTTTCTCTTTACTGAGATTAATTTCTCCTAATCTCCTAAAAGTATCAAACCTCAACATACTCGCACAGCATCACGTATCTACTAATGCGCTAAACGTAGTCTTATTAATCACCGCGTTCACGAAATAGTAATCACCTTTTCCCACAACGTTTTGGTCATCTACTGTGTTTATACACTCATTTTTCACCGCCCTGACTGACTGTGGCACTTTGCACTCATGGGCATAATGGCCCCTTTCCTCGCACTTAAAACAAATTACGTTGTTTATTCCCCCACGTGGGCATTCTCTCGCTAAATGACCTTCCTGATTACAACGGTGACATTTCTTCTTGACCCTGTCTTCGGTACCTTTGCTGGTGCTTGAAGACGGATTGAAAACTTTATTAGATACTACGGATGTACCTTTAATTATTTCATATACACGAATTTGCTCTTTTAATTCTTTCAAACTACGTGTTTGATACAACACACTTTTATTCACTCTACTATCCGGTATACCCTCTACGAAATACTCTATTATACTCTTTTCATCGAGCGATATTGGCTTACCGATTTCGATGATGGAGTATAAATATTCATATAAACTTTCTTTCATTTGTTTACGCCTATTCCTTAATGTTCGGTGTACCTCTGCGGCACACAACTTCTCCCCGAACTCCTCGAGTAAAGCTCTCTTTAAACTATTCCAATTTCTGATTCCTACAGCCCCTCGCACAAACAGCTTGGCTGCACCCTTCAGCAACTGTTTCCCATATACGAACTTCTGTAAATCGTTCCACCCTACTGTCTCCGCAACTTCGTTGAACTCTTCAACCCAGTGGTACACGTTATAGGTACCATCTCCATAAAAACTCGATATACTATCTTCGACATCACGCAACGTAAATAACACCCTATTCATACTTCTATCCTCTGTAGTGTATAAAGAATCGGCAAATTCGTTATCACTTCCTACCTCATCTACCTCATCTCCAAAAACCATATGTTGCAACAATCTCATTTGCAAATCCTTCTTTCGGCCAACTACACTCATGTTCAGTTCCCTCAACTTCTCCCTTAGCATGTCAACAGTCATACCCTTTACAGTCTCGGCGTCCATCTTACAAAATGTTTCTTTATAAACTTATGAGTATTCTTATATTATTTAACGATAATATGTGTACATACTATTTAATTACAAAACGTATGGTATTCAAATTTACATGTGATTCAAAACATTGCTACTATGCGTATATCTAATACATTATAATGTGTATATATAAATATGTCAAAGGCTTATCTGTCTGTTCCGCTTTGCTGCTACGCCTGTTGCTGACCGCTGCTGTTGCTGTTGACCGCCGCTGCTACTGTTGACCGCCGCTGATGCCTGCTCCGCTGTTCTACTATGCTCTCTCTCTCCGCTGCCGATTACCGCTTCTATGTAAGCTTCATTGTACTGCTTGATGTTTCGTTCTCCTTTCGTTGCTGACGCCTTTTTCTTATTGGCGTTTGATAGAAGTTACCGTTGCTGTTGACCGTTCACTATTATGTACACTTCGATGTACCCCTCGATGTTTCATTTTCCTTTCGTTGCTGACGCCTTTTTCTAATTGGCGAAACTGCTTCCCCTTCGTTCTAGTACTGCTATTCCGATTTGACGACCGTTGCGATAGCTGTTAGAATTGGCGTTCTAACGGTATCGACTACTGCAGCCTCGCACTGCAGGTACAGTTTTCCACCATCGACTTCTGCGACAAAAGTTCGCAGATTTGGTTGGAATTTCGCCAACCCGTTTCTTAATGTCCGAAACAAAAGATCACCGACATTCCGTCGAATAAACACTTAACCAATTCACTGTTCAATTTATCTTTATCACGCTGCTCCTGGGCCATATCGCTTATACGCCCGTTCGCAAATTTCGTTGGGATTTCGCCAACGCACTTCTCAATTTCTGAGTACAAAAGTCACCGCCGTTCCGACGAATAAACGTTTAACTAATTCACTGTTCATCTTCCTATTGCCCTTTATCACAAATGTCACTGGGCCATATCGCCAATATGCCCTTTCGCCAATTTGGTTGGAATTTCACCAACGCTCTTATTATTTTACGCGTATAAAAGTCACCGCCGTTCCGACGAATAAACGTTTAATTAATTCACTGTTCGTTTTCCTCTTGCACTTTATACCAAATGTCACTGGGCCATATCGCTAATATGCCCTTTTGCCAACCTGGTTGGAATTTCACCAACACTCACAAATGTCGAACTCGCGCTTGGGCATCCCGGTTGAGCCCCCAATTTGTAGAATAGTCTGCCATCGGGCAGAGGATTCTACGGTTTTCCGGGACCCATTGGCGATCCGACTAAAGTAAAACTATTCTACAACTCGTTACTTCATTACACTTTATTCAATGATTTATTAAACACTTAAAAGTTCTAGTGGCAAAGTTCAATAATTATAAAAAGACTGTGTGCTCCCGCGTGCGCGGTACAAGAGCAAGTGACACTATTCTATGTACATATGTAAGTAAGTAATCTTAGAAATTATGATGGCCGCCAGTTACAATTCACTATTCGAACTATTATCGAAATTCGAACAAGTGGTTGCCATCTGTTATGCTACGACTTTAATTGTAACTTATAACTCTACTTATAACTCTACTTAGAATCCCACATGTATTTAATAGAGACTCATACATTTCATTTATAATTTAACAAGATGAAAATGTACCTTTTCAAGCTGGTAGAGGAGATAACACTCAATCTCAAAAAAAAAAATAATAATTATTCGCCTCTCTGAACTAGTTGAAGCAGATAATTACTCTTTCAAAAGAAATTTTAAGGCTAATGATATCAAAATATAGTGGTCCTCGAAGGATATGGTGTCACCTATAAAAATTTGAAATTACAGTTTCTGTTACTATAAGAAAGAGTATAGCTGCTTCGCTTTTTTCGTGTAATGCCTAAGACAGACATATGGTTTCTGTACTACGATGTGTACTACAATAAAAGCTCAAGTTGATACAAATAAATTCAAGCTAAATATAATTATGAATAACAGGCAGGAAAATCGATCCTGACTTAATTATCACTTCAAGCAATCTTAAAATATTATTGTCCTATATAATTATTACATACTACATATCGTCCCCTCAATATAACAATAGCGTATGTGCTCATACGCCATTATTTTTTTATTGCATATTTAAAATCTCTATTATTGATTCTATGTCTGGTCAAAATTTCGTCAAATTCTACTTCCACAAAGTGGGTCAAAATGTCATTGGAAAAAATTGTGTATAATTTCATGTTTATGTTTTTTGTTCATGTTTTCTGATTTGACAAAAACTTTAAACTCGATTTTCTCAAAACCCAAAAAAAAGTATACGCTATTGTTATATTGAGGGGACGATATTATTACATACATATTACATACATATGTTTCACATCATTTTTTTTTCAAATTTGGTTTTTTGATTTCAATTAATTTTGAATTTAATTTATTTTCTGTATGTCAAAATGTCAGAAAACATATGGTTGTGGCAGAAGAGCTTAAAGCTTTCGGTGTGTTCAATGCAATCCATTGTAGTACATTTCACAACACCACAAAATTTCAATGGTTTCTAGAACTCTATTGTAGTACGGGACACCATTTGCTTTCAAACAAAATTCGGAAAACCGGTGATATACATATGGTGTCTGAAACATACCACAATATGTACTACATGTCTGTCTCAGGTATAAAGCAACTACCGGAAGAAAAAATAAAGACTGGAGCAACCCTTCCTAAGTTGTTAAAGATACTCGGACTGGATGAAACGCAATGAAAGGGTCGTAATGTAGACTTCGTATTTAATTCAAATCAATCTAATTATCAAGTACAATATTCTTACATTTGGTATCGCCAAAGGCCAACATGCACCCTAATAAATAATGAAATGGATTAGACAAGGCAATAAGTCAGTTTTCAACTCTTCAGATATTGGTAAATTACATAGAAATATTGCTTCAAATTTAGAGACTTCCAAAAGCGAAAACTGCTTTCCAAAATCTTTGGACATTATAAGTGTCGGCCTACAACATTTTCAAAATCATAATAAATGTATAATACTAAAATGTATTTGGGTCAAAAACCATATCTCAGGAGCTACTCTATCAATTTCAATCATTTTTGGCACATAATATTTTCTTGACATCCTTATGTTACGTATGGAAAATGGGAGAAATCGAACATGAGGGCCTCAGTGCCTAAGAATAACTTTTTACCGAGAATATCGGTAAATCTCTCCGATATTATATAGAAATTCAGTGGGAATCTTATTTCTTCTAGTATCCACCCAAAAATGGTTGAAATCGGGCCCATATACCACATATACGATTTTCAAACTTCCGGTGGATATCGGTTAATATGTGAAATATCTTAGCAAAATTAAGTGGTCGTATAATATTAGATATTGTGTGGCTTGGCGGAGAAAATTAGTGAAATCGGTCCAGGAATTACCCCATCTTCCAGCTTCCATATACCATATATAATGACTTGCGTTATTCTAATGGACTTTAAGCTGAATATACGGATCTAATAGCGGGTTATCCTAATAAAATTAAATAATTAAATAGCGAGAGTATATAATGTTTGGGTGAAACCGAGCTTAACCCTACCTTGGTAGTTATAATTCGTTTCATATAGTGGTTGCACCAGTTTATCGTTTACACTTCTTAGCTACAGTAGGTTATGAAACTTCGTTCTATAATTTATAAACTGAGAATTCAATATAAGATTGGATCTTCATGGTAAATCTCACATTTTACAAAATTGTATCATTGATTTCTGTTACTTACTTTGCTTTAAGTAATCACTTACAAGCACTTACTTCTCTCTTCAACTTGTTTGTCTAAAAATAAAAATAAAACAACAAAAACAACTTTCAAACATCAATCAATTTCACTCACTTTTGTCGAGTTTATACGCAGATGTATGCGTATGTCTATTAACTTGCAACGACGACGTCTTGACTTTGGCGACGCGCAACAATCCACGCCATCAAAACAATTTCCAACACCAGCAATTCTTCCCCTCCCGATCCCTGCACACAACATTACCTGCCGGCGTCGCTGTTGCACACACACACACACACACGTGTGCCTTTAATCGACATGTTAATGACGTCTTTTATACGCGCTTACTTACGCACACTCTCAGCTCGGTGTTAATTTCATGTCTGCCTTCATGCTTGCCACCATGCTTGCCGACCGAGCGTGAGTAATGCATCTTCATCGAAAATCACATTACTTCGGTCAACACGCTATTGTTGTTGTTGTTGTAGTTGTTGTTGTTGTACGCCCACATTTAAGCGTTGTATGCAGTCATTAATGGTCTGTCTGTCTGTCTGTCTATCTATATGTTTGTTTGTCCGTCCGTCTGTATGTTTGTTGGTCTCGTTTCACTTTAATTTTATTTGTTTTCATTTCGTTATATGCTTCGTTACGTCTCAACGTACTATATTTGTTGTTGTTGCCTTTTTCTTCATATGTTCTGGCAAGTTTATCGATGACGACAGCAACTGACACCGTGACACCGCTGGCAGTTCGAGTTCGAGCTGGCAGCACATAATGGATCGCTCTGTCGTCTACCGAATTCGTTCTTTGTATCTGTTGTTGTTGTTTTTTGCTATTTTAATTCTCGCGTTTTTTTTCTCTGTGTTGATTTCCATTTTAATTTAAACCACACCAACATTTCGTGGCGAATAAAGTTTTCGTTTGGCGAAAAGCAATTAAATTGTTTGGTTATGTTCATTTATTGAGGGACATCGGCGCAACACTCGTACACTGGTGCGTAAATTCGGTTCGGTTCTCTTCCGAAAGTTGTGACAACTCAATTTCACTTTATTTGAGTTGCGAATTGTTGGAAGCAGAGATTCGCAAGGACTTTGCGCGTTTATGTGTTGTGTGCAACTTCATTTTGTGACATTTTTTTTTGGCAACGTCTTTTAACGCTGTAGTTTTCGGGGTCTCTACGAACTTTATTAATTAAATGAAATGTTCTGTGTGTGTTAATGAGGAGCGGAGTTTTTTTTTTTTGTGTTTTGGTTTTAGAAAATGTGTTCCATTATATAGTTTTGATATTTTAGATTCTATAGTTTTATAAAACTACCTTACGAAGTCAGTGAAAGTTTAAATAAAAAAATATATTTCCTTTTTACCGCAAAGCTGCGTTTCTTTTTCTCAAATGTACAATAATATTATAACTCCTAATAGCCTTTTCTCACAGGAGTTAATTGAACAATTAACCGACTATTACTCTATAAAAGCGCTGATTTAGATCGATTTATCATACAAAATAAAAATTTAGTTTTTCCGCATTAATTTTGAATCGAATATAAATCGATTTGAAAATGCAATGCAACTCTATAGATTGTTGTCATCGCTGTATATTTGGCTGTATTTATTGATAAAATAGCAATTAGCTGATGAAGCTTACTAACTTCTTATGATTGTTAATCGAGTAGCCGACAGTGCGAAAAGCAAAAACTGATTTCTCAATTATAATCATAATGTATTAAATTGATTTGGCTGTGCGAAAAGGTTATTATGACTTAAAAAATACTTTTTTCAAAGTTCTCAGTGCATAGAATTCTGCATCACTATTCTCTCAGAATATCTTAGAGACTAATTGTGACATTTTTAAGTTTTTAAAAATCCACAACATGATTAGAAAAATATATCTCAACCTTCTTCAATTTTTTCATATGAGTTTCATTCTCCTCAGATTTGAGTTTCATTACTAGATTGTTGCCATACAACAAAAAAAAAAAATAATTTGCGCACAGCCTGAAAATCAAAAGTACTTCTTTATGTAAAAAAGAACAATGAGGACAGATGGCAACTCTACTTCTTGAAATAAAAAAGAACACTGAAGACAGAAAATAAGGCAACTCTTTATTTTCAAAAAAATGTGTCTGCTCTTTCGACATATGTACTCTATTCAAACTTGACTAATCGTTCAGGAAAAAATATTTACCACATAGAGGCGCCCACGTGCAATTACACAGGAACCAAAAAGCTCACTGATATAGAATATCATCTCGAGAGTGCTTTGCTTCCGTAATAATTGAGTTTGATTGAGTACATGCGAGATAAATATCATCATAGTGATCCACATGATATATTTATCTGTTCCAGAATTTCGAAAAAAAACTCGAAAAACGAAAAACTCTCTCACTCCAAAATCATTTATCCACTTTTTCTGAATACATTCTCTCAACAATAAGATGCCATTATATTATTGTACTTAATATTAAAATTAATTATTAAAAAGGTCTCCTATAATATTTTGAGAAACCTAATAGTTTACAAGTTATTCAAGACCAAAGTTTAATTTATCGAACATTTTAAGGTTTTTGATGCATTTCAGCGAATTTGATAGTTTTATTAGAACAAATTACTCAAAAAATTTATGTTTATCTGAAATTTAGGTTCTTAGACAATCATTGATAATAATTTTCAATTCTCTACAAAGACAAGTGGAAGTCTCTTTTTTATAATACATGACAGACTAGCAATAAAATTCAAAAAGTGCAGAGAATAATTTTTCCATGTTATTCTTACGGGAAATAGAAACACGCGATGCGGACAGTCTTAATATTAATATTAAGGTCTCAAATTTTAACTGACATCTTCTTACGTTGAGTTGAAACTTTTAAGCCTGTTTGCAAGAAAAAAAATTTTTTTTTTTTTTGAATCACCCTAATGTATATATTTTCAGAAAGCTAACGATATAATTGTGGCGTCAAAGAAGGCTTCACTTCAGACATATTTCGTAGTAATAGCTTGTATTTATCAGAGAAATTAACTAACTGGGTATAATATTATGAAATGTATTCAAAAATAAAGGATTTAAAAAATTTTCCAAAAAATTTAAAAATAGAGTTGCCACCTATAAAAAAATTCTGAAAATATATATGCCGAATTTTGTAATAAAATGTCATGACTGATGTATGAAGAGCCAAAAATTCTAATTTTCTAACTCTACCAAAATTTCCCCGCTTAAAGCTGACTTTAAATATTCTACTTCAGTACACATAAGCACACAATGTTTACACTCCAACGACAACATAAATAAATACGCATTAAATAAGAATATATTTTACATTTATAAACACTTAGTATATTTATGAACCCGGGCGCGCACTTAATGCTGCTGATGCGTGCGAGTATAAGTCATCATTTTAAGACAGTCGCCGCCGTCGCTTTAAAATACATTGTCGAATAAAAGCTCAACACCTGAGGCATCCATTTGAGCATTGCAAGCAAACCGTTACACTCACTTGCACATCACTCACACGTTTGCACACGCTCGCTGACTGCCTTTGTTTAAGATGCTTGAGCTTATAAGCGTGCATTGTCAGGATTTATGTATATACGAGTATGTGTAAGTACCGTTCGTACCCGCCCGTTAGCTATGCTAAGCAACCTTGAATGCGGACAAGTGTCATTCGACATGAAGACTTCTTTGTTCGCAGGCACTCGGCACTCGTATGTGCAGTTATGTAGATATATTTTTATAATCTTATTCATATTCACCTGTATTTGAAATGCGTCGTGTACGAAGCAGTTGCCAGCATATGTATATACTCTTGTCGTAATCCAGCTTTCAGTGTATAAATGCTTAGTATTCGAAAACGAGACAGCTCCGTCAAGGCAACAAGTGCCATGTACTAGTTAGCCAACAGCCAGCATAGTCATGCACAACCATTTACTCTGCAAGTAGTACTCTCCTCCACCTTTTCGTTTCCTAGATTTTGCTAACTCATCGCTGTACATGAAAGCTTTCTACCCTTTAATGGACGATGAGAATATTGCTGCGTCAGCTGTTATTTCCACCATTACAGCGACGCATAAAATGTCTAGTAATCATAAAATTACCTCAAGTAAATCATTGGACTTCAAGTCCTTGCCTTATGCCTGCAAATGTTATGAAGAGAAGTGAGTGAGAATGCTATCTTAAGATATATGAAACAATCAAGTCTTCAAAGTTTGTATTCAACAAAACTATTTAACTCGTCTAGTCAGGAGTTTGTAAAAGAGCTCAACTTCAACAAAAGATAAAAAATCCAAAAAATTCAAAATCGAAAATATACTCCTTGCTCTATTCCGTCCTATCAGAATCTACCTTTCATTTAAATATTGTGTTTTTGCAGCTCTTATTATGGTTAAAATTTCTAACGAAATGATTTTCATAAGGTATTCAATGTGGCTTCACACTCAATTCCTTTGTCATTTTAAGGTTCGTAGCACCCACATGTTCATACTTTTCCATTATATAGATCTGATTTCAGAACTTAGGTGAAGGAAAAACTTTTTCTAACTCCAATGGTTTCGTTGAAAAATTTATCTTTTTGTCACAACAACCGTGGGTCGGTCTGGGCCGACAACACAAAACTTCGCTTTCCATTGGATGCGTGGACGGCCTTGCTTCCGTTGTCCACCTATGGGTCTCGAAACAAAGTATCTTTTCACTGTAGCATCGTCTACCATATGTACAACATGACCTAACCAATGCATTCGTTGGATTTTTATACTCTTGACTACATCCATGTCGTCGTAGATCTCACACAGTTCATGCTTCCATCATCTTCGGTAATTCTCGCTTACACGAATGGCTTTAAAGATCTTGCGGAGAACAGTTCTCTTGAATGCTCTAAATACCATCTCATCTCGGGTTGACATCGTCCATATATCTGCGTCGATCCTAAAGTGGCACCTTTTGGCAAGAGTTATTCTGGACTTGATCTCTAGACTTAGATGTTGTTGGTAGCATTTTTGTTGGTTCCGAGATAAACAAAGTTCCTAACTTTTGCAAATATATAATTGCCAGCAGTGAGTAGTTTAGTAGTAGTTTCCAAGATGCGAGGAATCTTTGTGTGTGACCTTCAATGAAATATTAATGAACAAAATAATATTTTAGAGTGATAGAATGAGTCAGAGGACTTAATTAAGAGAAATGGCTGTTAAAACATAATTATACCCTGAACAGGGTATATTAAGTTTGTCACAGTTTTTAAGATATCGTTTTGAAATTTTGCAGATGTTATTTTCTCTTCAAGAAGCTGCTCATTTGTCGGAACTGCCGATATCGGACCACTATATCATATAGCTGTCATACAAACTGAACGATCGGAATCAAGGGCTTGTATGGAAAATGTTCGCATTTTACTACATATCTCCCCGATTTGTTATTTTGGTTGGTTAATTTGGTGTGAGTTATTGTTCACGGAAATAATTTAATCTCCGAAAAAATTGTTCAGATCGCTTGACTATAGCATATAGCTGCCATACAAACCGAACGTTTGGAATCAATGGCTTGTATGGAAAACTTCCGCATTTTACTACATATCTTCACGAAATTTGGTCTGAGTTATTGTTTATAGAAATAATTTAATCTCCGAAAAAATTGTTCAGGTCGGTTCACTATAGCATATAGCTGCCATACAAACTGAACGATCGGATCTTGTTTTAAACTAAAGATGGATTTGATGGCCTGGTTAGACTATTTTTTTGTCGTGACATAACCCATTTAACATTTAACTTTGTCTTTGTTTTTTAATTATGAATTATTTTTGAATCTACATTGAAGCTACCGCTGCAGTGCAGTACCCTGAGAGACAAAATATCCGTCTTGAGCTATTTTTTGATCAACTTTAATAACAGTTCTCTCTTAATGGCAGACATTGTCTATAGAGCTTTCTCTCTTAAAAAGCTTCACAGAGTCAATCAGAGTCGACTTGATACTTATAGAGCCCTCAATTTGTCAGTTAACAACAAAGAACATTCCACAAATGTGTGGGAAAGCATGATCAGACATCTGGGAAGAGACCATCTCTGTGATCCTGAAGTATTTTGGATATGGAAACATCCTTTCAAGTCCTTATTTAATGAATTTGAGTTGTATGGAATCTCAAAGTAGAGATAGTCTTACGGAAAATGAATAATCACCTTCCAGAATATTTTCTACAGTCTATCTTAGTTGAAAAATCAATTTTTATAACTATGCTTTTCTATAAATTGTTACTTTACATATGTGAAACTTTAAGTGTACAGTTAATATTATGGAAAGGCTTTGACAATATCCCGTATATTCTCTCTCGCAAATCTTAATTGAAATCTCCCTTTCTCTCCTTCCATCTCTCTCTCTCTCTTTAAAATCATTTCGAATAATTATCCTTTTCTATAAATTGTTATTCCTTTATTGTTCGCACATGAGCACTCATTCACCCACATAAATTAGAATTCTTGTTATTATCACGAAAACAAAGTCGATTGGTAAATAGTGCCACCTTTTCCAGGAAACCACAAACAAATTCTTAGAACAATTCATTCTGCCAAACACACACATATTTATTTATTTATACACAAACCTACATATTTACATTAACATTGGTATATTTGTTGGCTACATAGTCATTTGACCGACGACATTGTTGTAATAAATAAATAAAAACTTTTGTAAATTTATTGCTTACTAAAGTCATTACAAATCGTTGGTTACGGCCAGCACGCACACATATACAAGTATATCAGAATATTATTTAGTCAACATGCATGTAAACATTTACATATATATTTTCCTCTGAGTAGTACAAGAGTGCTTAGCCGGCATGTATATGTAATCCAGTATGTGTGCTCGCTTATTTATTCCGTAATTAGACTGCGCGTATCGCCTCGCAACTCACTTGACGTCTGCCACTTTCCCTACTCAACTGTTCTGTCGTGTAGTCGCTCACTTAGTCGACGGGTCGGTCGGTCATTAGAAGCAGCCGTTGCGTGGGCTAAATTAATATGTCTCAACACCGACAAGAGAGAAACTCTTGTACCGAGTACTTGTAATTGTACTTGTAATTGTACTTGTACTTGTAATCGTACATGTGTATTATATTGGTTATAATCGTAATCGTAGACTGTACACATGCGTTTACATTCGCTTTGTATGTGCCCATGTGTAAGTATTATAAAATGGACTTCTTGCCAAGTTGAATGCACGTAAATTTTCTTATAATTACGGAAAACTTACTCAACTGTCGGATTTTAATTACGCACACAATTTATGCGCTGGTCCTTTCCTTAATCCTCTTATAATTTAAGGATGCGATTAGGCACACATGTCACTGTTTCTTCTATGAAGGCGTGCTTAAAGGGAGATAGTGAAAATGTGCCGACAATATACTTTTTCGTTTGTTGTTATCTTATATTAAATATATTATTTTAAATACTTTCGGAAATGCTACCAAAATTAATTTAATGTCTTATGTAATTTATTACACGTTGCGATGAATTGATTTCCGATTGTCTTTTGTACTTGTTTCGAATAAAAATTGGTTATAATGTAACTTGAAAACCTATGGTCCGATTTCGGCGATTTTTAGAATGGGGCTGCCACACTATAAACGTAGTATTTGTGCAAAGTTCTGCACCGATATCTTCACTAGTGCTTACTTTATATATTGTAAAGTAAACGATTCAGATCGTCTTCAAAGTTCTGGTTTATAGGAAGTAGGCTTGGTTGTGAACCGATTTGGCCTACTTTCACAACATATCATTGGGATGTAAGGAAACTATTACAAACCAAGTTTCATTGAAATCGGTTGAGTAGTTCCTGAGATATGGTTTTTGACCCATAAGTGGGCGATGCCACGCCCATTTTCTATTTTGTAAAAAAATCTGAGTGCAACTTCCATCTGCCAGTTCTTATGTGAAATTTAGTGTTTCTTACGTTTTTCGTTAGTGAGTTAACCCACTTTTAGTAATTTTCAACCTAACCTTTGTATGGGAGGTGGGCGTGGTTTTTATTCGATTTCTTTCATTTTTGGACTGCATTAAGAAGTGGCTAAAAGAAACGACTGCAGAAAGTTTGGTTTATATAGCTGTATTGATTTGCGAGATAAATACAAAAAACATATTTGAGGGCGAGACCACGCCCACTTCTTCGAAAAAATTACATCCAAATGTGCCCCTCCCTAATGCTATCCTGTGTTCCAAATTTTATTTTAATAACTTTGTTTATGGCTTAGTTATGACACTGTATAGGTTTTCAGTTTCCGCCATTTTGTGGGCGTGGCAAGGGTCGATTTTGCCCATTTTCGAAAGCAACCTCCTCAGGGTGCCAAAGAATATGTGTTCCAAGTTTCATTAAGATATCTTAATTTTTACTCTAGTTATCGCTTGTGAACAAAACTATGATACTCTGTGCAACATGTTGAGAGAGTATAAAAATAAGTCACTGGCAGTCAGACTCGGAGAGAAATTTGATACCCTGTTCATGCAATACTGTTCTATTGTGAATAGATCTTACTATGGAACGGGGCACCCACTTTGTGCAAAGCTTTTGCTTACCTTAAGCGTCGATATTCAATTGATATCTTTAGAATATCAACTTTCTCCATCAACCTCATTTTATGTTCATTCAAAATCATTTTGTAGATTTTTAGATGTTTTAATCCGTAATTGTTTCGTCTTTTGGACATCCACTTAATTCATCTCCTTCGGGGCAAAAAACCACTTTCGAACGCTTGCTTTGCCTGGAACAGAGCTCGGATAATGCTTAGATAGATAACCTTTGGTATTTGTAGTATTTCGATGTGATCTATTTGTTACACAACTCAAGAGACTACGTCATTCAAAATTATATAACTCACGAACCAATTGTCGGAATGAAATGAAATTTATGAATATAATCTATGAAATTTATACAATCTATCATAGAAACAGTAAAAACTTTTGAGATCTCCTAATATACATACATATATAGGGTTCATTTGGATGACAAGAATAAGAGTAGATAATTTCTTCAGTTAGATATGAATTAAGATTAATGACTATAATGGGGAGGTTATGTACATAGAAAAGAGCGGAAGAAAAAAAAACAGAATTTGGTAAAACAAAGCACTTTCCAGTTTAATCCTATCTTCGGGTGTGTTCAAAAAATAACGGGAATTTCTGTTTTCTAAAAAAAAAGTTATTAATTCGTCTAATGTCGTTCAATATAGGGACTATTTCGATATTCGATATTATTCACTTATGTCTGCGCTTCTTCAAATCGTCGAAACACTTCTCAAACTCGATTTTTTGGATAGCCTTTGGACCTTTCAGCAAATTCGCATATACATACTTGTAATGCTTGCTAGCCCTTTAAGGCTCTCCTTATTTTTGGAAACTGGAAAAATTCACGCTGTACAATATAAACAATCCACTGTCATAAGGTCAAGTTGTTTTCAAAAGTACAAACAACCGGAAACAATGGACACTTCCCCCCCAAAAAAAAATTGGAATTACATAATAGCATTTGCATCATAAAGCACACTTCCATACACCATTCATCGTTACTCGCTTGGAAGACATTACCTAAGAATGTACTTCACGTGCTCACTTTATTCAAGTTGCTAACACAAATATTTATTTATGCGCATAATGCAACGCGCTGAAAAACATGTGAAATCCGCTTCCTCAGCAGCAGCAGCAGCAGCTATCTTTTGTGCATAATGACAAGGAACAGCAAGCAAAACGATAATATTATTTTGGCAATAAGCGCCGTTGGCAAGCGAAGCAACATTTCCCGCATGGCCAAAGGCGTGCCGCGTCAGCGAGGTAGTGCTGGTGCCTTAAGGACGCCCGAGGTAATGTGAACTGGCCTACAAGACACAATTGACTATGCCAGTGGCGGCGCCAGCGAAAGAGGTGCCAATAAACGAGTCCACATAACTGCTATCTGTGTATAGATGTGTGTGTGTTTGTGTGTGACGCATTGAATAGTTCAGCGGATGGTCGGACAAGCGGTTCGGTAGCTTATCTGTGACCTTCGCAGTGCATTTAAGTTGACATTCTGTTTGCTTATGCACTTCTGCCAAAATTTATTGCCAACTTCCCCAACCAAAAAGTAGGGCTATATCACACACACACTGCCACACATACGACTGCATATCGCTGCACAGCTGTGGAATTCCAATATTAAAGTCGCGCCAAACTGAGAGGAAATATTATGTAATGCTGAAGTTCACATATACTTATAGGTATGAGTACAGATAATAAGGTGGCCAGATTGTAATTATTGTTTTTTTAGAGCTATCAAAATGTATTGTAATTTTTCTCAAGCGACTGAGCCACTTTTTCGTGAAAATTTTTTACGAAGTTCGGACTTATCTTCGTGGGATTTCAAATGATTATCCAAACTCTTGAGCAATCAAGAAATTGCAAAATCGTCGAGAAAATCGAAGAAGACCAAACCAAATTGAGACTATCCATGAAGACCCAAGTGTTAGGTCCGTTGAAATAGTTAACTCTTTATTTTCTGAGTGATGGTTATTATATGAGTTCAAAAATTAAATCAGTGGAATACAGACCCTACTTTGAGTTCGCCTTTTCATTGGATGTATTTCCTTTAATCCAAAAAATATCACCCAACTCTACTACATCAACTATTGACTTCTTGAAGCGATTTTAGATTTGGCTGACCTTACAAGTGTCAAACTATGAAAGTCCACCTGTTTCAAATGACTGTTTGCATTCGGATCTCCTAAAATTTTATATACATATGTGGATACCCTATAATACAAGTTCTCGGTATAATCTATCATCATATAGGTTCGGTAGCATCAATTCTTACAATATGATAACCATGCTGTTTCTGTTATTATTATTGTTGAAATCGCGACCTAGACCTATTTACTTCTTATTGGTCTGTCTCTCGTGCTTGCTCATTTTTTACGATGCAACTCGACTTCCAGGATATATTTTATAGAAATAGAGTTCTTGGCGATGTTGATTGGCTTTTTGAGAATAATTCTTAATGATTCTTAATAGAACGACGCCGCCCACGCGGTGTCATATACAAACGGATGGAGTCATTGTATTTGAGGAATCGCTTCTTGATGTTCCTGAATACAGTTTTACTACAAGAATTATTATTAGATTGCGACTGGCTTTCCGTAGTCGTGGTCCTATGTGGAGTGGAGAGGTTTAAATATTGAAATCATTGTATTTGAGGACAATCATCATGTGGTTCCTAAAGGTAGTTTTGCTACTAAAAATTGTCTTGGTAGATACATTGTGGAATACGGGCCGACATTCCGTGGCAGTGGCCTATATAAAACCAAGCAATTTTGGGATGTGTGCCGACTGAATTTTAAAACATCGTATTTAATTCCTAGAACAGATAGTTTACAAGCCTCCATTATTACTCCACAGATCTTTGTAAGAGGTCTCCGACAGTAAGCTAAACACTGGTACGAGCTCGAAAGTTAGAATTGTAGTTGGTGACTCGTTGGATGAAAGAAGCTGAAGTGAGTTAATGTTTTATGAAATTTCCACATAATATGCTCTCCTGGTAACCCTACAAAATCTATCTATCGCGCACTTGGCACCATCTAAGCTTTGCTTCGACTTTTGGACATTTCGTTGCACTCGTCCGATATTGCCAGTTTGCTGGACGTTTGCGTGTTTTATCGGCACATTTGGCATATAAATCTAAGTGTAACTACAACGAATACATACAAATAAATGAAATAAGAAATCACTTAGTGTATTTGTATGTGTGTGGGAGTGAAAATGTACCCATGTGCTGCAAGTGCTCGCTTCCTTTGCTGCAAAATTCGCTTTATGCCTTTGTTCGCCACTTTCTAAGGTATTACATTACAATGCGGATGTGGGTGTATACGAATCAAACCTCGACCGAATTGCATTTTAAATAGTTTATATTCACTTCTATAACACATATTCGGTGTGTGAGCTTGTGTGTAGGCCACCGCGGCATTTAATGCCACGCGGAACAATGTCGCCTTGTACAGCGCTGAATAGACGTGGGCGCCAGTATGTGAAGTACAAGGCTCAAATGACGTATTGAGCGTCATTTTGATAGACTTGCTCGGGAATTGTTTTTTTCCGCATTTCTATGAGTCATTTCAAATAGTTTTAATAGAACATCAGTGGACTTTCTGCGGTTCTGTTGTTCAAAATTTGCTAAATGTTTAGCGTCTTCTAGATCCACCTATGTTACAAGTCCACCCAAAGATCCGACATCATGGAATACCTTTATTCTTGACATAATCGGAAACTGAATTCCATCTGTTCTTAATCTATAACATGATTTCCAGTCTTAACCTAAGGGGACCCCCACCGCCCATTTTCGATTTCAAATTTTGACGATTTTCAATGGGCTGGTAAATTATTTTTTAGGGTTGTAACTTTGCATACATTTATTTGAAGACTTAAAAGAGAAGAACAAAAATTTGCATATTTTTTATTGTTGTTGTTTTTTGTGATCAAACAAAATCCCTTCTTTTCGTACGCGTGTGATTTCCGCTCACTGGAACATCTGAAACCAAAAATTCCAACAGGATTAGAAACGGGATTTTTCTTGTAGAAGGAGTACATGTTTGGCTCTGGTATGAACTCGGATTATTAATTTCGCACAAAAATTAACAAAATGGCGGACCTTTGGACTTTTTTTTGAAAATTGCCTTCTTTTCAGCCACAAATCAAGTTGAAAATTAAAGTCAAGTTGAAAATAAAGATCTTCACCGATTTGATTTATCCTAGTTCATATCACAGCTATATATGTATATAATAACGTATTAAAATTTGGAACCGATTGGAATAATAGGTTTTGAGTAATCTCATGCGCCAGTCTAAAAACACTGTTTCGAGAAAAACGCGTTTAAAGTTTTGAGAAGCAAATTCTTGGGTATAAAACCTACCTACGTTCAATCTTCAATCGGCTATATCTTCAAGAGTTTTTGAAATTTTCACTTGAAATTTTAAAGGAACATTCTTGAATAGTTATAGGTTCAAAGTAAATTAAAAAAAAATAGTTTTAGAAACCGAGAATGGGGGGGGGTCCCCTAAAGCAAATGTGTTAGCAAGTGTCTCTGCTTAAGATTTCTAAGAAATTTCAGTTTTCATGCGCCCTTTTTGAATTGATATGACTTCCAGGACTTCTCTCTATGTTTCAGAAAATTTTATTTAATTGGACAATGTAGAAAATGCTGTTCGTCTCTACTAGAAGTTCAGTCCAATTATTATATATACTACTGATCCTCACGAAACAAATGAATGGAAGACAAAAATATCGGTCTCAGAAAATCGTAAGTTTTTACAGAATGACTCATATTTTTGCTTTTTCACGCTTTTTTGTGAATTTTCCGATCTCTTCGTTCGTAACAGGTTCTTTCGAATATGGTGCTCATCGGTAAATCCTAACTACGAAGCTTGTAATTTCAATTTTAGTGGTTCTCTATTCAAAAAAATCGTATGCAAATATATATCATAGCCAATCAATTGTTATGGCGAGTACTAACATTTTCGGAAGCTTACTGCATACTATATCTCAAAATTTGCTGCCTAACATTTTTTTTTTTTTACGTTTGTTATTGTCTTGTCTTGTGCTTTTGGCTGCAATACGCCACAATGTAGCGTCATATATATATCTGTATAATCATACATATATATTCATATAGGCACTCACGTGACTACTTATCCTTTTCTTTTGATGCTTGCGAGAGGAAACCAACAAAAGCATAGCTTCATATGTACGAGTGGCAGTTGAAAGGCAATATGTATCGTAGCAGCGGAGAATTTTCATAAAGAATACCCACAAATTTCAAAAGAACTCTTGTAGACACATATAAACAGATTTATATATCTGCCGTACTGAAAATGCCTCTTTGTTCTTGAATGTATATAAATACATGAATATTTCATATAACTGTATGTAATTACATTTGTATGTAAATACAAAAAATTCCTTTGAAATAATTCATGCTGAAATTGAAATTTCAACTTAATTTAATTCATTTCATTCGTAAATAAAGCGATCCATCATGTGTGAAAAAGACAGAGTAAATACCTGAAGTTATAAAATTTAATTGTACTTGAAGCAGATTTTCAATGGCAACATGAAAAGTACAAAGTGTTGCATTAAATTATTTTCATAATTGAGTTCGAGAAAGCCTTCAATTAAGTTTCACAAGCATTATTCATAATTTGGTCAAGGCAAAAATACAATAAAAGTATTTGTCTTCACAATTTTATTTTATTTACATAATAATTCAATTTTAATTTAATGCTTCTCTGCTATGATTGTGTTTCGCATCATTTACTTCCAATATATTCAGAATTGGAGTCAAAGATTTCTTTCTTCACTTAATATGTTTAAGGCTGTCGAGATCTCCTTTCATCTTTGCTCACAACTGTTGTCAAGTTAAAATTTTCGAAGCTATCCCAGACATGAGATTTTCCTGCCTACGTTGTCAATAAATCCGAATATCCTGATCTGATGTGGAGATCAGCAGGTGTGGAGGAGGATATTTGGCACTAAAGCATCTCAATAATCATAAATTGTACATCGAAGAAATCGGAATAAAATTACTTTCATGTGGAAAAAGTGCCGTAATAGTCCATTGCTTCTAGTTTTGGCCTTATGAAGACAAAGATCCGCGAAATATAGTCTTTTATGAATACTTCCAGTGCTGCAAAATTTATAAAATCTAAACCACGAACAAGAATATGGTCCAGAACAAAGATAGCGGGGCGACTCATGAACACGAACCGGGAAGTAAAAAGCGAATCATTAGCCTCTTTCGAAATTCTCCTTGTCTTTACAAAGAAAAAAAGCAGCAAAAACAGAGTAATAATGTGAATTTGGTGGTTTCTAGAAAATAATTTTTCATAAGGAGTTCCTGAAGAGTGGTGGGATATATCGTTGCATCACTGTAGACTACAGAACTGTTTCATGTTACAGCAAAAAAGTTCAGATATGTGTCCATGATCTACCATTAATATAAAAATCCGGTAGATGTCGCATTGGAGAACACAATTTCTCCCGATGGGACCGAATGTTCGAAATTCGAACTCGCTTGTCTTATATCATTATCAGATTGCCTTTTGATCCGATCCATAGCCTTAATATTAGGTCTATATTTTTAGAGATCTGTTTGCATCCCAAACTTATTCTCAACTGAAAAAGTCACTTTTTGAGCCGAATTCTCGACGTTTGCAGGAAATTTTGCTTTTCTTTTTTAATTCCAAGAAAAGTGCGGCTGAAGCTCATCGACATTTGTAACCGTTTTTAGCCTTAAATTTACAAAAAAAAAAACGGAGGAAGCAAAGTTGTAGACCTAATAATTTTAATTTGGTTTCAATTTAATGGCCATCAAAACCATGAAGTGCATGAAAAATGGAAAAGTTGCACCCAGCATTCAAAATATTATTAAATCTCTTAATTAAAGCTCACAATAGGGAGTATATTTTTTCGATTTCTTCCTCGTTCGTTTGCTTTTAGAGATATTGACATTCTTCTTAAGATGTTGTGTGATACGAATGATTTCTAATTTAAACCCACTTAACCTAACCTTACTTTCGTAAGTGCTAAACAACTGTTAATCCCACGCATATGTCAGCCAGAGTTGCCATTAATTTTTATATTTTCGAATAATAAATGCATCCACTCTATATTCATACACATATATTATAAATTGAATTTTATAGTATGTACACTCGTAATTAAGTAAGTAAATTTTACTAACTTTTTTTCTGGTTAAATAAAAAACCAACTTCATTTCCTCCACCGACTGCATTCGTTCGCACGCCCGCATGGTACACACACTAAAAGCATTTCGGCGGCGAGTGTTTACCGCGCATAATTTTGCAATGCCGCAAAACCATAAAACCGACAAAGCAGCATAAAACGTAAAACCGAAAAACAAAGTGGCGAAAATGAAAAAACAAAAAAAAAACGGTAAAAAAAAGCACCGAGTGAGTACACCTACAAGCGAATACTCGAAGCAACAGTGTCAGCTAAGCGGATAACAAGCGCAAGTTCGCGTCGCAACAAGTTGGCAGGCAAGTATGAGAACGAGCATTGCTAACGAGCATAGACACACACACACTTACAAGTGAATAAGTACGCTTGAATACAAACAAAAATAGTCGAGTTTTGCTTTGCCACAAGCGCGTGGAAATAACACATATTTGAGCTGGCGCTCGAACACATGCGTACTCGTACTTAAATTCCCGGCGTAAATAATTTTATGCGCGGCGTGTGCATGCTTGCATGAGCGTGAGTGGCTGTGTGTGTGTTTGTAACGGTAAACTTGAATGCCATTATGCGTTAGAGGTCAAAGTGCATTCAACTCCCCAAGGAGTGATTTGGTGACTTTGGCGCTGAAGTTTTATGCTCGAACCGCGTGGCATTGCTAATCCATTGCGTTGCTTGTTGGATGAGTAACTGTTTATAGTCTTAAAAAAATCAGTAAAAAGGTATAGTAAGACATTTGTGTAACTAGAAAACCTCCTGAGGGACTTACTTGAAAAATTCCAAGAGTTTTTCTTCCTGTAAACAGAGACCTGGCTCTCAGCTCACTCCTCATAGGAAACGCCTAGAGCCTGTCATAGAAGTAAGGAACCAACAGAATTCGATGGAGTGTTTCGTAGAAGTCTATAGTGTTTAAAGAGTCGTTGGGCCTCGAAATTGCTGGGTGCTTCGACTCCCTATCTGATTATCATGGTTCGAGGTTCAATAAAGGTTGATGGGTATGTCGATTCCCATAAACACTTGACAAACATTATTTCTTGATTGTGGAATCTTTTCAAGCAGACCTATCCCAGCCCACAATAAGGAAACCGTAGTTCTATTGCTTTGCAGTGGAGCCTCTTTCAGGGAAGTATGCTTTTATTGTGGTAGCAAGGTAAAGATATCGGTGTTGAGTTCTCTGGATCGGATCTCTGCTATGGATTTTTAGATAATACTCTTAAGCAGAATATGTCATAGAAACTAGAAACGTAAAGCCGTGTAATCTTACAAATAAATAATCCTTGTTTCATTATAGTAGGACAGGATGAACAGTATGTACCCTCTGGTGATCTACTCTCACAATGCTGGCCTTATGGGAGAGGAAGAATAGTACTTTTATTAAGATAAACAAGGTTCACATCCCTCAAGTTCAAGGACCATGGCTCTCTTGCTCAAAGCGGACAGTCATATATGTATGATGCTAATTCCTACTGTCGAAGTTTTCAGGAAAATAGTACGAAAGTATAAACTTAGCATTTTCAACTTGACTATCTCGCTCTTTTGAGATTTAGATGGAAGCACCTGGGAACCCAAGTTTATATACTAACTTTCTTCTAATTTAAATCTCCTTTCCACACCCGGAAGATCAGAGGTTCAATACACTAAACAGGCCATAGCTTCGAGAGTGTTTCTGACGTCAAAAATAGAAGTCTATACAATTCCTGTAGTGATCATCAGCCTACTTTTAAACAATAATATTTTTTCTTTCTATTTCCAATGTAAAAATCCTAATGAAAACAACACTTCTAGCTACTTTTTAGCTTGAACCATGCATTTTTTATGCAAATCACCAAAGCTGCAAACACAACAAATAAGATTTAAGATTTGAGAGTACTCAGAAAACTCGCACGCCCACACAATTCGACGCAACACTGACAGAATTTAAAGCTAAATAAACATTATTTTCACATTTTAAATGATTTTGCGTCCCCTTGAGATTAGGCCCACATAATAACGGTAAACACATACTCCTATGTAGGTATTCGTATAATATATAGAAATATGCTCTTATAACTGTATTTGACATACATCAAGCCGGCTGACATATTGTGTGTGTAGGAAGAATATTTACAAACTCTCCCGAAGCAAAAGCAATCCTTTGGGGAAATGATAACCATGAAAACGCATTTCTCACACACGCCGTCGGTCGACGTCGGTTAGCCGCACTTTAATATTTCGGTACTTTCGATGTTTGTGCACGAGTATATACATATATTGCAGGCGTAAGCGGTAAAACACGCACACACTGAGCCGTGTCATGTGGGTTGTTTGAATACAGTGAGTGTGAAAAGAGTGGCGAGAAAATATTTAAATTTTAGGAATATCATTTCTTTATAATTTTTTCGATTTCTTTGAGTTTAACTTTAATTTTTAATTTTCATTAATAAACATTAAAATATGCATCAAATCGGACCACAAATAAAGATTTTGACAATAATTTGACACTAGCACCATCTGTCGGTATCTTAAACCTATAAACTTCTCCAAAATGCAAGAATAAATTGCCAATCGGATTTAATCAAATTTGATGCATTGCTTATATACGGTTTTTATCTAAAAAAAAATAATTATTCTAAGTTTAATATTTTCCCATGAACAATTTCTTGTTCCACTGTAAAATGTAAAAACTCGTTAGTCAAGTGTTCGAATATATGTTTGCAGGTATAAGAGCATGTTTACATATTTGGCTGAGGCTTGATTAAAAATGTTGTTCACCGCATCACCGATGTGTGAGTACATATTATACCTTTTGAGTATATACCGTTACAGACAAATTTTTGATGTACGTATATGCCTACTAATTAAATGCAATCCCGTGAGGTTCAACTTTTCAATTAGTGTTAATCATTTAATTGGTTTTTGTTTAGTTATTTTATTAAGAGCTTGGCACACCTGAGTGTTCGACGAAAAAAAATGCACAGCGGTTAATGGCATGTCAACATTCTTTTACATATTTGCAGACAAAATACACACATTGATATGCTAATAATGGTAACTGAATGATTGAATATATATGCAGAGATATCGTGCGTAATCGAATGTGATTCATAAAAACCGAGATCATCAGTGGCAAAAAATGTAATTGAGTAGAGTAAACCTAAATTATAGAGTGACTACTGTGAGACGTCACTTTAGCAATATTCTCTAAGAGGGAAAAATCACAGAATTTTGACTGAATATTAAAACAATGAAGCTAACACCCCTGAAATCTAAAAAAATCTATTCAGAACTGCTACAAAATACTATAAGATTCGGCATTTGAAAATTGTGAAATATTTTCCCTGAATCCTTGTCTAAATCAAACGCGTTTGAAGCTATGTAGCTATAGTGTTTGTGAAGTTTACGTCCATTCAAATATTTTCAAATGGTGAAATAGAAATAGTAGATTTTGAATGGTTATGTATTGTGATAACTTCTCAACCATACAGGTATACAACAAATATCTCGGTACCCAGTTCTTTTTGTAAGTCATTTATTTTGTAACTTCTCTCTTTCGCCGAAGATCTTTCTGAAATACGATATGCTCTTAGAACGATATTATTTAACCAACTTTGAAGAAGAATTAAACCAATCATTCAAGCTTCAACAAACAAAATTGCACAGACATATTAATTTCATAAAGTAAGATTAACCCTCTCATGCCCGAATTAAAATGGGCGGAGCTAACATGTTTTAGGGCAGATATAGTCTTAGTCTTAACTCAAATATGCAGTGATAAAAATTTCAAAGTCCTATGTATCCTGGTTCATTAGTTACGGGATGTTGCTTATAGGCACCAATTAATTTATTATAAATAAACGAAACACTCTTCCCATGAAAATTTTTTTTAATCACCCTCTTATCTTTACTTATTTATATAGTTCACTTTGTTTTGAAATAAAACAATTCTTTTTATGTTTTTGAACATTTTTGGTATAACCAAAAAAAACAAGAATTAGAAGTCAGTAAGTTGCCTATAGGCAACATTGGGCATGAAATGGTTAAGAAGAAACCAGTGCCGACTAATCGATTCACAATCAGATGCTTTAATCGTGCAAAGGCCGGTTAATTGATCAATTAACTCCTGTCCGAAAAGGCTATAAGGACTGGTCATCCATTCTCGGAATAAGTAAGTTTTTTGTTGTTTTTTGGTGAATCTGTGAATCTGAAATCGCCACGAATAAATGAAAATGTCTCATAGCGCAGTTTGCGAAGTTTCCGTTCATTCAAATAAATATTCAACAATCCTTGTCCTCAGATGTTATTGACTCTATGTAAATTCGTCACTTCGTTAATGATCAAATTCGATTTTTAATTGAATTGGTAAATGGGTATATATTGTCCTAACTTCACATTCCTGTTCATGCAATCGATATAAAAAAATTTATTTTTTGAAGTCACTTCTTTTGTATCTTCACTCTTCCTCAAAATATTTATCCGAAATTTTATAAACTTTTGGATCTCTTTAGATCTTATCCACGAATTAAATCAATCATTCAAGCTTGAAACAGAATTCGCAAGGAAATATTGGTGATCTGTGTTTGTGTTTGAAAAGAGTTTAATATAATTCTTATAACTAAGATCTCTTATCTGTACTTTATATTGGAACCTAAAACCGTCTCAGATATAAGGATCTAAATGCTGTTCCTAAGAAACTAAGATGCTCAAAAAAAAGTCAGAAAAATATTTATACAATATGGATCCAAAATAATAAAATATTAAATAAATCTGATTTATATGTGTTTTGCGATAGGGTTGCCAATTATTGCAAAAATTAAGCTGAAAGTAAAAAATGTGTACTTAACGTATAAAGTAAGTTTCAGAGAACTTTAGCGGATTTCTTTAGAAAATATTTCAATACGAAGAAATATCAGAATAGAGTTGCCAACTATAGAAAAAATTTAAACTAAACATTTAGATATAAACTGTTAATTTTTTGTGCTAATTAGACTAAATTCAAACTAATAATTTACCGCCTTTATTTATTTACAGCTATAACCGTTAATGACACATAAACCGTTAATTACCGCGCATAGACACTTCCAAAGCAAAAGCGTGCGCTCGGCTGAAATGCCAAAAGAAAATCAAGCAGCCAAATGGATTTTCGTAACGTTGAAAACAACAATAAAAGACCTAACAAACAGCAAAAACATCGAACGCGGTTAAAGTGGCTGAAGCTCAGATAAGTCATAAAAAATTCAGAATTCATAAGACAACCGTTAAGGAGGATGCTCCTTTGCGCCAAGCGCAGACAATGTACACAATTTAATAAAGTGGAAAATATATGAAGTGATCATAACGGTGGTAATTAGCGAAACCGTTAATTGCTTGAAGCGAAAAAACATACAAAAATAAAACAACAACAACAATAACCACAATATAGTAGTAGTCAAAGAACATCTTCCGTTTGTAGAGGCGAAAGCGCAGCCAACGTCTATGGAAATCCAATTGCAAAGACTTAGACCAACATTGCAACAACAACAACAGAAACAAACACAACCATACCGACTGCAGTCAAGACAGTTAGAATACACCAGCAAACAACAAAAGCAAAGACTCCAACTAGTACAACTGCAACACCAACGACAGTCTCAACCACAACCACAGCCACAGCCAGGAGCAGCCGTACCACAGAGCGCGAACTCACGCTGTAGTTGTTGTAGTTATAATGACGAAATTAGTTATATGCCTTCTATTTTTCGGACTATTCGCCATCCAAACGGTCGGCCATATGAACAGTGACCCAGCGCCAGGTCGCTCGCCTGGACCACCTCCCGCTCGACGTAGTCTCGCCACAGCTGCACTGCCACCCGTTGTGCACAACGCGAGCGCGGCAAATGAAGCCATTACCAAGACCAATACAGTGACTGCACCGGCTCCTGCATCCGTTACTCTCACCACAACGGCGATACAAAGCGAGAGCCACAACAACAATGGGGGTACTGGGCAGTATGCCGCGCACACCGCGGTCGACCGCAATTACGGCAATAATAGTAACAATAACAAAGATGGCAACGCGGTTCAGAGCAGCAGCAACAGCAATAACGGCAACACCAACAACAACAACGAACAACAATTAGTTTCCCGTAACACAGAGTTAACCAACACCGACGAGATTAACATCAATTTAAGCAAATTACCCTCGAGCAGTGACGGCAGCACCGCTGCGGCGGCGACAACGACGGTGTCCGATTCCACTTTAAGCCGCACCGCCGAACACTACACATATGATAATTTGGCGCACATGGCGTCGGCGCGTGTGGCAAATGGCGGCGAGCTCTCGAGCAGTTCTGCTGCAGGTGCCACCGCGGCTGCTGAAGCGCTAATTGCGCAGCAAACAAAAACGAACACCATCGGCAGCAACACTAGAAGCTGTCATGATGGCTTCAGCGATTTCCTCAACGATGTGGTCGACGTGGAGGAGGAGGAGCAGTCGGAGACGAATGGCGCGGATGCTTTCGATGGTCGCGCACCGGTGGGTGGCCACATGGGACATCATTTGTTTATCGATTTGCGGCTGGAGCATCATGTCTTCGAAACGTCAGCGGTCGGCATCAATTGTGGGCTGATGTATCAAGGTAAGTGGTGGCAGGAGAATGTTCGGGGGAGAACTTTACTTAGTCAGATGCTATATTTATTATTTATTAAATTCGTTATTTTCATCTTCAAGTAATTTTTGAATTAGGGATATTGAAGCAAGTCTTCAGAGATTGCAGACCATTGGACGACCAGTCGTTATAGTAAACGAGCTGTAGACCTTACATTATACTGTACTATAAGCAATCTCAAGTTGGCTTTTAATGTCAACTGACCTCCATTCGGCTCCTTTCTGAAATCCTATTACTTTTTCAGAAAATATTTGGCATGATATCCTAAGTTCGAGTTTTTCAAACCTTTGAACTTCGTGGAATCCAATCGAATCGGCTTGATTCCTGACAGTTCCGTTGTAAACCCCTCTTAATCAATCAATCACGCGTAACATCAGTTAAACGCACGCATAATAAAGTAAAAGAGCCTTAGACCTTACATTAGAACGCTTTGGTGTCCACTCGGCTCCTTGCTGAAATCTTATGACTTTCCCAAGAAATATTTCGCACGGTTACATAATCTCTAAACCTCGAGGCTTTGCACTTCGTGGAATCTAATCGCAACTGCTTGGTTTCTCGGAACTTCCTTTGTAAAACTCACTTAACCAATCAATCACGCAGAACATCAGTTAAAGTCACGAATACCAAAGAAACCCTGCAATAAAAATAGTTATTATCGAACAATGTAAGTACCGGTGGCAACATTTCAAACGTATTCAACATCTCAATTTACCGTATACAATCGAAGACTGCATGTCGGTATTCTTTGGCAATGAATATGCTTGAGTAGCTGCTCATTAAAATTGTTCACATTCATACATAACAAGTGTGTGGAACTCGCTTGGGGCACAAACTGATTTGTTCAATACGAACGCTCAAAGCAACTGTTGCTTGCCAGCGTCGGCTGTGTCGGCGGTGTCGACGGTGTCGACGGGGTTGACGGGGTCTAATAGTTTCAACAAATGATGCAGTACCATCATCAACAGTTATTCGCTTGTCACTGCATACAACAAACACATTTATGGTGTGTTCCACCATGTTAAAGTCCTTGCCACTTGTTGTTGCTGACAACACTGCAATCGATGTTGAAGTCAATGTGACATTTTCATTTTGAGCCACTTTTACAATCGCCCCCCGAAGTGCTTTTGTGCATAAGGGTGGTTCAGAAATCTTTTGTAGGAATTTACATTAAAAATTACCATAAAATAATAGAAAGTAGGCGTGGCACTCATTTGATTAAGCCTCTTACAAATCTCTTCATTTGTATAAGAACTATATCTCTTTAACTCCTTCGATAGTCAGTGCTACAAAGCAAAATTATTATAAAAAGTGGGCGTGGAAATACCCCAATATATTTTATATTCTCGTTTAAGAGATTCACAAAGTTGCTTTAAACAATTTTTTTTGGAAAATATTCTACTCAGACCCCAAACGTATATATGAACTCATTACCATCTTGCCTGTATTTGAAGTATCGAAACTCGAATAATAATATGGAGCTTATTTCATTTAAAATTCCCACTATATAATGACACGCCCTCATGTACTGCAAGTGTCAATATTTTTAGCCATATGTCTCTACAATGTACCTACTCATACTCGTACTTTAGGCAAATGCAACAAGCCGTCACAACGACGAACTTGAATGGGCATAGTAAATTGGGATTTGATATTTTCGAGTTGACAGTTAAGTTGGCAGCCGATCACTCAATTCCACAATGTAATTACAGAGTTATGCACTTATGCCAGATGTTTGTGAATTACACAGGTGGCTGTGGACATAGATAGACGATTATTCTCAATGCAATATAGCATTAGTACTCGCATGGACATAAGTACTCGTATGTATATTAAGATATTCAAGAAAAATTTATTAACTCACTTGACTGTATAAAGAAAGTATATAAATATGATGGCATAAATTGTTGCCCACATTATAAATGGATTTATTTTAAAAAGAGTAAGAAAAGGCTAAGTTCGGAGATAGTTTTAGAAGAAACTTTAGTCCAATTTCATCGACTTTTAGCATTAAACTAAGGTATAAGAAAATAAAATATTTTTGTAAGATAACTCGCACAATGTCTGATATATTCGGCACAAAGTTAACTAGAATCGGGAAAAGCATTACATACATAGTGTGGGGGTTGAGGTAATTAATTTTCGGATTTCACTCATTTTCGACATAAAGCTTCAATATATCTACGATATAAAGATAAAGTTTGGATCCTTCACTAAGTAATTTTGTTTGAATACAACAGCTGATCTTATTTTATTTTTTGTCACCCAACTTTTGTACGGGCGATATAGTAAGGCTTCTTTGTAAAATATTTGGGAATAGTTTCTGTTGGGTGCCGTATCGAAAATGGAAAATCGAAAATCGAAAACAGCATTTTCGGCATATTTTACTGTTTTACTATGAAAAGAGTAAGAATTCAGTTCAAGCAAACCGAAAATTATGTGATTTGTTGACAAAACGCCAATGCCAAAATTGGTTTACAAAATTTCGTTCCGGTAACGTCCAATAAAACCAATTTTGATATAATAAAGTCGTTGATTGATGCAAGTCGTTGAAAATGGCAAAAGCGAAATTGGATCAAATTGAAGAATATAAAATTTCCTAAACTGTTTTACACAAGAAAAAATTGTGTTTAAATTGCACTAAAAAAAATGAAATTACCTAATGACTTGGACTATCTAAAATCACTATATGGGGGCCCGGTGAGAAGGTATTGAACAAGTTATATGAATTTTTAGCATGAGGTCACATTATTATCAGGAAAATATTTAAGCTTCATTTCATTAAGATATCGCAAAATTGACTGATTTTTATACTCTCGCAACAAAAGTTGCTAAGAGAGTATTATAGTTTTGTTCACATAACGGTTGTTTGTAAGTCATAAGGCTAAACAATTTAGATATAGTCCGTCCGTCCGTCTGTCCGTGCAACGGATAACTTGAGTAAAAATTGAGATATCTTAACAAAACTTACGTATTCCTTGGCCCCCTGAGGTTGCTTTCGAAAATGGGCAAATTCAGACCAATGCCACGCCCACCAAATGGTGAAAACGAAGAACCTATAAAGTGTCATAACTAAGCCATAAATAAAGTTAAAATTTGGAATAAAGGATCGCACTAGGAAGGAGCATATTTGAATGTAATTTTTTTGGGGAAGTGGGCGTGGCCCCGCCCCCAAATCGGTTATTTGTATATATCTCGCAAACCAATAAAGCTATATAAACCAAACTTTTTGCAGTCGGTTCTCTTACGTACCCCATCATACACCATAAAAATAGTTGACATCGGATGATAACCACGCCCACCTCCCATACAAAGGTTGGGTTGAAAATTACTGAAAGTGCGTTAACTCACTAACGAAAAACGTCAGAAATACTAAATTATACATAAGAAATGGCAGATGGAAGCTGCACTCAGATTTTTTTACTAAATGGAAAATGGGCGTGGCATCGCCCACTTATGAGTCAAAAACCATATCTCAGGAACTACTCGGGAGATTTCAATGAAATTCGGTATATAATATTTTCTTGACACCCTGATAACCTGAAATGGGCGAAATCGGTTCACAACCACGACTACTTTCCTTATAACTCAATTTTGAACTCCATCTTATTCCTTCACTTTATAATATATACATAAGGAACCAATGAAGATAGCGAAATAAAACTTTACACAAGTAGTGCATATCATCTCTGGCTTCACTTGTGAAAAAATTTTCGAAAACGGACTATAAATTTTCAAGGCCCTAGATATCGAACATGTTGAACTCAGCGCCTAAGGATAAATTTTAACCGAAAATATGGGGAAATCTCTCAGATATCTCAATTTAATTCAGAGGAAATTGTTTTCTTCTAACAGTGTGTCTCTGTTCCAAAAATTATTATAATCGGGTCATAACATTTCCATATACCTCATTGTAGGTTTTTCAAAAGTATCTTCTCCTAGCTCCCATATACCTAATTATAGGTTTTTCAAAATTACGGTGGGCTTTATTCAGCATATATGTATTTGTTAATATGTGAGATATCTTAGCAAAATTAAGTGAGCGAATAGTCTTGGATATAGTGTACCTTGCTGGTTAAAATTAATGAAATCGGGTCAGGAATTACCTCAGCCCTCATATCTTCATATGACGATTTTCGTTATTCTATTAAACTTTATGCCGAACTTATGGGTAAATTTGTGTGTTATCTTAATAAAATTTCTTCAATAAATTGCGAGAGTATAAAATGTTCGGTTACACCCGAACTTAGCCTTTCCTTACTTGTTTTAGTATAAAGTTAAATGCATGCACTGGTGATTATATTCGGTATTTAGAGACCATGATTTATAAATTGTAAATGTAAAGGGTCTGATTAAATTTTATATCGTGTTATATAATAAGTAAGGATTGATGTAGTTCGATGTCAAGAATACCTTCAAATGGGTCGAGTAGTTGCTGAGATAAGAAATTGCATCTAAAAGTGGATATTATCAGGCCTATTGTCTCAACTTTAAGCGATTCACAGATCTCTTGCATAGCTTGTTGAACGAATAGACAGACAGACATTCGTAATTCAGAGCGTCGCTTCATCATGTTCACTCGATTAGCTTTACGTGTTACTAACAACCGTTGGGTAAAAATATGTTTTTTCATTTTTTTAATTATTCCCCAACAATAAAATAAAATTTAAATAACATTATCTATCAAGTGTTCAATTTTACTTGCTAAACCCTGTATGCAGTAACAACAACAACTACAACAAAAAAGTGTTAAAAATAATATTTAGTTTAATTTGAATGCACGGTTCGGTCACGTACGAACACGTTGCGCGCTCATTGCAATGCAAAAGTTTTATTCAGCATTTATTTTTATTTTTCAAGCGACCCAAGCCTTTTGCATAAAATTACTCACTTTTTAATCCGAAAAAAAAAGAAATAAAACGTCCAGAGCTTTCATGCCGACTGTCCAGCTTGTCTGCCTTTGTCATTTGCAGATATTTTTGTTAATAAATACACACACACACATACAGCTAGATGTTGCAAAAAAAAATGTTGAAAAAGGTGAAAATCTATAAATTCATCTGCCAACAGAAGGCTGCATTCATATTCAATTTGTTTTGTTGTTGTTGTTGTTTGGATTTTACGTGCGCGGAATACCAATACTTTGCTTACTCAAACGCGCAGTGGATAAAAGAGGATAATGTGTAGCTCAACAAATTGTAATTGGGTAATAAATATTTCAGTGTTTTCATTGCGACCGGCAATTAGTTTTCCTCTTGCGTGTGTTTGGAATCGCGTTATTATGAGTATGCTTTCATTTAATTTTGTTAGAAATTTCCACGGAACTTGGTTTAATTTCGGATGTTGCAAAGTGAAATTGATACATTTTGTTAAATTTCTTTTTGCTTCTTTCATTTATTCATGGGCTTTAACAAAGCTTCATATTTTATTCTTCTAGCTTAAATTTAGAATCATTTTCGATGGAAAAAAGTAGAGAAGTACAGAATCTGGAAATTATTTAAGGAAAACAACGTAATATTTTTAGGGGTCCTCAAAGCTTTCTTGAAGGTTACTTACAATGTTTTTTAAATTCTTTCACAATCCGTAATAGCACCTTTTAAGAGATAACCATATTTCGACTATATGTCCGCCCGCCAACATTTTCCTATTTCCAAAAATAAAGATAACTTTAAAGAATCGTCGTTTTACAAGCATACCAGAAATCGCTGATGGATCCAAAGGCTATCTCAAAAATCAAGTTTGAGAAGTGTTTCGACGAATGGAAGAGGCATTGGCATAAGGGGTTAGGGATAGTCAGAGACACGAAAAAATGAGAATTTTCAGTATTTTTTCTATTAAATCATGTTATTTTACAAAAGTAATAATATGGCATTATTAAACAATGCTTTGACTTAAAGTCACGAAAATTTGAAAAAAATAATAATAATTTCCAAAGTTATAGCTGTCTGTGTTGCAGTTTCAAAAAAAGGTCCTTGCGGTGACAATCATAAGTCCTTGGATATTCATCTAAAATCAATCGGATAAAAAAAATTAGTTTTAAAATTAGAAAATCCTGGGCCTGCTCCGAAGCTTTTTTTTAGATTTTCGGGAAAAAATCAACAGTTAATTGGTCTTGTGCTGTATGAATTTCATTAAAATCTACTGAGCGGTTATCAAGTTACAGTTGTCACCAGTTCAAAAAACATAGTTTTGAGATAAACGCATTTAATGTTTGACACTAGTGTGTTGGAGTGCCTGAGAAATCTTTGTTATTTGTGGAAAAACTCGAAAAGTAATTTTCGGATCAACTTCATTTTTTTTTTTTTAATTCGGACTCCCCCTGTTGACGAATGATTAATTAAATAAAAAACGAAAATTCCTGTTATTTTTTTAACACATCTCGTATTGATAATTTCAAGACTTTTTCGTCAGTTTAAATTACATTTGTCAAAGCTCAAACAGCACCTAAGGATAAGAAGAAAACTGATATTCGTTCAAATTTCCCAGTGCTTATAACGTACTGTAGCCTCTCGGAAAAGATCGAAGTTCAACTACCAGAGTAACAGTCTTAATCTAGCTCTTAAAAAAACTACAATTTTTGACTTAAAATAAAGAAATTTTTTAAGAACTACGCCATTTTGTTAATTTTTGATATTTTTCAAGGTTATTGGTCAAAGGTCATTGTATAGGAAATATCTTCAACTTTAATACCCTTTTTGAATTTTTTAGTTTCAGCTACTCATTCGGTCGGAATCATGTCAGCAGTTGGGGAACTCTTTTTTTTTTTTGGTACCTCCGTTATTTGTCAATATTTTTGTAAAAACAAATCTTAAATTATAGCTGAAAGTATACCTTATTATGTCCAAGAAACTTCGAAACATTCGATCGAGTACTTTCTTAAAAAAAAATTCACGAAAATCGCCTAATTTTTCATGGGTTACACTGGTATAAGGGGCTATGGATATCCAATTCGTATTCTATTTGTTCAGTTATTTGTTGAGATATCTGCAGAACCAGAAAATATTTCGCCTTAAATGAGTGTTGTAGATCGGTTAAGCTTCTATCATATAACAGATAATAACAATATGGAAACTCATCATTTAGCAGACTCTTCTCCAACTAGAACAATAATAATATACAAAGAACTTTACTAGTCAACATATACAAGGCTGTTTTTTATCCATAACAGTCAATCTTCTTCGACCACCCACTAAAAATTTTATAGTAGTTTATTGTCATTGGTCCATAGAGATAATTAAAGTTCTTTTAGTTAGCTATCTAATATTTTAGAGAACTATTCTTAAATTTATTTTGATGGAAGTTGGATATAATATAGATATTCTACTTCATTTCCGCTTCTGCTCTTATTTACTTCACCTATCTCTCTTTCTCTCATTACTTTTTTCTACTTCGTGGTCAAAACTTACATAAATAAAAACTACTACTTCATTTCCTTTCCCACTCTCATTTCCTTCATCTATCTCTCCCACTCACTTTGCTTTCTCTCTCTTCGTGTTTGATACTATCATGAATAATTCATACAAATTAAATCTGCACCATGTAATGACACCACCATGAGCATAAACTTAAGAATGAATTTAAATTGATATTTTTTTAAATTACCCCAACCACTTACTTACACGCCCACTCAATGGGTGTAAAAGGCGGATCCACAATAAAAATGTATATTCAAATTGAAACCGCGCCACGCCGTAATTTTATTCTTTTTTCATTCGATTTTTTTCATTTAAGCCAATGTTGTAACTTAATTTCACTTGCTGGCAAATGGCAAATAAAAGTAAATATAATTTGTGCTTCTCATATTTCCAGTGCGTCTGATGACATACGCCAAGCCAACAACGCCTCAGGCCGCGGCCGGCCGTACGACACGAGCCGATGCTGATGCCGTTGCCGCACAAGCGCAGCCATTAGGCGGCTCCGCCTTTGTAGAAGCCAACACCACCACAGAGAATACGAGTACAAAAGCGAAAGTGAATAGTCAGGAAGACATGAGGGACCGCAGCAATACGGCTAATGTCGGCAATGACAATGACAGCGGCCCTGACGGTGTTGGTGATGGCAACAAGCTGCATTACACGGGGGAATTTTTCGTGGAAACACTCTCGACATTAAGCGGCCGCGAACGTGGCAGTTTTGTTGATCACCATTCAGCAGCGGCGGCGAGCAACAAGTTGCCAATTTCATGGTTCAGTTCACTTCAGCGCAACGACGCCAGCCATAACGGTGATGATGCGAACGCCGACGACGACGACGATGATGATGACAGTCGGGATTTCGAGGCGGAAAAAAATGATTTCAACTCGGCCCCAACGGCGTCGGATGAACAAAATTTCGCTTTCGGTCATAATTACGATGCCATTGGCAGTGGCCATGGCCACTTTCAGCAGCAACAACAACAGCAACATCAGCAGATGTTTGCCACCAAGTGGTTGCAACAAAGTTGGGATAAGGCAACTAATCGACGGTCACAGAATAACAACAGTAGTCGGAGTGCTAGAAAAATGTGTCCAGAAAATAAATGGCATGGTAGCGCGAAAAGTCAACAACAACAACACAAAGGCGCAGACCGTGACTCGAGCAGCACCGGTAGCAATGAGTATCAAACACGACGCCGCGCATCGGGTGTGGGGAGTGGGAGTGGCAGTGCACACGATGACAACAGCGTCAGCGGAAATGAGGTGCACACGGAGTCTTTGGGCTTCTGGATGTTAAATGAGCTATGCGAACAGGATGATACCATCGAATTCAGGTGAGCCAACTAAAGTCCCTTTTGAATTGCAGATGAATAGCCATTAAGGTGGGCTGTTGGGGAATTACTTGTGGCCGTTTGTACGCAGTGCATTGAGACCAAGGCGATTTTGGGTTTAGCGGCACGGTGGAGAATTTAAGCATTTTTAAATATGTGATGGAATTTTCATAAATGATTTTTAATCTGTATCGAATGGAGTCAGGTATACTTGCTTAGAAATGAACAAACCATAAAAAATACGATGAGGCCTTAAGTCCCAATAGCTAATACCATACCACTTCTTTGTATGCAATTCATACCGGGAGAAGGAAAGTTGATATAGCTGATGTGGTTATAAATACTTCCTTTCCTAAAAGAGATCACAGAATAATCCAAAATTTTCGAAATGTTAATTAAGTGATATGGATCAAAAGAAGGTAATCTCCTTTTAATGGACTCATGAAATAATGAAATGCTGACATGGTAAGGCTAGACCTATCACTCATTTCATTTAGATCCACTAACGACTTTTTTCGTGATAGAACTGACACCTAAACCTCTTCGTAACTCCAATAGCTAAGCTCGAATCAAATAAATATATTACTGGATCACCGGTAGTCACAGGCACATTTTATATTTTGAGAATCTAAAAACGCCAGGAAAAGTACCAAAGCTATTATCTCGCGATCTTAGAAGTTCAAATATTTAGGACCAACAAATTTTAGAGATACAATGATGATTTGATAACTCTTGGACACTTTCTTGAATCATTGTTGATGCTTCCAAATCTCAATACATAATTCTCACACAGAACAGAACAAAGTTCTATTCGTTTTAAATCGTCCATTCGTACCCAGTTTATTTAGTATTTTATTTATCTATTACACAGAATGTGAACGATTTAGTAGTGATGGTCTGATAAAATAAAGAAGTGCTGACCTTTTCTGCCTTAGATCCAGTATTGATTAGGTTAATTTCGTGATAGAAAATAGCCTGATGAAGGAAGTGCTTTATCTCGCGATCTTGGAACCTCACATAATTAAGAGGAACGGACGGACGAGACTATATTGGGTTCATCTAAATCAATAGTTATTAAATGAATATATAATTTGGACAGATCAAAGAGTTATCTTTTTGTGCTTCAAAGTATGGTTAGATTAGTAAAATTGCCTTTACTTTGTAAAAAAAAATAGGACTTTCACTGTAACGCCACCATGAAACTAAAAAAGAAAATGGAAAAGAAAAGGTATGTGGATGTTATGTAGAAGGCTCTTATTTAAATACAAAGACCTTCAAGAGACTAAATTTATAAACATCCGATTATAAATGGCTTTGTCCCAGAGAATCCCACTGCAACATATACTTTATCGCCATGTCTTCATCGTCTCCTTGTCTTCTTCTCCCGCATGTGAATCATAATTGCTCGTCTGCTGTCACAGAACCACAACAATAAAAGTAACGCACAATCGCAAGGGGAGTAGGACTCGTGTGTATATATGTATATCTGTGTGTAATGAGCAGATAATTGCCGGGTCATAATTGTGGTTTGCCTCTACGAACGAAATGAGCAAAGCGTAGCAGTTAATTTAATTTACTTTGTATAGGAAGTGCAGCGTCCATTTGATTAAATCATCATTTGTTAGTAAAACGCGTTTAATTACGAGAAGATCTGTTGTTGAAGTGCGTGCATGAGTGCGACGAGTACTCGAAGCGACCAGCGTCATTAACTGTTATTTATACGCAATTAACCGACAAAATGAATTTAGTACCAGCTCATCTAAGTTCTGTGGTTTGTTGACACAAGTCCATCACGAGCATTAGCTTTGGTACTTTGGCTTTTGAGTGGCTGAATTCGGTAGACAAGTCAGGGCGTTATTGTAGAGGAGGCGAGCTCATTATTGTTAGCATAATGTAATAAACTGCCAGAAATTTGTGCAAACCATCAAAATCTCGATGGATAAATAAATTTGGTGTTGATTGCTAATTTATACAAAAGGCGGTCTAGGTAGCTACTGTTAGAGTTTCGTTAGCACCTGCTGGGTGAACATGTAAAGATTTTGCTTATAATACTGCGAAAACTCTGAGATGGAAATTAAAGTCCAACTATATCTATTAGTAGTAGTTAGACTTTCAACACCATGGGTCTCCTCATATATACAATTACAATGACTCGCATATGGTCTTGCCTCAGAACGTATGGGGTTTCTTAAGTCTGAAGTCAGAAATCCACTAAATTAGGTAGAAGAAAGGTAAAAAATGTATTCGCTTGTCCTGAGTGTACCCTATGGGACATCTTTGTCCATTAATCTTCGATTTCGAGGCTGATCTCGAATCATATTAAGCTAAGAAAAAAATATAAAAAAAATTGAAAAAACAGGAGAAGCTTGAACTGTGAACTTGTCGATCTGTTCATGAACAGCGTCAGTTTTGCATCAGCGTTTAATGGTCCAGAGTTATATCAAAGCATTCGCCCAAATTACGCAAGAAAGAAACAGGAAACAGTAACCATAATTCTATCCTATAGTCCCTTTAGTATAAGATTCTATATTTGGGTTATGTTACAATTCGCTCAAAAATACTAAAACGGATCTAATATAGCTATTGTTAAAGGCTTCTTCTAAAGGTATGGTCTTTACGTTTCACTTTCAAAGCAAAAATTCCGCTGCGGTTCTCACGAAACTCATTTCAATATTATATGATTGTACGAGGATTGTATAAGTAGACTACTCGGCCAGAACTCTTTTAGTCAAGTTATAGAGTATGCGGACTAGTATTAGCTGAGGCTTATCAGTTATCGGTTGGAAGAGTGGCTAGGGACTTTTTTAGAAGGATATCTTGCACCATCAAGTTCCATAGACGAATAACCACTATCCAGTACTAGTATTGTTATAAGTTACTGCCCTTTACAGTAGTTGAAGTACGTCCTCTTAAATAATAATATTCAATTTATTACTAATTTAATTATTTGAACTCAAAAATATATACATATTTATTCTAAATAAAGATTCCTTAGGTTTTACCAAGTTACCAACTAATTGCTATTTCCAGCAGAACTTACATTTCAATAGAATTCCGTATAAAAGTACGCTCGACATTTCGTTATTCCAAAGCCAAATTAAACTTGGCCACATTTCAACTTTTACCGCCACCGTTGCGGTAATGCGTTGAATTTCAAAGAAAGGATATTTTATGGTGAAAACTTGGACTTGAACGTCGGCAAACTGAAAAAGTTTCAGTTCTATTTATTTTCCTCAATTCCTTTTGCACTCTTTACTTTTCTTTTGGTATTTCTGTATTTTACTCTCTTTTTGCAGAGTGTTTTTTCGTGCGACTTTTGAGAGTGACAGTGCTGGGGACACAAAAAGTAGTAGTAACAACAACAACCATAACAACAACAACATAAACAATGCCAACGGCAGTAGTTACAGCAGTAACACGAACAACAACAATGACAACAACAACAACATGAAAGTCGACGCACAACATGTGGTGTTCAAAAAAACTTTTAAATTTCAACTACGCAAAGGTGAGTACACGAGACACATTGCAATAACAAAAACAATAAACAATAATGAAAAGGAAATGCTGAGAAAACAATTACAAGAAAATTTTAACAACACAACACGACGAAGTCCAAGTGGAAAACTTAACAAATTGCTTTTAAGTCTTTTAATTGCTCAAAATTGTAGGTTCGTAGAAGGAAGAATTCTTTATTTTCAATTCTTTGTTCCAGTTGAGGAAATGTAGGAGGGATTGTTTTAATTTGTTTTGCAAAAATTTCGTTAAATTCCGTATAATATTCATGGTTGTAAGCGATTTTCTTCACAAACTTGTGTAGTAGGCTGCTGGCATTTGGACTTAAATTGCGCAGTATTAAAAAAAATACACGGTATTAATTTTATAAGGTTCCGACTAAATTTGAATTCCTTTATATAAGCAAAAACGCCACAAACACTAAATTTAAATAGACAATATGTAGAGAAAGCGTACGCTATTTATTTGAATAAAAAAAATTTAAAATAGGTGTGGTGCCGCCTAAAAAAACTAAGAAACCACTCGATAAATTTCAACCAAATATGATACATATCTTTTTCTCGACATTCTGATGTTATATTTCCAATTCTAGAAAAATCAGTTAACAACCACAACTACTTCCCATGTAACACACTATTTGATTCCACCTTATTAGTTCACTTTAAAATATATTAATCATAATATCATCATAATATAGTAAAACAAGTAAGGAAGGGCTAAGTTCGGGTGTAACCGAACATTTTATACTCTCGCAATTTATTGATGTAATTTTATAAAGATAACACAAGTCGACCCATATATTCTGCATAAAATTCAATAGAATAACGAAAATCATCATAAATAGTATATGGGGATTGAGGTAATTCCTAAACCGATTTCACTCTTTTTCACCACCAAGATACAATATATCGAAGACTTTACGCTCACTTAATTTAATATTACTTATAATTAGGTATATGGGATCTGGGGGAAGTTATGACCCGATTTTTACCATTTCAGGTACAGAGAGAAACTGCTATAAGAAAAAAATGCAGAGGGAATGAATTACATTAAAATATCTCAGGGATTTACCTATATTTTCGGTGAAAAATTAACCTTAGGCACTGAGTTCTTCATGTTCGATATCAGGGGCCTTGAAAAGTCATGGTCCAATTTTGACAATTTTTCCACAAGTGATGTCACAACTCAAATACAGTATTTGTGTAAAGTTTTATTCCGCTAGCTTCATTGGTTTCTTATGAATACATTATAAAGTGAACGAATCAGATGGAATTCAAAATTGAGTTATATGGGAAGTAGACGTAGTTGTGAACCGATTTCGCCCATATTCCACCCGTGTCATCAGGATGTCAAGAAAGTGTTATATACCGAATTTCATTGAAATCGGTCGAATAGTTCTTGAGATATGGTTTTTGACCCATAAGTGGGCGACGCCACGCCCATTTTCCATTTTGTAAAAAAATCTCAGTGCAGCTTCCTTCTGCCAATTCTTATGTAAAATTTGGTGTTTCTGACGTTTTTCGTTACGGAGTTAACCCACTTTTAGTAATTTTCAGCCTAACCTTTGTATGGGAGGTGGGCGTGGTTATTATCCGATTTCTTTCATTTTGGGACTGTATTAAGAAATGGCTAAAAGAAACTACTGCAGAAAGTTTGGCTTATATAGCTTTATTGGTTTGCGAGTTATACACAAAAAACCTATTTGGGGGCGGGGTCACGCCTACTTTTCCAAAAAAATTACATCCAAATGTGCCCCTCCCTAATGGGATCCTATGTTCCAAATTTCATTTTCATAACTTTATTTATGGCTTAGTTATGACACTGTATAAGTTTTCGGTTTCCACCATTTTGTGGGCGTGGCAGTGGACCGATTTTGCCCATTTTCGAAAGCAACCTCCTCAGGGTGCCAAGGAACATGTGTTCCAAGTTTCATTAAGATACCTTTATTTTTACTCAAGTTATCGCTTGCACGGACAGACGGACAGACGGACAGACGGACGGACAGACGGACGGACAGACATCCGGATTTCAAATCCACTCGTCATCCTGATCATTTATGTATATATAACCCCATATCTAACTCTTATATTTCTTGGTGACACAAACAACCGTTATGTGAACAAAACTATTATACTCTGTGCAACAGGTTGCGAGAGTATAAAAACTGGAGTAAAACTTTGTCCAAATCTTCAGTCACCTATACTATAAGATCATAGCTAGAGAAGGATTTCCGGATTTTACATATTTTTATCACATGGACACATTTTTATAAGGAAAATATTAGCCAGAGACACTGAAGCCCCTATGTTCGATATCTGGGGTCTTGATATATGACTATCATATGACTATCATATATCAAGACCCCAGATATCGAACATGTGGGCCTCAGTGTCTCTTGCTAATATTTTCCTTATAAAAATGTGTCCATGTGATAAAAATATGTAAAATCCGGGAAATCTTTCTCCAGCTCCCATGTTCTTAATATAAGGATTTTCAAACGTCAGGTGAACTTTCCGTTGTACACATCGGTTAATATGTGAGATATCTAAGCAAAATTCAGTGAACGTAAAGTATTGGCTATAATGTAACTTAATGGCGAAAATAGTCATTATCGGTCGAGGAATTGCCCCAACCCTTACATACTATATATAATGCTTTTCGTTATTCTAGTGGACTTTATGCAGAACATACAATTTTAAAAACAATCTTATTAAAATAAAACAAATAAATTAATTGTTCGGTTACACCCGAACTTTATCCTTCCTTACTTGTTTTCTTTATAATAAGAATTTTGAAAATTTTAAGTTCTAATCGAAGATAGAAAACCTTCCAGTATATTATTGGCACAGCCTTTTAACGCTATTTTGTTCGAGAAATCAACGACTTCGCTGAGAAGTATTACCTCCTGAAGTCACAGACAGATCGAGAACAAATTCTCAATTCTCACCAACAGACTATTTTTCATCATTGAACCAATTTTTATGTTCAGCCCCCAAATCTTCAATAAACAGTCACTCACTTGTCTCTCAAGTATTAGGCTTGAGTTCTACGCCGGCCATTTTCGACAGTTTTAGTTAATTGGCGGCTGAGATCAAACATTTTCTTTGACAAAAAATGATCAAACATTTTAAGTCGGTATATCTGTTAATTCCCTTCTCCACCACACACAGACTGCCAATTGCTGTTGCGTGAAGTCAACAGAGGCCACTTGGACTACACAGCACTTCCATTGTACAGCAACGATTGTACCGTACATTTCCCTCCGTATCGACTCTTTGAGACTGAACGCAACCACAACAACAAAAACAACCCAAGTGGGACTGCAAATGCCGCCACTGGCGATATCCCACCGGCTGGTATACTCGTCGAGCTCCAACGACTAAATGTGCCATGCAACAGTGGCGGATTCATACGCTTCAACGAGCGTACGCGCTTGTGCGGCAAACTGGAAGAGCTGAATGCCGCCGATCGCAGCTATCACTTCGATGTGCGCAGCCAAACCACAGTACACTTCCATAAAAGTCCAATGTTCAGCCTCAGCTATAAGCTCGTGGACTATTGTTACAACCTAACGACGAGCAATCAAAGCGGCGAGTATTATGTGCGACCGAGTATGCGTGATGCGGTCGAGTGCTACTTTCGTATACACCTGCCGTATGGCAATCGCATCAGTCTAACGCTCGTGACGAACAACGACAGTGCGATTCTGCAGCCGAATGATGGCATACAACTAAATGCCGCCGGCGAACAGGACACGTTCAATATCTACACCACCGAGGGTTTACAAATCGACACACAGCGCATAAATTTGACAGCGCTGAGCGGCGGTAGTGGGACGAGTAAAAAGAGTGGCGTTGCAACGTCGGTCTTCAGACGCGCCGAACCCAAAGCGGCAGCGAGAACGCAAGCGCAAGAGCAGAGCGCGTACACGTTGCGTGCGTTTAATGCCTCGCGTGAGCATGTCAACAAGCGTTCCACAAGTTCGCTGGACGGTTTCCTGAGAATTATGGAGAGCAAAATCAAAGAGTTCAGCTTCGCTGCGGGCGGCAAGTCACTACAGGGCGCGGGTGAAATCTCTAACTGTGATGGTGTTATCGTGAAAATATTCGAAAGCGATAACGCACGTTGGTCTTATTGCATAAACGATACTAATCGCATGCAAGCCTTCATTTTAACCTCAACTGGTAATACACTGAATATACATCTCTACAAAGCGACGCGCTTAAATTACAACAACCATATACCGCTTATGTTGGACACAATGCCGGGTTTTGCCGACCACAACACCCCCATTACCTCACTGCCCACAGTTTATCTGTCATATGTGGCGCAACCCATACCAGAACTCGTCGCCAGCTGCGACTTCGGTTGGGTCGCTATGCAACAGTTTTGCATAAATGCCATCGAAGTGGCCATGTCGTGGCCCGATGCGGAAGAGCATTGCGTAAACTTGGGCGGTCACTTGGCTTCCATACGCAATGAGCAACAACAACAAATCATACATGAAATCCTTTTTCGCAGCCCCGGCTATGATGATCAGAATGCCTATTGGGTCGGCGGCTCGGATAGCAGCTATGAGGGCGACTTTCGCTGGAGCGATGGACTGCTGTTCCAGTACACAAGTGAGTAGAAAATTAGCCTAACATAAATAATAAAAATAATAGGAAAATGGCGGAAAGAAATGCTTTGTATATTACACGAATGAAGGGTATTTGCCTTATATGAAGATGAAGAGATTATCCTTGGGTTCCAACCAGGAGCCAAAAAAAAATCAAAATTCCATAATCTCAATTTCTAATCTCTTTCACACAGACTGGTTTCCGGGTTGGACGGAACACAGCCACTACAATAAGCAGCCTAACGATGATGGTCTCAGCAGTCAAGACTGTATCGAACTGCGTCGCTTTTTTCGCACACCACCGGGTATACAAACGAATCGCAGTCCGTTGACGAGCTCATTTATGTGGAATGATCGGGATTGCAGTGCGAAAAACTTTCTAATCTGTGAGCGACCGATGAGTGATGGTAAGTTGGATGAAGAATAATAGAGGGAGAAATCAAGAATTCGAGTTATGGAGAACTTCGAGTTGTAGACGTTCGAGTTATGGAAGTTAAACTGTATTTAAAGAGAGAGAGAGAGAGCTCTATATTGTACAGCAATTCAATATGTAGTTGGTCTCTCGCTCTCTTTCTCTCTCTCTCTCACTTCCCATGTCTCTCAATTGTTCTTTGAGTAAAATTTTTCAACACTTTTTTTCACATCCCCCAGATTCCTTGCGACGCAGTTGGATAAACGACTGCAATAAGACTGTCTCCTTGACCAAGGAGCATCCGCGTGCCTCCATTTGGAGTCCGTCGTTTCCGCGGCAATATCCTGATAATGCAAATTGTTTTACAACAATAACAGCGCCAACTGGCTATCGTGTTGTCATCGAATTCGAAGAGCTGGTGATCGAGAATGAAGCGGGGTGAGTATTTACAGTGCTCCCAAAAAAGAATTAATTGTTTTAAGTCTCATGTGTTATTTTTCCATATTCTGCTCGCAGTTGTACCTATGACTATTTGGAAATTACCGAACCGACGCACTACGATAATTTCAAAACTACAAAATCTTCCAAAAACAAAAACACATTAAATATAAATAATAGTAGTAAAAGTAATTTAAATATAAATAAAACATTTCGAAAGCGAAGTTCTTATGAGAAACCTAGCCTTAGTTCATCGTATACTATGCCTACGTCTACATCTACAACTACATATACATCTAGTAATACTAATGCGAACGCTTATTCTAATACTTATACAAATTATGCTAGTACGAATGCTGTAAATAATCTAAATACGAATGTAAATCTAAATGCGAATGTGAATACGGACTACAACACCAACACCAACCCCAACTACAATAACAACTACTTGTATTCGAATAGTTACAACAACTACAATCTCGCGCAAACGAATTATCAAAAACTCCTACACATCTTCTCGAGTCTCTATCGTCCGCACACGAATTACCTAATACAAACACCTGACTATCCACATGGCAATCCCAATTACCCGACGAATCATCACAATCGTTTGCGCGCCGATGTAAATGCTGAGGCGAACGCCTTGCCGAAGCGTTTATGCGGCGATTGGAGTTCCAAATTGAAGCTGCTGCGTCACGTCTCCACCGGCTCCTATTTGGGTTTGCATTTCGTGTCGGACTACTCGCATCATTTCGGCGGCTATAAGGCAAAAACATATATGGAGAATAGTGAGTATTGTTTTTGAGATAAACTACAACAACTCATACATATATTTGCATACAATAAACACGAAAATGTTCATAAGGCGCCTCATGTCAGCTACGTTCTAATCGCTAATACTTGATCCAACATTACACTATACGTCAAAATCGACTGTTTTGCTGGGTATTGGACCAAACTATTAAATTCGGATTTTTTTGTAATTATAGCCTGAATTAATAGTAATTTTTCTGAAATTCCTTTTTTCGAACTTCGAATCTAAATATATCGATCTTCGAAAATCAGAGAATGCACTTTTTTTTACTTCTCAATCTACCGGAAAAATAGTTCGGTCCAATACACAGCCGAGTGTTGTACAGTGTTATGAAAACCAGTTAAAAGCATTTATTTCACTCTAAAATCATATACACAAATTCGTTGGCAATTCAATTCTTTTGCATCTCAGTACAGTTATTTTTAGAAAAATTTCGTTAGAGCTAGGAAAATATCTCATTCCACTAAATGCTTGAAACTTTTCCCGTCTTTAGAGTTATTTAGACTGTTTACAAGAGGGTTCCTAGATGTGTCGAATGGCAATCTGCTTATTATCTATTTTATATTTATTACAAGCTAGTGATTTTGGCTTTTGAGAGCAAAATCTAGAATCAATTAAACTGTTTTCAGAATTTTATCCCTTTTGTATACCATCCAAAACCTTCTCCTATTTAGGTAATATTTAAGCCATTCACTCTGGATCACAAAAATGTTATGTATAATTTCACATAGACAGACAAATACTCTTAAGGAAGAATCCTCCGTTTTATAAAGTGTAAGATTTTTTTTTTTTTGAAAATCTGCAATGATTTCTGTCAGAGTTTTTTTCACTAGTCTTACAACGTTAATGGGAGGAGTTTAATGTCCGGAACTTCTCATTAACTTCAGCTTTAGGCTTCCGGACCATTGTAGCGTGTTTCAAGCGGAAGTGGCGGCCATAAAGGTTGCAGCGGATTCACTGCTGCGGAGCTGCAGCTTTCAAAAAGGTAACGATCCACTCTGATAGTAGGGCAGCAATATTAGCCTTAAGCTCAATGACTATGCGCTCCAGGCTGGTTAAGAATTGCCAGTCCTCGCTATCAGTTGCATCGGAGCACTTTGCTATCATACTAGTTTGGGTGCCTGGCCACAGCGGAATCACAGGAAACTGCAAGGCTGATGAGCTTGCTAGGATAGGTACTTCTGTTGCACTTACAGTGGAATGGGAACAAACAGGAGCGCCGCTGTCCTCTTGCAACTTGCTTCTGGATGAATGGGTCTCAGTCGAACTGAGCAGGCGTTGGACAGTCACTAGCACCTGTTCTGTCGCAAGATCATTCTGGCTCAAAGTAAATCGCAAGAGGTCAAAGGAACTCTTTGCCCTAAACAAGATCAATCTTTCCTAATCTTTCTAACTGGCCATTGTCCCATTGGGACTCACGCGGTCAAATTAAGAATTTTATCGGATGCTAGCTGCAAAAGCTGCCTAGAAGAAGGTGAGGTAGAATCCTCCCAGCATTTCCTTTTGGAATGTCCCGCCTTTGCGAGATCTAGACAAAAAATCCTTGGATCCCACTTTTTTGAGCACCCCCGCGAATTAGCGGACACAGAAGTTAAAAACCTCTGCAGATTTGTGGTAGGTTCCAAGCGCTTTGTCGATTCATAAATAAGTGAGGGGGTTGAATTTTTACGGCATCACAAAGGACTGTTCTCGATAGTCTAAGTGGGTTTCCGCCTTTATAGGGAAACAGACTTCGTACCTAACCTAACCTACAACGTTAATGGACGCGGAATTTTTTATATTATATGATGATATTACAGACATGTTGATTTAACTCCTAAAGATCACTTTTTGAGCTGGTTCTTTTAACTAAATGATCTTAGCTGATAAATCAACTTGGATTGATCATTAGGAAATCAACATTCAGGATTATTGGCGAGATAAGGTTGCAAACAGTGGTATGAAAGTGGTCCGACAAGATTGTCATCATAAGACTCCCGGAATTTTATTCAAACTTAGAAGCCTTTTTAAATTAATTGAATATCGTCAAAATTAATGTGTCCTTTCTTCTTCTTTTCATCTGATAATAAATATCATTTACCTCTTAAAGACATTAAATTCCAAGTAGGTACTCCTCAAGAATCAGTTGACCTTCCGTACAATAAAGCAACAAAAACTCATATATTATATTTTCACTTAAATCTTCATTTAAAGAAATATTCATTTAAAAATTAAATAAAAAACAAATATAATATCTAACATCGAAATTTGAGCTTATAAAAATTTATTGGAAATTACAACCGTTTTTATTGCTTTTATTATGGTTTCGAAAAACCGCTTAAAATAAAATTTATTAATATGCCTAAAACTGTTATTACATGTGTGTATGTTTGTCTCGATGAATGCAATTTCAATTAAAATTTTATTCTGAGTAAATATGTACATATGTAAATGTAAAGTAATTACTAATATTTTTAACTAACTAAGTATTAACTATGGTATTCAAAATAACAGCTTTTGTTTGTGTCTATATAAAATATTTTTAAAAATATTTAACTATGTTTCAAAATTATTTCGTAAAATGTTAAATACATACATAATTATCTAAGTAGGACTCTCACTCATTTCACAAACATATTGTCTGTCATACATCAAAATCCTAAAGCACTTTCTGCAACGCGCTTTGCCTTAAAACACTCTCACCACTTCTTCCACTTCCTTCAATTTCATGCATATCACTCTCTCTCTCTCTCTCTATTTCATACTCACGCCGTCTCTTATTTCTCTTTCTCTCACACACATTCACATATATATTACTATTGTAAAATGACTTTTACTTTTACCTCGTATTGCAACTATTTTCTACGAAACTTAAATATTGAACAATACTACTAGGAAGTTATACGTTCCGTGGTAAGTCTCTCCAGTGCCACATGTACTCGTAGATGAGTGTGCTTTTTTCGACATTATGCATACCCTTTAGGCATTTTTTTCTTTTGAAAAAATAATAAAACAAATTATGTTATATTTCCTACAGGGTATGTATGTATGCCATCAAAGTCATACAAGCACACAACGGCCGCAGCTATTTTTTGAATGTTTTGGTTTTATTAGATTTTTCATTTAGATTAAATATTTTTTATTTAGTCTGTGATACTACTTAGCTATTCGCATGCATGTTTACCTTTAATTTAGATAATAATATTTGTTTTAGATGCATTTCTGTTAGATGCGTGGAGAATTAGATAAATCAGTTTCACATAATTGTTAAAATAATATATACTTAAATACTTTATTTTCTGTATTTTTTTATGCACAATGATTTTATAGGTTATTAAGACACCGAGTAGACACAAGATTTGTTTGCATAAGCAAATATACATTTTTCAAGGGAACAGTTTTCCAATTTTCAGAAATTTCGTTTCTTTGAGTTTCAGAATAGACTTTCATTATTTATTTAAGCAAATTTTTCTCTAGTGAACCGATTTTCAAATATTTGATCTGTTACACAGAAAGTTAATAAAATCGTCTGAGAAATTGTTAAGTTGTGAAACAAAATATCGAGATTCTTTTGGATATTTGGCTAATGTAAACTCAAGCGCTGATCAACTCATTCAAGCTTAAAAAATATAATATACCTGTTTTAGTAAAATCAAACATATGGGTTTTAAATAATCTGCTCTCTTACCCATTTTTCATCCTCAATCACGAACTACTCTTGATAGGACAGTTGACATATTCCTTGTTCTGCAACTGATACTCTCTTACATTTCGACAAAAATAATATTACGAAAGTAACTAATTGTCCTGTCTTTTGTGTCCTCTTCCTGTAGAAATTTAGGTATAACCTCTTACACATGTCTTTCCGAAGCCGTTTATTTTGGTTCGATTGAAATAAAACTGGTGGCATATTAGTCTGAGACCTATTATAGGTTAGGTTAGGTTAAGCTGGTAGGCCAATACGCCACACATAGACCTATTTAGGTCCTTTGCGATACCAGATGGAGTGCCGTCACGTTGTTCACAAGGAGTAGTCATCCTTTAGGATGCCTGCGCTTGACGCGAATTTTAAAAGCATTTGTGGCTTCATTTTCTATACCTCTTCCAGATTCTCATATTGTGAGGCCCCCAAGTAGCGAAGTCGCTGCCTTGCCAATGCAGGGCAGGGGCACAGAAGATGCTTCATTGTTTCTATTGCACCTTGCTCTTGACATTTCCTGCAGTTATCTCGATCTGTAAGTCCCATTTTGTAAGCATGTGCCGCCACCAGACATTGGCCTGTGAGTATTCCCACCAAACTCCTACAGTCCCTTCTATCGAGTGACAGAATGAGTTTGGTGTACTTCTGGTCTACAATACATGGCTTTAGCGGTTTTACACCCCGGTATATTTGTCCAACGTGTTAGGATTTTTCTTTTCATGCCCCTGTCCAGATCATCGAACAGACAGTGCATGGATTTGCCAATGTTAGTCGCGTTTCCGGAAGACAGTTTTACACCATTCTTGGCAATTTCGTCCACAATCTCGTTGCCTTCAATGCCTTTATGTCCTGGCACCCAGTAGAAGTGAAGACACGTGTTCCTAACAACTCTCTCCATTGCCATCCTGGTATCCAAAACAATTTTGGCCGAAATGCAAACCGAGGTTGTTGCCTTGATTGCTGCTTGACTGTCTACGTAGATATTGACTTTGGAGTAGCCGGCTGCTATATTGAGGGCTAGCTCTGCGGCTTTCCCAATAGCAAATACCTTCGCTTGAAAAATACTGCAGTGGTTCGGAAGTTTAAAAGGCTGCTTTACACCTAACTCCTGACAGTATATTCCAGCACCTACCCAGTCCTCCATTTTCGAGCCATCCGTGTAGATATTCAATGTGTTGCGTGAGGTTATCATTCCCTTACGCCAGCCGTCTTTTTCCAGGTTCACCCGGAATCTTCTATCCCAGTTCATGAGTGGGGTCAAGTAGTCGGTACTTGCCAAACCGCCCCTACCCACCGAGCTGTGCCCAAAAGTTCTATACGTAAATTCTCCTCCCGCCAGTAGTCGCCCCGCAGATTTTGCCGCATAACTTTCGGCAAAGAGATCTATCGGCGGCAGGTTAAGTATACGTTCAAGAGCTGCCGTAGGGGTGGTTCTTAGAGCGAGACCTATTATAAATCAACTGTCATTAGAACTGTAAACTTTGAAGTCTTTTGCCTTTCTGTGTATAAGAATGCACACTCTATTCAGCTTCTTTAGGTTTAATTTATTGATTCTTAAAATGTTCAGGTTAGCGAATCGAACAAACTACTACCTGTTATAATCATATTACAATAGAATAGCAACGTGGTTGGTTATACGTGGTGTGTTCAAAAAAAATCCTGTTATTTTTTTAACATACTTCGTATTACGTATACGCCATGACGAAAAAAATTGGCTCTATTTCGCATAGTCTCTTATCTCGCTTTCAACTCGCTAATTTGGTGATTTCAAAAAAAAAGGAGGGCTCAAAGAAATCAAACAAAGAAAAGGGTAAATTGAAGACGGCTAATTAACTCTTTAGCTTTAATTTCCTGCGAAGTGGCGAATCGTACAAACTGTTATAATAAAATCAAGATAGAATAGCAAGTGTCTATATTACTCAAGACAAAAATTATCGAATTAATTGATTTGTATTTTTGCATTTCAACAATTTTTTTATGTTTTTTGCCTGTTCAATTTTAACTCTATTATATTTATATTACCAGTATATTATGTATTTTCTACTAACAAAAAATATGTACTAAATGTTGTATTTAGCTCTAGTTTTATTACTAACATGAGTAAAATATTATACATTTTTGAATATTTCTAAGTAAGAATACTAAATGTCCCCTGAGTGAAAAATTATACAAATATTATAATAATGTCCCTTAAATACAATAGAAGATATGCTCTTCTACACACCAACATAAACAGCATAGTACTTTCCAATTACACACTCAATGGGTTTCTATTAGATATGAAAATGAACAAAAATTAATACCAATAAATCCAATATATGTATGAATGTTTGTAGGTAGTTTATTGCACGTTTAACCAAAATTATAAGATTTGCGTGTATTTGTGTGTGTGTGTGTAAATATATATGCACTAATTGCGTGCTAACTTGAAGCTGATATCAAGCTGTTGCTGGACTTTTTCTGCATTGAGCATTTGGCAAATATTTCAAAAAAATTATCGCCAACTGTTTAACGAAATTAATCGATTATCTGCGCTTGCACGTTTCCCCATTTCCATTTACAGCCGCCTCCGAATGCGCCAACGAACGCTTGAAATACTACAATGGTTCCTGTTATCTGTTCATTTCCTATCCGGAAGTTGATTGGTGGACGGCGCAGCAAGTTTGTCGTGGCATGGGCGCACAACTGTCGTCGGTGTCGTCCGCTGATGAGCACAGGTGGGTCCACGAAGTATTTATTACTACTAATAAACCGTTATAAACTGTTATTTGCAGATTTATTACATCGAATATACGCAATCAAATAGACTATTCGCCGCAGCTGATATATTGGCTGGGCGCTGAGCTGGAGAAAAGCGGTCAATTCGAATGGACCGATGACACCAGAATGAGTTTTCAGGTATGAATAGGAGATGATTTACTTTTACAGACAAGTATATAGTACATTTAATATTTCTTCTTTAGGGCTGGTTACCCGGTCAGGGTCAATTCGAAGAACTGCCCTCGGACGCCATCTGTTTGGGTCTGCAATGGAAGATGTCACCAACGCCAATGCTGCCATCGGGCCTCTATTGGCAATCGCAAAAATGCAGTAAAGTCGGCGGTTATGTGTGTAAGAAGGCAAAGGATTCTTTCGGTACATTTTCCGCCAACAATCTAACTATAACGGGTGCTGAGGGCAGGCTGGTGTCACCAGGTGAGCTATTTACATTTTTAAGTTTTAATCTTCAATTTCAAAGTCCTTGGGACTCTTATTTCTTAAAAAAAAGGGGGAATGAGACAACTTTCTGGGCTGATCTTTTCATCTAACTAAGAAATCTGTTTTAAATAATGGTTCTTTCAATGATTGTACAATAATTCTTAACCTAAGAAGACTACATACCCATACTTTAAAGAAAATTCCATTAATTTTATTTCCCTTTCCACTCACTCATCTAGCCTACCCCAGCACATATCCAATAAATCTGGACTATTGGGTGCACATCAAAACACCGGAACGCACCCGCATAATACTGCAGTTCCAGAAGATCGATCTTGAGCCACAGGATGAGTGTCTCTACGATTACGTCAGCATACAAGACTACGAATTAGTCTCGCACATAACATTGGAGCCCGGCAGCAATCCACTACCAATGGCCATGCTAACGTCAGAAGAAGAGCCAACATCCACGGACAATGAAGTAAGCTTGGGCGCATACGACAACAAATTTAGTCAAAGACCAAAACGTAGTTTAAGAAGAAAAAAGCGGTGGAGCTATACGACCACCACCAACACTGCCACAAATGAATATACACAGCGAGCACATGCGAAGCAATATGAGAGTAGCAAACGAACGCACAATGGTAGTCAATATTTTAGTAGGGAATTGCTTGCAAGCAATAGTTGGTTGAAGAACACAGCCGGCGGTACAATAACAAAATATCAAAATCCTAAACATCGTCGACGAAAAGCGAAAAAATTGGCGCGACGTAAACGTAACAGTATTTTAGTGGATGGTGAACCATTAATGGTGTCACTACCTGTAGATAATGCACAATCATTCCTGCCATATGTACGCTGGTGTGGCACACACACCGCCAACATGTCGAAATTCGACTTTGTCTCCAGCTCCAATGAGGCCATGCTGAATTTCCACAGCGATTATTCGGTGAATGGTATCGGCTTTGCGGCCACGTGGAAGGCCATCGATGTGTCGGGCTGTCCACTGCAGACACTCACCTCACGCGAAGGCACTGTCATCAGTCCAAACTATCCACATTTTTTACTCAACAACTTGAATTGCGCTTATGTGATACAAGCGCCGGCGGGCAGACGCGTCTGGCTCGAATTCAGCGAGTTCGATCTGAAAGTGGATGCGATTTTGGAAGTGGATCTTGGTAGCGGTCTCCTGCGGCCATTTCATACCAGAGCACTGCTGAGTGAGGGCTTATTCGTCAGTGAACGTGAACAGCTGCGCATCCAATTTCGTACGGGTCAACATCCGCGCGGCAAAGGTTTTCAAGCGGTCTATCGCACAGGTGCGGCAATGATCGATTGAGATTTCAATTACTTTCCTATTTACTTTTAATATCATTACAGTGGCACCGCTGGAACGTCGTGAGCGCATCATCAGCTTGCAGCATAACTCAAGCGGTTATCTCTATCAACTGAATTATCCACATGCAATGCCGGAGAATGTGGACTTCACGCATCATTTGGTGGCACCCTTCGGGCAGAACATCTTGTTGGAACTGCATGGCGTTGAATTCAGCGATAATGGCGGTTGCCCGGATGGTGGTCTTCTAGAGGTAATCATATTTATATTATTGTCAGAACTCAAAGGTCATGAACTATGCGATGACTCAACATCACTTCGTGGCAAATGGGTCAATGAAGACCTGATCTAATCTTGTGTATAAATAATCAGAGGATCACTCGCGAAGAAGTAATTGTGCGCCAGTTCGGATTTATTAATTCGGAGAAGTTAACATGAACTCATCTACCAGCAGTATGCTCTGGACCTTTGGTCGATTAAACCTATCTATATCATCCCATATCATATCCAACATTACTACAAATTAACCTCTTCCATTCCACTTCAGGTCTTCGACAACTACGCCGACAACAATGGCACAAAATGGCAACTCTGCAAATTCCAACCACCAACAACGCTTCCGCAAACCGGTCCACCGTTACACGCAGCAGAGCGTCCCAATGCGGCCTATGACTATTTGCAACCGCAGGACCTATTCTACAGTCGCAGCCATTCGATGTTACCACCTTCAAAATCGAGCAGTAGGCTACAGCTAAGAACTGTAGCGACTACAGCGCCACCTGTGTACATAACCTCATATTTGAATACGCTGCACATACGCCAACGCACAGGTCAGCACTCGAATACGCTGCTAAATGCAACTGTGACCATACAGTGGGGTAATTTTTAATTTTTAATAAATATTAAAAAAAAAAATTCTTGAAAAAATTTTAATTTTCAAAAATTTCAATTTTCATTTATGCGCAGACAACACTTACAAAATGAAATTGACTGCTGGTGAAAAGACCGTCGAGTCATGTCAACCAAATCCCTGTCAATTCAACGGTAAATGTGTGCTCAATAACGGTTCGAACTACTGTCAGTGTCAGGGTCACTATACGGGCAGGTGAGTATTGGAGTTTGATTATTTTTTCTAATTTTTTATTAAAAAATAATTTTAAAAATTCACAGATTTTGTGGCTTGAATATTTGTGAGCTGGAACCATGCGTATTTGGCAAATGTGAACTGACTACTAATAGCTTCAAGGTGAGTCTAAGAAGCTCTATTATGACGGAGCTTCAGAATTATAATTATATTTGTCAAAATCGTTTCTCTAGTGTCAATGCCAGCCGGGTTACATGGGTCACACATGTGAGTTAAAACAAAGACCTTGTGCCGAGAATCCTTGTGAAGGACGCGGCGCTTGTTTCGAACGCAATGGTGGCTACTTTTGTCGGTGTGTATAATTTATTTAATAATTTATTTATTTATAATACCAAAAATATTTTGAATAATTTTCAAACAGAAAAAATTCAAAAATATCCGAAAATTTAAAAAAAAAAAAATTTTTCGAAATCTCCCAAAATTTGTTGAAAATATCCAAACATTGCTCAAATATCAAAATCAACTGTTTAAAGGATATTCTCTTTATCAAACAGCTGTCACGCTTGGTGGGAAGGTGCACGCTGTGAGCGTCGCATGCTGCACATACCATATAAACCGTTATCGGAACGCATGTTACAAGAACCATTTTGGTTAGGTTTAATTACGGTTTTTGTTGTATTGGCTGTCATCGGTTTGGTTTGGTGTGCGAAACGACATTTTCCGGAGAAAATCGAAAAACTACTCGCTGAGGAAGCGGATCGTAATCGACGTAAGTTTTACTTTACTACATGATACGTATATATTTTAGGTTAGGTGCTAGTTTAGCGTATATATTTGTATAAATATGTGTATACTTGAGTATATATAAACATGATATGACTCTAAGAAGCGCTTGGAAAGCACAAATTTAAGAAGCTTATCTTAAGGACTGTCTAGAGAATTTCAGGATTTAGATTGATGTTTATTGAGCAGTATTGCTGCTATAAAAATCAGTAGATATGTGAATATTTATTCTTATGTGTGTGATAGTTAGATATATAAGAATTATCGAGATATAATAATGTTAAAAAAACGGGAATTCTAAAATTTCAATGGTTTGGAGAGTTCAATTGTAAAAAGCCGTTACGATTTGACGTGGTACTTTTCGTTTCGATAAACTTCGTTGCTTGTTCGTGAATTCTTGGTCAAAAACAATACTGTAATGATCCCAAATCTTCACATTTGCCAAGGATGACTCCGTGGGACTTTTTCCAAAAATAAATATACCCTTAAAGCTCCGTCGTTTTACAAGCATACGAGAAATTGCTGGAGGAGTCTGAGGATATCCCAAAAATCGAGTTTGGGAAGTGTTTCGACGATTGGAAGAAGCGCTGGCATGAATGCATAGTATCGAATGGGAACTAATTTGAAGATGGCAACTTTAATGTAGACCAATGAATAAATATTAAATAAAAAAACGGAAATTCTCGTTATTTTTTGAACGCACTACATATACATATGTATCTATATCGCATATGTTAAGCATAGATTATATAACTATGAGTATAATAAGTATCTATATAGATATCTGTATTTACGACAATCGCTAGCAAATGTCTATTTTTGTCCGATTACATACGATTCTTAATTTTTTTTTTTGGGATACTCGTGTATGCTCTCATTTTGCAAATTTGTGCAACAAACTTTTTTCTACCACTTACTTTGTCTCTATCTCTCTCTCTCTCTCTGTTTTTTTCTCTTTTCTCTCTCTGTTTTTGTTTGTTTTTGTGAATTTTGATCGAAACGTTTTTTTCTTCATTATATCTATATATACAGCACCTGGTTCCATACATGGACATCATCATCACACATCATTACGCGAGCAATTGCAATTTACAACTGCCATACCACAGTCAACCGGCAATATAGCACCGGGCACACAGCGCTCCATATTCAACAGATTGGGTATCAGAAAACCGTCACTTTTGAGCCTCAGCAGCCCCAATCCAATACCCGGAGGGGGAGGGGCAGCAGCGCGTACATTTTCACTTGACGATCTATTACGACCGCCACCCCGACGTAAGATAGGCTAAATTGAGTTTGAGTTTGAGTTTGGAAAATCAAAAAACCAAAAAACAAATCACAAAAAACAAAAACTTTAAACAAATTTGCAAGCACAAACCAAAAACAAAAATCAAAAAAATTGTTGAACCAAATTATTTATGAACCCTTTTTATAAAACAAAAAACAAAAAACAGTTATATACTAAGAGCAAATTACTTACTCCACCGCAACTCACTTCAAGCGTTGTATTACTATCTACCTGTTTCTTTCTCTCTCTCTGTCTCTGTTTCACTCGCTCTCTCACTCTCTTTGTCTGTATCTGTCTGTCACTTTTCCCTAACATATGTATGTATAAGTTAACCTTTATATGCATATAAGTACTTGATTGGTTTATGATTCGTATTTTTATCAAAATATTTCATTTTTTTTGCAAAATTTCCTCTTAACGAATATCTCGTTGTGTACACACAGTGCTGTATATCCCCCCCTCTCCTCAAACAACAAGCGTTACAGTTTTGAAATCAAAATTTTCCATCACTTACCTAGAAAATATGAAATTAATGCACACATTATTTATTTAAGTCACATCACCAACATATTCATATACCCTGTATATACTCGTATGTATATATGCTTGCATTACATAAAACTTGCACAAAATAATAAGAAAAAGTATGTTGTAAAAATTTAATAAAGTAATAATCCAATAATTCTGCACTCTGTACAATGCCTATTGAATTTTGCTTAGAAATAAACAAAAAAATGTAAAAGTTCGTTTTCCAAACTAAAAAGCAACCCTGAACCAAGTATATATTTGTTTCAACACTCCTCTTAGCACCTAATCGTCTAAAGCACATACTTAACCATGTACATACATATTATATATAACCCCATAAAACTCAAGTATAACTGTATTAAAATATTTCAACTAAATCCCAACATTTATACATCTAAGCTGTATAATATTTAGGTGCTTACACTAGCTACTAGCACGCTTCAAATCAGCTTTTGCTTCTCGACACACAGTGTAATTCGTAAGTACCATATTAAATCGTGTGATAGATCTATAACACTGAAGCAATGCGCTTTAAAGTCAAGGTTAGTGTAGTCGGATAGAAAATCTAACGAAGAACAAATTTTTCGTTTAAGGGGGTCTTTCCAAGTAATGGACTCAAAAAATCGAAAAAAACATGTTTACAATACGATAGTACAGTGATTTTTTAAAATTCGAAGCTGTTTTAAAGATACAGCAGTTAGAAGTGGAAACTGTTCAGGCGCTGAGTTGCAGGCTTGAAACTTGGAACTCGTTTTTCTTTTACTTTTGAAACTCTCGTCCATCACACATATGTATCTCTAAAACGGCTTGACCAAACGACTTGAAATTTCTAGGGTACACACAGCACAAGTTCCATAAAGTTCTTTTTTCAAAACAAAGCGGTGGGGTTCAGAACGCTGTAGCCCATGTTCTACACAATATTTTTAATTTAAAATGTATATTTATACTGTCGAAATATATATCAATCAATGGTAATAAACTCAAAGTTCTAACTATTTTCTTGTGAATTCTAAAAAACCTCTAAAAACAGGCCGTTACACGGGATGACCCTTAACCTCTTCAAAAGTACGATACTATTCAGGAGTAGTAATATCAGTAAATTTTAATCAACAATCATTTAACCTCTGACGTTTGGACATTTTTGGTTGTAGAAATAAGTTCTGATTCTGAGACAAAGTCTCTCTGATATTCGATGTTACAACATATGTATGAAACGTAAAATATTTAAGTGAGTCCTCTCGTAGGTTTTACAGAATATCAACTTACATAAAACAACCTGGATCCTTTCATTATAAAGGCCTTTTTAATTAAAACAAATCTGTTTTGATTATTTTATGTTATATTTGAATGCTTAGAATCGATTATGAATCAAAATGTGTATAAAACAATGCAGTTTCTCACAAACCTTACCGCTGGTGGGGGGGAATGAAAGGCTTGCATTGAGTGAGAATTTAATTCATTCTCTAGAAAACATTTGAGTCTCCCAACTCTACAACAAATGCGGAATACTTCCTTATTTTCTTTATATTAAAATTTTATAAAAAACAAACTGTTCTTTTTCTTCAAAGAATTTGAGGATTTTGTTTCGATCGCCTTGTTGATCTTGCTGTGCCTCGACTCACAGCTGCTGTAATTCTTTGAATAACAGTTAACTAATGCGTATTGTCTCTCGCAAATACGTTTTACATACAATCTTTTCAATTGATTTGTTTTTGTCTTTTGCCTAAATCATGTATAGGACTTTTTCCTGCCTGTATTTCTTCTATATACAGGTCTTTTTATTTGTCTGAGCTCACATTCTGCTCTAACGACCAAATTTTGTAACAGGTGCCTCTATATTCTAATAGTAGGCCTTCTTAATTGGATCTCTCTTCGGCTCTGGATCTCTCTATCCGGCTCGAAGGACCAAATGTTTAAAACAAGCTGACTTCAAATATCTCTTACCGCGGGTCGGGGAAAATATTGAAAGACCAAGCTTGAGTGAGAACTATTTCATTCTTATTCTTTATATGTGTATAATAAAAAACTAAATCTATAGATGCGTATTGAAAGTGATGCCCTTTGGCATCAACGCACATGTTCATTTTCGAACTTCCGGGCGACAAAAGTGACTCCTGTTCATTTTTGAACCAAATGTATTTAAATTAAAAGGGGGTTTCTTAAGTAAAAATAATATTGGATCTTTCACTAAGCAGTTTCGTTTTTTTAGTTGCAAACACTGGATTTTTATTGTATAAAATATTTTATGAAGTTATATGTTCGCCTTTTTGATCCAATAACTTTAGCAATTTCCAACAATTTGCATCGACCAACGACTTCAAGAGACTTACCAGAACTAGTTGTATCCTCAAAAGCGAAATTTTGTAAAGCAATTTTAACATGGTCCTTTGGTCAACACATCACATTTTCGCTTTGCTTTTACTGCATTTTTACCATTTTTGATACAAAATCAGTAAAATATGACGAGAATGTTTCCGATGTTCCATCTTCGATAGGGCACCAAACAAAAACTATTCCAAAAATTTTACAAAAGGTCTTACTATATCAGCTGTTCAAATACATAACGATAAAACGTTTAAGTGTGAAGTTGGCTGTGGAAAAATTCAATAAGATCAGCTGTTGCCATCAAACGAAATTACTTAATGAACGATCCAATATGCTTTTAGATTGTACATATATACAACATCTATGTATATACAATGTTGGAACTTTTTCACTACAGATTTTGTTAATCGCTGATATTATATTATCGCTTAACATTATACCAGTTACATAGCTGATTTTTTTGTGCTAAAAGATGCTTCCAAATCCAGAAGTTTCAATCAAACGCTATAACAATCAGGGCTCGAAAACTTAAACGAAAATAATTGCTTCAAAAGGCTTGCCATCATTTAACCACAAACTAAATACAAACTTTATTATATTTAACTGCATATGTATATAATTTCATAGTTTAATTAAATAAAGCAAACATTCTCTGCAAAAAAATCTCAAATAGAAAATTAGTAACTCTCCCATCGATCGAAATACACACCTGTATCTGACAAAACGACAAAACTACTCTTGAACGCCAAACGAAAACTGTGTACTTTTGCGGCTGCTGGTGGGCGTAAAATAACTAACTTTTTTACTATGTAGTCTTAAACTGTATTTTGTGAATGCTAATTTAGTTTCGAAAACAATTAAAGTTGATTAAATTTGTTTTTTATTTACACATTTCCATGTAGTTAGCTTTGACGGAGGTATGCCTTGTTGATTTCGAACTAGTTGTTATACTAACTATACAATCATATTTCATACAAAATAATTACAAATACATAATCACCACATTATTTTTGCACAGTTAACTTTAAACTATTTGAAAAATATTCTGCTTGTTTAACGATACAAATCACATATGAGCACTTGTTTCTAAAAATAAAGCACCATCTAAAATAGGTAACTCTGCTTTAAGGTGAATTCAGGTCATTGACATTTGTGGTGGAATCAATGAAATAATATATGGTGTGATAATTAATTACTTGGATACGTCTTCAGATCACAGATAAAGCTTCGAAATATTACAGTTACTTTCAGTCTGCAGAATAAAGCAATACGAACTCATAAAGAGCTGTGCTCCAGCAAAATAAATTATTTCAGAGTCTCGCAAGATATTAGGTCTACAACTTTGCTTCCGCCGTTTTCCAATAGATGTCTCTAGGGTCAAGCACTGGTCGATTAAATCGTTTTATATCGATGAGCCTCAGCCGCACTTTTCTTTGAATTAAAAAAAAAATTTCCCGCAAACGTTGGTGGCTTAGAAAGTGACATTTATAGAGGTCTGTTTGCATCCCAAACTTATTCTCAACTGAAAATGTCACTTTTTGAGCCGAAAACTAGACCAATATTCGAATTTCTGCAGAATGAAACCAAACGTGCTCATAAAGAGCTGGGCTGCAACAAAATAAATTATTTCAGATGAAATGATGGTTCCTATTTTATATCCTGATCAGTGCTTAACACCTAAGAAGGTCTATTTAACGGTTCCTATATATATTTTTTCGGTTTCTATGCTTCCGTACCCTGAAAAATCAAAATGTTTACGATGTTATACGGGTCTATAATTTTGAAAACAAAAATTACTCTAATCAATGTTGTTTTGCTGAAGTTTCCTTTGGATTTGGATTGATTCTTAGTGTCAATACTGATTCCACGACAGATAAAATTGCGTCCAACTAATAACTAAAAACATTGATCCAAAAGTATCCATGATTACATGATTTTAAAAAAATATTCGAATGGATCATATTCTATAAAAATAAGAATCTCAATATGAGCTTCAAGACCAAACCAGCTGACACAATATCCTAAAAAGGCTCTTATAAACACAAAGAAGTATATTCCTTAAGACTTAAAGCAGAGTTACCTGTCTATTTTCCAATTTCCCCGCACATAACACCACCAAACACCACATTACGCTTTCACAACTGCTTTTTCTCTCCTCTTCACTCACTTTTATGTAATTGAATGTGCTTTATTTACCTAGCATTTGTTTGTGTTTTATATGTGAGACAACTTTGTAGTTACATATACGAAGCATAATCTTCGACTAATCACCATTAATATATGTTCAAAATCTCTCACGCTACCAACAGGTTCGCCGTCGCCACGCAAGAAACGCAACAACTCAACGCCGGTGAAGAAAAATGCTGCCGAAAAGAAACAAATACTACAACAACTAGTCTCACCGGCAACGAATGTGGACAAACCGAAAGTGAGCCTCGGTGAGCTCATCAATATGACGGAGAATCGTTTGCGTGCTTCGACCGGTAATGTGGACTCCGAGAGCGATGTTAAGGAGACTACATTCTCAGAGAACTCTGGCTCGCTGACATCGACCAATGTAGCGAATGTGGCACGCACAATTACCGATCCGAAACTCGAGAAAAAGGTAACATTCGCGCGATTGCTGAATAAAGTATCGGCCGAAATGAGCTCAGGTTCGGATATGGATATTGGACATATGACGGTGAGTGTGGTAGCGGGCACTAAGTGATCGGTAGATGATTACTGACGTTATGAGCTTTTAGAAAATCTTAGTATAGCTTCTGTGAAAGCTTGAAAAGTTACTAAAGTGAGTTTTAAATTCTCAGGCAAAAAAGTCTAAGTACTTACGTCCATATACTGAGGATGCGGAAGAGAGCGAGGCTTTTCTTTGAACACTTCTTACACTAAATAGTGCTTATAACCGCTCCACTCTTCATTACACAATAAAACAAGTGCTATTTGTTTGCACACAACTGTTAATGTACGAATTTAGAGTTTTAGCGCTAAGAGATAACTAATTTAAAATCTGTCTGTCTTCTACATGTCAAATATAAACGTAAGCATTTTTGTCTGAAAGCGCGTAAGCTTTTAAGTCCGTTGTCAAATTTTCAAATACTTTTATAGGTTATGTAATAGAGAAATCAAATTATGAGAACATCACAGCACGTATCATTTGTTATTTACTCTTCCTGTCATACTCGTATAACTTTGTACGCCTTCACTTACATTTTCTTCTTTCTCCTCCTTCTCCCGCGCTACTCCCACATCACCACTGCACACCCCTAGAATACACGGAACTCGAGCGCCCTCAGTCTGCCAACTGATTTACAGTTTCGCGCCAGCTCAGTGCCTCCGTCACCGTGCACAAACGATATACGTTCACCGCACAGCACCTCATCGAATCAGGGTAGCGACTCACTATCCAGTTCCGACTTAGCACTCACCGATTTCGGTTTGCGTTCGATGCAGACCAGTGGCAGTGAGATCGGTGGCACAAATCACAATGCCCATCTGCCGCTCGGTATTGCCGCTGGCTTGGGCGGACCATCATCACGTAGTCGTATCGGCACAATCGCACGCCCGAAAGTCTCCAGTGCCGACTCCATTTTAGCTATGTTCCGTAATCTTGCTTCCTCCTCATCATCAAATGCAAATGCCAATGCAATAACAACTGCCTCAAGTACCAACACAAACACTGCTAACATAACGCATAGCGCCTCTGTATATGTATCACCATCAACAACCCCAACCGCTTCTAGTCCACAAGATGATGCACCCGGCGATGATGAGTCTTCGACCTCGTCTATGCATACGCCGGTTAGTTTCTCGAGTGGTCCACCCGATTCGCCGGTATTCTATCGTCAAACCACAATTGAGGTGCCCGTTCTCGATGTTCTTAATGCGCACAAATCTTCATCGACACCATCGTCATCGAATTCGTCATCGTCCGCGAACTTGCTGCACCCACCGACCATACTGCTCGAGATACCCAGCAATGGCATAAATAATAAGTGCTTGTCGCCCATACGTGAGATGCCTACACCGATGCCATCACCAGCGCTCACACCGATTATGCCACGGCCGCAACGTTCAAATAGTCCCATATTCCAGGAAGATCCACTTTCGATCGGTGATTACAGCGACGATGAGCAGAAGAGCATACGCAGTGACTGCAGTGATGAGCAAATGTCGGTGAGTAAAATTGTCAGTACATCACCTGTCTTCTTCTATTTGTTAATATAATAATTTATTATCCAAATTATCTTATTGGACAATTCTGCAGTTGAAATATCTTCAATCCACTACCAAGTCCGCTTACTCCTTCGATTTTGTTTAAAGACCTAAAAAGTCTTAGTATATGAAACAAAAAGAAATCTATATCTTTTAGACTGTCTTGTTTCTTAGGAAGAAAAATCCAGAGTATACATCTCTGTTGCTATCTATGCCCATTGCACAAGAAGAAAGAGTTCGTTAATTCGTTGTGATGACGGTAGATGTTGAAAAACCCCAACTTTGAGTTAGAAACCTTTCCTATTTAATGACCACGTTTTCCTGAACTTGCAGTATTTTTTAGAGATTTATATCCATTATTAATTGTATTTGCTTTTCTTCAAAGGCTCTGAGATTATTCCTTAACTAACTGGTCCGGACATAGTCTTCTAATTAATTCGTAAGGCGGCTTCGTGTTAAAAAAGTAATAAATCCCTTATTTTGAGTCCGGTTTTTTGCGTTTTCAAATATTTTTTTTTCTATTAAATGCTATAAGGAAGTGTATAATCTCTCGATAGGATTGTTAAATATCGACATAGCGTCTTCGTCACTCGAATCACTCAAAGTCATCTCTTTTCAACTATCTGAATGAAATATGAAGCCTCCAACAATCTGAGCCACCTCGCATCTTCAGTTTATTTTAAAAAGATCGGTTCTTAAACTAAAAAAACCGAAAGTTAGGTTAGACCCAAAACTAAAAATCTAACAACACATAATTCTTCGTCGCATTTAATTCTTCATTCACATATAATTTGAACGTACGTATATTTTTGAGTGTGTCCTTAAGTGAATATAACATATAATACATTTTGAGACTTATTTATCAGGTTAAACATTTTTTCTTAACAAACACAATCAACGCAGATTGACTCAGATGATGGTATATTTATACAATTCGGACGCAAAAACCATAGATGGTTTAGCTGAGACACACTACAAACCACTTTGTTGCTATGTAATATTATTACTTTACTATCGGACATGCTAATTATTCATATTTAGTGCTAGTCTCATTCTTCGTAGATTAAGATTAATGCTAAATTTTATATATCTATATAAAATATTCGAGGGAAATGGGTAGTTTCTTATGGCAGTATAAAACAAGAAAGGAAAGTATAGTCTATAGCAAACAGAAATACTTTATAAAACAATCTTAGATTATCCTGAACAACCCATAAACCGATCAAATTTGGCAGCCTTCACTGTTTTCTGAAGCATTCCTCATAGATTTCATTAACAGCGGTGAAAGTAAGCACCTTATCTTTAAGGAGAGCCAGTCATCTATCTATAAGTTAGGAAAGAATATACCAAAAACTATAGTCTTGACAAATATAGTCAAGAACAAGTAAGGAAGGGCTAAGTTCGGGTGTAACCGAACATTTTATACTCTCGCAATTTATTTATTTAACTTTATTTATATTATATAATACACAATTTGACCCACATATTCGTCATATATATTGTATAAAGTCCATTAAAAGTTGGAAACCCTAATATTAGGTTAGAAGTGCCGAGGTCCTCATGTTCGATATATGGGGCCTTGACAACCTATGGTCCGATTTCGGTGATTTTTAAAATGGGGCTGCCACACTATTAACATAGTATTTGTGCAGTGTTCTGCACCGATATCTTCACTAGTACTTTCTTTATATATTGTAAAGTAAACGATTCAGATTGTCTTCAAAGTTCTGGTATATAGGAAGTAGGCGTGGTTGTGAAGCGATTTGGCCTATTTTCGCAACATATCATTGGGATGTATGGAAACTATTACAAACCAAGTTTCATTGAAATCGGTCGAGTAGTTCCTGAGATATGGTTTTTGACCCATAAGTGGGCGATGCCACGCCCATTTTCCATTTTGTAAAAAATCTGAGTGCAGCTCCTATCTGCCATTGCTTATGTGAAATTTAGTGTTTCTGACGTTTTTCCTTAGCGAGTTAACCCACTTTTAGTAATTTTCAACCTAACTTTTGTATGGGAGGTGGGCGTGGTTATGATCCGATTTCTTTCATTTTTGGACTGTATTAGGAAGTAGCTAAAAAAAACGACTGCAGAAAGTTTGGTTTATATAGCTTTTTTGGTTTGCGAGATATCTACAAAAAACTTAGTAGGGGGCGGGGCCACGCCCACTTCCCCAAAAAAATTACATCCAAATATGCCCCTTCATAGTGCGATCCTTCATACCAAATTTTATTTCCATAGCTTTATTTATGGCTTAGTTATGGCCCTTTATGTGTTTTCGGTTTTCGCCATTTTGTGGGCGTGGCAGTGGCAACCTTCCTATGGTGCCAAGAAATAAGTGTGCCAAGTTTCATCAAGATATCTTAATTTTTACTCAAGTTACAGCTTGCACAGACGGACGGACAGACAGACAGACATTCGGATTTGAACTCCACTCTTCACCCTGATCACTTTGGTATATATAACCCTATATCTAACTCGTTTAGTTTTGGGTGTTACAAACAACCGTTATGTGAACAAAACTATAATACTCTCTTTAGCAACATTTGTTGCGAGAGTATCCATATTAATATTATAAATGCGAAAGTAACTCTGTCTGTCTGTTACTTTTTCACGCCTAAACGGCTGAACGGATTTTGATGAAATTTGGTATGGTGATAGATGATAACCTAGAAATGGTCATAGGCTATAAATAATCACGCCATCGTTCTTAGGCGGTAGGCAGTAGACAGATAAGTAAATTGAGTTAGTGATTTTTAGTCGTTTTTGTTGGGACTTTTGCTCTTTCACGTCTAAACGACTGAACGGATTTTAATGGAATTTTGTAAGGTAATAGATGGTTACCTAAAAACGGATATAAGATCAAACTGATCACGTCATCGTACTTAGGGGGTAGGAATTGGCAGAAAAATGAATTGAGTTAGTGTTTTTTCTATGGTTTTTGCTGGGAGCTTTGCTCTATCATGTTCCGGACGAAGTCGCGGGTAAAAGCTAGTAATAAATAAAACTTATGGACCAATAAGCAGAATCGTTCCTTGAAAGATCTAAGAACTTATTTCATTGGAGACTATTGAATAGTAGACTTAAGAGTGTTATAAAAAATGTCGAACATGAAATAAATTTTCTTGAGAGGTCCCACTATAGTGCTTAAGAGCTCTTGAGATAACATTAAAAGCAAGTATCACGAGAATCTAGTAGGTATACATCTCAGAAAGAACATTTTGGAGTTAGTACGAATATACGACTATAGGGAAAGGGTGAATCATGTTTATGGTCAACACTAGACCAAGTAAACGATCCATATGAATATAAGTAAAGAGATTTCGAAATAAATTTCGACTCGGTGGAGCATAACTTGTATATACTCTTGGATTAGAAACTAAGACTTCCAGCCCTACTTTAGCAGCATCTACACTCTTTATTAGTATCATTGTTAAACGAAAGGCTCATCACATTGAGTCCATTCCGTTTCCATGTAATTTATAGAAATCAGTCGCATTGCTTTCTTCTTTGCTCTGCTGCTTCAAAATCATGATAACCGTTAAAAATCAGATGTTACTTCCTCTCTAATGTTGCATTTTTCGTTTCTGTTTTTCTCTCATAAACTTTGTACAAGGAGAAGATTGTACTGGATCTGCATACGGGTAAAACGCATGTCATTATTGATAGCGATGTGGAGACAACACCCACTGACACCGCAACCACCTCCATGGCTGGTCAGAACCGGGGAGGAGCGGATTTACTGAATAAACTACCCCTTTTGAAATTCTCACCACCGACGCCGACAACAAGCGGTCTCCAAGCAACCAATAGCGCAACGAATGCTGGTGTAGTGGCTTTGAAGCCACCAGCGATTGTCATCGATGTGGAACCGCCGACACCGGAGGAGAAAACACCACGACCACGTGATCTAATCATACCAACATTGACGGTGGAACATCCGAGTCCAACGCGAAATCGTCATCCGATGATCATATTCCCGGGATCACCGCCACCGCAACGAGCCAGCATAGGTGAAACCAGTTTTATGTTTCCAAATAAGCAACAACAAAAAAGGTATATAAGTAGTGCACATTGCTTTTCGTTTCTTCATCTTTCGTTGTTCCTTACTGTGTTCGACATTCGATTAATCGTTTATTTACTTATATATTCACACTAATTTAATGTACAGTTGATTCCTTAGCTTCATTTAGGCGAGCCATTCACAGCGTTTTAGTTCTTTTCTCTCACTTATGCGAGCGCACATGTTGCAATGTACGTGTGTGTGTGTGTATTAGTGAATCCACCCACTAAATCACCTAGAAGTTCATAGCTTATCGTTTCTAGCCTGGAAACTAAAATAATTCTTGAGTTTCCAAATAATTTTTAATATCTCATCTTCTCTCCTGACTCTCTTCGATAGGCTCTTAAAACAATTTGAAAAACCGAACTCGCTAGAATTTCCCTTCGTACCGCCAATGATTACCGTCACTTCCAATATGAGTGAACTGGAATCGGATACCGAGCCATTGTCACCGGCCACGAAAACCGGCAATCCAGGCGGTTTGATGCCACCAAACCCGGTTGGTATGTGCTACCTGAGTCCATTCACGATGTGCAGTCGTGCGGATCGTACCATCTCCGAAAGCAATCTCAGCTCTTCCGGCTATTCGAGCATGGCCAGCCCGGGTCCGAGTCGTTGTGGCTCTAGTAATCCATTATGTCCCGGCGAAATGGATGAGCCAGGCAGCGGTCACTCCGGTGGTGGTCTTTCCCTGCATGTAAATCTTTTGAACCGACGTAAAAACTCCGCTTTAGCCAGCTGCAAAGAGAACATTACGAATGGTAAAAGTGCGAGCACTGAAAGCGGCGCCACCGGCTGCAGTACCGATCATTTGCATAGACCGCGTTCCGATTCTGAGACGTTCTCGGATGAAATCATATTGGAGTCAAATGACGAAGGCATTGGCACCGACCACGTCGACGAGCGAATGGATGATTGTCGCTTGAGCAGCAATCGCTTCAAAACTCTAGGCGCTTACATGGCCGAACACGTACTAATCGAGGTCGACGAACCGCAACAAACGGCGAACACAAGCAGTGTCAGTAGCACGGGCGCAACCAATCAAATGGCACAGCTGCAACTGCCTTCTATTGTGATACAAATCGATGGTAACGAAAAGGGTCTGTCGCCAGTGTCGTCACGTTCGGAGAGTCCGCTGAGCGAACGCGCCAGTATGGGTCGCTTTTCACCACATTTCTATGGACGTAAGGATCAATTGCCTTTCACCGATTCAGATGGGCTCTACGACTTTCCCTCGTCGGATGGTAAAGGTGGCTCCTTCACACATCAGCGTCGCAGTAGCAGCAAAAAGCGTGAACGCAAATCATCGAAATGTTCAGCCACACAATCGCCCACAAAACAACAACTCGACATACCGAGCAAGGAATCGTTGACGGCGACCACGACGCCAAGCAGCAGCACACATACTTGCAGCAAGCATTGTCTCTCGCATCATCATCCCTGTCCAGCTTCGGCTGTTACCACACGGAAGAGTCCTAAGAGACGACTCAATAGCAGACCACCGGTGGCGAGCAGCTCCTCCTCATCGGAGAGTCTTGTGTCGCCCAAAGAGTTGGCGGCCTCACGACCGCTGCCGCGACGTAAGTTGAAGCGGATGATGAGTTCGCAAAGTAGTTTAAATTGTTATTTTTTGCTTCTTACAGGTCTTAATTCTCCGAATCGTGAGAAGCGTCCACGAAAGCAGGAGAGCCTCAGCGAAGAAGAGGTGGCCGATGTAAGAATTTTTAGAGCGATTTTTATAATTTACTTTAGTCTACATAATTTTTTATTCTTTCTTTTCCAAGGCTTTGTTACGTCGTATCTCACCCAGCATAGTAAAGGAAGACACTGAAACTGTCAAACCGAAATGCAAAATAAATCGTCTGCGTGCGATCGGAAATCAAATAAGGTAATGATTTAATAAGTTTAATTAGAAATTTAAAATTTGTTCGTACTCAAATCGTCCAGAACACTTTGATTTGTGAGAAGAAGGGCTTTTTTCGTCTATCATTCGTAGTACAAAGGAAGGTATATGTATATAGTTTAGATCACTTAAACAAAAACTTCTTGAGTTCCGTGTCATTTAGGTTGTTATTAGACATCTTAATCTATTTATGTCCACCTTTTCAGATTTCTACCTTCTGGGTTACATAAAGCAACGGCTAGGTATTATAGTTCACACCACTGCTCTGCAAGTGAATTATGTATTTCTCGATATAGACTATTGGGCAGTTAATGCTGACGAAACCTTCTGAGTCTGGTATTCCTTCTAAAAATGGGCTAAAGACGAAGCGGTATACCAATAATCGTTTCTTGGATGAATAAGCCTTAATTTCGTAACTGAGAAAAAAACTATATTTACAAGATTGGACCCTTTTCTTCGAGGCTTTTAGTTCAGACCTTACTTATATAACTGAGGTTATGTTCATTTTATCTGATCTCAGCATTGATCGATATTATTGATGTTACAACTTAGATATAACATTTATAAGTCCATGTCAGATCGCCACCAATCTCCCACATATTTTACTCGATAAACCTCAAGGAGTTTTTGCTAAATTCTAATCACTTTCCTTTAATGCAGATTTTTGCGTCGCCTGAAGAAGTCTATCAAGACACGTGAGCGTTTAGCTTCACCATCGGACAGCTGCCCCGAAGAGAATACCGACGACATGGACTCACCACAGGCAACATCACCGCTGCTACAACCGGCGTCGCCCAGTAAGACGCGCATCGCGTTGTGTCGGCAAAAGCGTCTGCCTAGCGGTACCTACGGCATCACAGCGGCGGCACTCAACTCTAGCAATTGGAAGGGCATGGATCGCAGTCTCATCGGTGATGATCTGAATAGTGATTAGACAGATGTCACTAGAATGAATTCGACGAGTTGGTTGTATTTGGTACGTGCCCAAAAAGGGGCGTGGCGTAAGGCTGAAATTTACGAATATTACGTAATATTTAAATGTATTTATGCATTACTATAGTGTAAAGTGTAGTTGTATAGATTGTAGATTATCAAAAGAAATTAGAAATATTTAAGTGTAGTTGTTTAAGTTAGTTAAATATGGAATTGATTTTTCGTGAATGTAATGCAGTGGTAAGCATATAGTTAGTTATATATATATATATACATAACATATATGTGTAATTAGTAGTAAATATGCATAAGTAACTGTGCCCAGTACTCAGTACCACACTCACTCAAACACAGCTGCATATGTGAGAGTACAGTATTTACAATGCAATTCATAAGCTGTGCTGTGCGCCCTTACCGAGTACTATAATCACGCCTAAGCCCACTTGTATGTATTGTATGTACAGTTGTAACCGAAGCAATAGCATTCTAAATTCACACTTGAGCCACACGAAATCCTCAAAGATGCTACATACATATGTAAATAGTTATTTATGTAAGAGTCTAGTATGATAATATGTATTTAAGTTAAGTACTAAATTAGATATTAATAGGTGAAATGTGCTCAACAATTTGCGCTGTGTTAATTTTGTTTGATGATAAACTAACACAAAAAATCAAGAAATTAGATAAAAAAGAAAAAAATAGAATGCCTGGTGCCGCATGTTGTGCGGGTATAAAAATAATAATTACGGTCATATAGATGGATTTGTAATTAAGCAAACAAACAAATATGTGTATTAATAGAAAAAATATTTTAAAAAATTTGTTTACATAGATATCATTTTTGCTCTCAATATTTTTATAAATTTTTCGTGAACTAGCGGGAGTTCATTCATTATTATAATATATTCCATAAATAAGCCTTGAAGGAGCTATTTGAAGTGTCATTTGTAATACCCTAATTCACGAACAGTTTTCCAACTTTAACGAGTGTGTTCAATGACAAAAATCTTAGGGTGGCAGAGCACATAGCAAAGGTGTCAATATTTGAAGAAGCCTGCAAAATGCATACTGGATTCTAATCATAATGTTTTGAAGAATGACAAAATTATTATTTTTTTATTTAATAAGCAACAAATTTCTCAAAATCGGTTCATTTTGTACTAACTTCTTCCATCTCAACTATATCATCACATTCAATGGGTCCAAATATGATTGTTAGATATCCAACAATTTTCCTTGATAACATGATCTCCTAATATCGAATCGCTCTATTGAAACCACCGCACCGAACACCGAAAGGATAACTCGTGCTCTACCTCTTAAGGAGTTAGGGGTAGTCGGGATTTTCAAACAATATTTTTTTTAATTTTTGTTAATTGTATTATCTTAAAAATATTCTCGGAAAATTTCAAGTTGAACAGATAATTACAAATAACAAAGCAAGCTCAGGCACTCCAAAACGCTAGTGTGTAACTTTAAATGCGTTTTTCTCAACACAATGTTTTTTGAACTGGTGGCAACAGTAACTCGAAAACCACTCAGTAGATTTTAATGGAATTTATACAGCTTTTAGAATATATAATCCTTGGCCTGATGGAAACTTTTTTGTTTTTCATACCACTCGATTTTTTAATACCAATTAACTGTTGATTTTTTGCCTGAAAATCTAGAAAAAAATTTCCTGAAGCCGCCATTATGTTAAGAGGCTATACCAGTGTGACATTTTCAAAAAATGTATTTTTTTATTTTTTGCTTATTCGATAGTTAATACTTTCAAAAATATCCTGTGAAAGGTCGTATCTTGAATAGTTTTTGAATGACAGCGTTCTAATGAGCGACCGCTCGCTGGCATAAGCCGTCATAGTCGAAAATTTAAACGCGTTTTTCTCGAAACGACATTTATCAAAACTGCTGACATCATAACTCAACGATACATTGACCGATCGACTTCAAATTTAAACTTAATGTTTTTGAATGTATTTACTATACAATGCCATATGATATTTTTTATTTATTGAAAATTGTCAATTTGGCATTAAAAAAAACTACCAGTTAAATATACCTAAAAAAACAAATTTTTTTTCAAAACTACGCCATTTTGTTAATTTTTGATATTTTTGAAAAATCATAGGAAATATCTTCAGCTTTAATTCCGTTTTCGGTTTTTTTCAGCTACTCATTCGGCCGCAATCATGTCAGCAGTTGAGGAACTTTTTTGTTTTGGTACCTCCCAAGACAGCACATAACTCCGTTATTTTTCAATATTTTTGTAAAAAAAACTCAAAATATAGCTTAAAATATGACTTATGATGCCCAAAAAACTTCGAAACATTCGATCGAGTACTTTCTTTAAAAAAAAATTCACGAAAATCGCCTCATTTTTCATGGGTTACACTGGTATAGCCCCTTAATTAAAAAAAAACTTCGATCAGTCCCAGGATTATCTATTTATAATACTAATTTTTCTCATCTGATTGATTTTAGATGAATTTCCAAGGATTGTCACCATAAGGACCTTTTTTGGAACTGGCTCCACGCAAACAGCTATAACTTTGGAAATTATAATTTTTTTTTACATTTTCGTGATTTCAAGTCAAAACAATATTTAATAATACCACATTATTAATAGCAAAAAAATATAATTTAAAAATAAAATAAAATAATTTTTTCGTGTCTTTGACTACCCCTTAGCCCTTAAGTATAATCGCCAACCCTCACACATTATATTATAGTCTGTGGATAGCGGAACCATATTTTATAATCTCAGCAAGAGATCTCGGTATGGTTCTGAAAAATGTAAAGAGTGCATTTAATTACCCTGTAGGCCCTGAGGTTTTCAGAGGAATCAAATTCCGATTGAGGACGCTCAGAATTGGCGAACGCATAGCTTAAAGCTATGCTGTGGTTGATTAAGGGAGCAATTCCTTTTTTGGGAACTTCTTGGCTGAATGTTTCGAGTGAAGGTTCAGATTGCTTACTTTTCAAGAAGCTTTGGTAATGCTCCACTATCTGTTTTTGACGCTTAATTTCTTCCTCATTAATTGAGGTCCTAGCAGCCTGATCCTTGGCTATCTTTGCTACTATAAAGACTGTCCTCTATGTCTGTGTCCGAATTTTCCTTAATTTGTTTTTTGCGCTAATTCTCTTCTTTAGATATTAGTGCACTTCGGTTGCTGCACAGGGCAGCTTTGGAGGTGGAGTAACTGCTGTCAATACCAGTTTTCTATGGCTAGTACATCCAATAGAACTCTTAATCGTTTCCTGACTGAAGGCGAGAAGGTTGTCTTTATCTGAATTGTAATTTAATCTGTATTCCGATAAGTCATAGTTGTTGTTTGGATATTCCTCAAAATTATACTTTAGTCACAAAATTATTTTTTTAAATATATATTTTTAGTTTTTCATGACAACTCCATCTTTTTTAAAATTGTTTATTCATAGTTCGTATAAAATATTCCGAACCCAAAGCAATATAAGTAGTTAAGAAATCATGACTATGCAATATAAGAAAATAAATTAATAAAACTTAACGTAAGTTAGATATAATATACATAGATCATATAGGTACAAGGGTCTTATAATTTTAGTAAGAAAAAATACGAAAATAACTAAAGCATGAAAATCTCGAAACAAAACCGAATAAATTACGTAACATAAGCCAGTAAATAAGCATTAAAAATACTGTTAATGCAAAACTGTTGTAGTCCTAAATGGGTTAGGATTAGACATAATGTACATATATAAATAATATATACTTAAGTCTAGCACAAAGTTAAGTACAGTTTGACAGTCACCTAGTTATGTATTTGCAAATGTAGATATTTTAGATTACAAGGAATTTGCATTCAAAATAAGTTTAATGTAGTTAATAATGCACTTTGCAATTATACAGGGTATATACACCCATATAAAATTATGAAGCCCATCGAAGAAAATATAAAGGCGCCGCCAATGCTTATAAGTTATTGATATTTTTTATTTGAGGTTGTAGATTTTTGTTTGTTTCAAAAAAAAAAAATAGTGCGGATCTTAATGAAAAGATAACACAGGCCAACACTCAATTTGCTTCATTGAATTTATCAACTGATTTTAGTTAATTTGGCCGCGCTGAATTCAAATCTGTAATCAGTTTGTCTCTATCAGCTCTAGTCTCATGATATAGCTTTTTTATACCCTCTACTTAACTTATGACCTGAAAAAATAAGTGGAGGGTATGAAAAAGCTAGTTCAAAGAAATTTTTGCATTTTATTCATTAAATTTATTTTTATTGCCAAGTTTTAAAATAAATTTTAACCGAAAGTACGAAAAATATTCAGAAAAAATATTTCTTTTATTTTTATTGATATCTTCTAAAAAATTAGTTGTATCTATATTTAAATGTTTTTGTTTAATCATGCAAACACTACAACAAATACATTTAATGAAAAAAAACATAAGTTCATTAGCTCTCATTTCTCACACATAATGACTAGACGACTAGGCGTATACGTAACATTAAGGCAAACACAAAAAATTGAGTATGTAAGTGCAAGAAATAATTCTATTTTCGCGTTCAGATTTTAATGTTAAGCAAATTTTTGATGATGGCTTATTGTATTGAGACTGATTTTGTAATAAAAAAATAAATAAATAAATTTATAAATTAAAAAAAAATATAAATAATACATAAAAAATAAGCGAATGTGCAATTGGAAAAAGCTAAAAAAATTGCAATACAAAATTTAATGAAAAAATATAAATTAATCAATTAAATGTGAATAGTTGTGAAATGATTGCAATATTATTTTGTGGTTAATTAAATTTAAATAAAAGTGAAAAGAAAAATATTTGCGGTTAGTTACAGCAATTTATGAAATTAAAATTTAGCATATAAATAAATTACATATATGTATATGTATGTATAATTATAAGCTGTTTAAGTATTTAAACTTTTTTTGTTGTTATTTGCACACACAAGAGAATTATATATAAAAATATTGCAATAAGAAAGAAGCTGCAATTTCGGCTGGCAATCACTTATATAGCTAAGTTGTTGTTGTATATTTACAACAAATACAAATGCACACTACCAAATAGCTAGCTAGGCAATTAACTAATAAATACACACACAGACATATACTATTCACAAAAAAAAAAAAAATTTTTTGCATTCAAAGGTAACATAACCTAAAATTACTTCAACAACCACATTCATTATTCGAGTTCTTAATAAGAAGAAAACGGATAATCTTTCAATTTAAGCTAAGCTCACATTCGTAGCTGAGTACATGAGCATAATTTATTTTGCTTTTAGAAATTAAAAAAAAAACCTGACAGACGACATTATTGTTGTTGTAGTTAATATATTTAAATATTTAATTTAAATCAATTTTTTAACAACTTTGGTGCAAAAACTCATTAAGGGATTATATACAGTTAGACGGCCGAAAAAAAGTGAATTTTCCAGAATTTTTTCTGAGAAAACTTTTTAATTTATTGATCCAAAAATTTATACACATATTATGGTATCTTTTAACTGTAGTTTAAGACTTAATACTAGTAAAAATATTTATTTGAAAAAGAGCTACAGCTGATCTCCAGGAGCTCCTCTCAAAAAAGACGTTTTGCGGTGACCACTATATCTCGGAACTGGATCATCCGAAATTAAAAGACCAAACAGATTTCGTTAAAATAATAGTAATTAATCGAAGGAATAAGCAAAATAAAATTTTTTGACAAAATGGCGGTTTCTCAAAAAAAAAATCGATTTTTCACCGAAATTTCGGCCTTAAATTGTTTATAAAAAAAAATATTTATCGGAGAGAAAAAATCTTCGAGTAATTACTAAAAAATATATTTAAGAAGGTCGTGTTAAAATTTGAGACTAATCGGTCTAGCCGTTTTCGAGTAATGTTGGTCACCGACTTTGAAAACACCATTTTGAGAAAAACGCGTTTAATGTTTGGACCTTGTACTTCCAAGCACTCTGAAACGCCTTTTCAAATTTTTCATTTGCTTGTAACTTTGAAAATATTCACCGGAACGATATGAAATTTTCTGTGTGTATTCTTAAATATATGTACATTAAGAAAATGAAATAAAAAAAAAATTCTAACTGTATATAACCCCTTAAACACCTACACATACATATGTACATACACAAATTGTACTATATACTAAATGTGCGTGTGTATTATAACTATTAGATAAAAAAAAAATTCTGTGATAAAAGTTTCAAAATACGATCCTTGCAGAAAATTAAACGGGTATTAACAACAAAAAATAAAAAATAAAAATAAACCAGCAACAACACTTTACACAACATTTTATGCTTCTACATCATATGTACGAGTACACTAAATGAGCAAGTCTAAAGGCATCCTATAGTGAAAGTAACAAACATAACAAAAATAACAGAAAAAAACTAAAATACTTAAACGTGTTGAAATAGATCATAATCTCAACTGAGGCGAATTTGCAAATAACATACAGTTGCTAGAAAAAGAAATGGGACAGAGCGATAGCGAATATTTATTTTAATTGCAGAAATATAATAAATAGTTATGGAAGGAAGATTTATGAAAGATACAACGCAATACACTCCTTAGGACATTTTATTTTTATCATCAAAAATTAGTCAAAAAAAGAACTAACCTTACTGAAACTCGAAGGCTTAGATTAGGTTAGGTTTTATGACTGTTTCCCAGAAGAAAACCCACTTATGAAAGATAGTCTGTTGTAAAGCCAGAATCACATCCCTTGATTATATATTAAGGCTCGACGAAACACCCTGAACCTACTACTGCAAAGACTTTTTAAGGCTCAAAGACCAATTCTTAGAATTATGACGATATACAGATTTCTTTGTTTTTCAAAAGAATTATTTAATTTTTTAGTATATCAAAGCTTCATTCAGTAATAAACACTTTCAAGTCAAGCTCAACCAAAGTGCTTTCATAGAGCTTTTCTTTAGGGATGTTTTTGTGAAAGTTTGTACAGCTCTTAGTCACAACTTTGGAAGAGTGTAGTTAAAATGGATGCTTTTTGAAAGTTGATAAAACTATTAAAGATATTTTAAAAAATGCTTCTTAAAGAGGAAAATCCATTCATCGTCCAAAAATCGATTTTTTTGGTAAATTGAAGACATGAAGAACGGAAAAACGAAATTTCGAATATTCACGAAGTTATACGAGGGCCGCTATATATATTTCTGGCCTAATAATGAAAATAGGAATATTTATCAACGAAAATGGTTTTATTGTTTTTCAAAATATTCTCCATCAAGATTTATACACTTTTTTTGAGCCTTTTTTTGAGCGATTGTCCAATTGTGCGGGATCCAACGAGAACAAACCTTTTTTACGGCCAGGTGTTCATGCAATATCGAATGTATGCTGGTGGGAGAAATGCATAGGCATGCCTCTATCTGAAGGTATGTTACATGACGGTCTTGCATTATCAGTTCACGTACGGCATCGATGTTTTCTGGCACAACGGCTGTTTTTGGACGACCTTCACGGAATTCGTCTTTGAGCGAGCGTCGGCCACGATTGAATTTGTTGTACCAGTTTTTCACAGTGCTATAGGATGGTGCTTCATAGCCATACAAAGATTTTAGTTCATCGATGCACTCTTGTCGCGATAATCCACGTCGAAAGTTGTGAAAAATGATCGCACGAGTTAATTCCATTTTTTGGCCGAGGTGAATTCTTTAATTCCCTGTAAATAAAACAATTCACGATTAAATGACAAAACGTTCTGAGTGATGTTATGCTAAAAAATGTCAAACTTTCCAATGGAAATGTCAGATTGCACCTGGCCTAGTGTTGCCTAGGCCAGAAATATATATAGCAGCCCTCGTAGCTAGTATAATGGAACGGACTGTGTATTCTAAAGAGCGCGTAAATTTAAAGGCTATTATTTCGAAATTCCATTTTTGAAAGTTATTGACCAATTTCTCTGAAATCTGGTGAGGTTTATCTCAACATTACTATCGGAAGGATAAACCTAAAATTTCAGAAATTTAAAAAAACAGTTCAATTTTTTGTTTCATAGGAATGGTTTATGAGTGATAAATTGAACAGTTTGGAAAATAGTGTCATAGGCAGCAGACAAATAACTATATTAATCCGATATTTTAGAAGGATAAAAATACTTTTGTGTTCTAGAAAGATTCAATAAATTTGTGTTAAAGTTTAAAAACAATAAAATTATTTTATAAACGACTTTAAACATGTTTTTAAGAAATTTTCAGGCTTTTACATGGACTTCCCCACTTTAGAAGTAATTGATGATGTATTTGATATTATTGACGGTTTTTCTTTCGGATAAGCTTTTCAGCAACTTCATGTTTTTGTTTTTTGTTTTTCAAAACCGATATCGTGTCCCATTTCTCTCACGAGCGACTGTATGCCGTCAGAGAAAGCACTACATACCTGCATACATACATACATACAAATCTATGAATGTATGAAATAAGTTCACTGCAATTTCAAAAGTGGTATCTTAAATAGTGAAACAAAACTAACTAAGCTAAATATATAAAATTAAATAAAAATTATATATTTACAAACAAACAAAATATACTATATACCATACATATAGCTAAAAAAACTAAAGTACCCGTTCTACTAATTGTGACAAATGAAAGCGAAACTAAAGTGAAAATTATAGAGCAATATTTATTTTCAAAGCAAAAGCAAAAACAAAAAAACAAAAAGAAGTGAAAAAACCCGTACGTGTCTAACTGTTAATACGAAAATATTATTATAGATGATATATGTATATGTATTTGGGGTAAAAAGGACAGATCGCACATCCTCCACCAAAAATATACAACACTCTCACCTAAAATAAGAGTTTAGTCATAATTGCAGAGCATAAAAGAGAGCAAAGAAATATTGAAATAATTTTTAAGCAGCGAACGAATTGTACTAAAGTCTCATTTTACCGTTAGGCATTACACACAAGCACAGTGTTGTCTGCAGAAAATGCAATAAAAGTTAGTAAGAAAACAAAAGCAAAAACAACTAGATAATTAATTACGCATATTAATGCAATTCAAGTTTAGCTTAAGGTAAAAAATAAAAATAAAAAAGAGAATAAATAATTATATACATAAATACATGCATAAATGAATAAATAAATATATATATATAGATATATAGATATTTAGGCATATTTTTTCTAATGCACCTTCAACTCTCACTCCCACACACTCACACCCACACCGTATAGTTCACTTGTCTAAAAAGCAAAACCACAAAAATATGTATTGTAAAATATAAAAATATATAAAATAAAAAAATAATTAAAAAATAAAACTAACGCATGAGACAACAAAAAAACAAACTCACGAGATCCACGAACCCCAATAATGTCCGGAAAATAAATGCAATTGTAAGAATACTCGTATGAATAAACCAAATTACGTTGAAAATAAACAAATTATGTTGATAATGACTGCTTCTTCTTTTTATATAATACAATTTCTAAGACAGCGGTAAGTATCGAACTCAAATTTTAGGGTAAATAATTACATAAAAGGGAAAAATTTACTTTTTTTTCTAGATATTGGACCAAATCAAATATTTTACGGTAGACTTAAGTAAAGATTGAGTCATAAGTAAAAAAAGTCTGATCTCCGTTTTTCGAAGATAGCTTTCAAAATCGAAATATTCACCTTCGAATTTCGACATTTAGCTCGCTGGAAACATCATTATTAATTATAGTATGTAAGTTACCAAAAAAGTAAAAATATAGGCATAATTAACCTATAATAACTTATTATATCAATGGTACATAACATTTTTCGATCAATCAAACGTACAAATTTAAAAAAAAAATTAGAAATATAAAGTTTTTATTTTTTTTCGAACATTATAAAGGGTGATTTTTTAAGAGCTTGATAACTTTTTAAAAAAAAAAAACGCATAAAATTTGCAAAATCTCATCGGTTCTTTATTTGAAACGTTAGATTGGTTCATGACATTTACTTTTTGAAGATAATTTCATTTAAATGTTGACCGCGGCTGCGTCTTAGGTGGTCCATTCGGAAAGTCCAATTTTGGGCAACTTTTTCGAGCATTTCGGCCGGAATAGCCCGAATTTCTTCGGAAATGTTGTCTTCCAAAGCTGGAATAGTTGCTGGCTTATTTCTGTAGACTTTAGACTTGACGTAGCCCCACAAAAAATAGTCTAAAGGCGTTAAATCGCATGATCTTGGTGGCCAACTTACGGGTCCATTTCTTGAGATGAATTGTTCTCCGAAGTTTTCCCTCAAAATGGCCATAGAATCGCGAGCTGTGTGGCATGTAGCGCCATCTTGTTGAAACCACATGTCAACCAAGTTCAGTTCTTCCATTTTTGGCAACAAAAGTTTGTTAGCATCGAACGATAGCGATCGCCATTCACCGTAACGTTGCGTCCAACAGCATCTTTGAAAAAATACGGTCCAATGATTCCACCAGCGTACAAACCACACCAAACAGTGCATTTTTCGGGATGCATGGGCAGTTCTTGAACGGCTTCTGGTTGCTCTTCACCCCAAATGCGGCAATTTTGCTTATTTACGTAGCCATTCAACCAGAAATGAGCCTCATCGCTGAACAAAATTTGTCGATAAAAAAGCGGATTTTCTGCCAACTTTTCTAGGGCCCATTCACTGAAAATTCGACGTTGTGGCAGATCGTTCGGCTTCAGTTCTTGCACGAGCTGTATTTTATACGGTTTTACACCAAGATCTTTGCGTAAAATCTTCCATGTGGTCGAATAACACAAACCCAATTGCTGCGAACGGCGACGAATCGACATTCCACGGTCTTCAGCCACACTCTCAGAAACAGACACAGAAGACGTGATCTGTCAAATACTAATGCATGAAAATCCTAACCTCAAAAATATCACCCGTTACATATAAGATTTTCATTACGTCAAATTTAATGACAGTCGTTGTGAAACCAACGAACACGGTTGTCATCACTTTTCTATATTTTCTGTAACAGTTCTCGTGGTGAATTGACGACTTGTTGCCGATCTAACATTGTTTTCCTAATCAGTGGAGGAACTGAAAAATGTCAGCGAATTTGACTTATTGTCAAATTGGTGTCCTTAAATTTGACATTGCAAAATCACCGGAATATTAAATAAATAAAGGTAAATAAGATTTGAGAGGTATTTCCACTACAGCGTCGTCTAGCGCACATAGATCAAGATCTCCACGAATGCAGGGACTCTCACTTAGACTACTTCAACCATCTTTGGCCTTCATCTTTTACAGTTCTTGTGGCATGGATTTATTTTTTTTTAGATATTTCTCGTTTAAGAAATGTATCAGCCTATTTTGTTTCCAAATGGTTAATTTTAATCAGCCTCTCCGCCAGTGGATGAGATCTCATGAGTCGTGAAACGAGTTTAACAATTTGGGTTTTGTTTTAAGAAAGTCCTGACAAATTTTCAAAAAATAATTCTCACAACAAATAGGTATTAACTAAAAAGGACCCAGGGGTCGGACAGTAGTCTCGAAACGAACACAACAAGTACATGAAATGGGGTCGGACTCAAGAAGACCGATAAAATGAGACTCTTGAAAGGAGAGCAACTTAGATCGAAAGTCCTTCCCTACAACCGACTATTTCATTTATGAATCTATGTTATATATATATATAATGATGTAACTTAAAAATTTAAGAACAACAAACATTTTTTCGAAAATAAGAACAACAATAACAACAGTCATATTGTTAAACAATTAATAAATTTCAATTTTATTTCGAAAACAATATTTTTATAAACTTACAGAATTTTCTATTTAATTTTTTTTCTGCTTCACACTAAATTATTTTATATACAAGCATTAAAGTATGTAAATATAATCTTATATTTATATATAAAGTAGTAGTCGATGTTAACACTTAAATCAGTAAAGCATTATTTAATTAATTTATAATTAGTTATGTTTAATATAATTAATTATGTTAAATGTAATAATTCAAAATTTCAGTTTTGATATTTAGAATTTTGTCAGCATATTTTATATGTAAAATTACAGAAAATTGTATGTATAATATGTAAATATCGCAATTTTGGTAATTAGTTTTATTAGTCATATAGAGACAATTTACTAATTGACTCAATTAAGGCGTTATAAGAAATGAGTCTGAGCTTCAAAATGGAAATAAATTTAGAAAAGTATAAATTTAAACATTTTATTAGCGATTGTCAATGAATTTAGACAAATAATTTAATAAATAGCCTGCATGTAAACGCGCACTTGCTGACTGACCTTGTAATCTCAATATGACACTACAAAAGCTAGTGCGTCTTACTGCTGTTTGAATTACATATGTTGAAAATAATCTCTATTTAATTTTTTAACATTAAGAAATTTTAATTTTAAAAAATTGGAAATTTGAATATTTTTGAAATTATAAATTTATTTTTTTTTAATTAAAAATTAAAAAAAATTCCATATTGAGCTTTAACAAATTTTTGGTCGAAGAAATGATTAATAGCTATTAAATGAATTAGTTATATTATATTGAAATGTTTTAAATACATTTTTATATTATTTTTTAATCATAAACATAGAATTTTTAAACAACACAACTTATTATAATTAATAATGTTTTAAAAACTATATGGTACTTACAAATAAAAAAAAATAATAATAAATTAAATTTATTAATAAAGTATATTAAATTATTACTTTTTATTAATAATTAATTAATTTAAGCAAAAACTAAACAAAATAATTAACTGTCAAGCTAAAAATAAATATTTTTTATTAATTTTTTTTTTTCATTAAAAATATTTAATTTTTTATAAATTTTCGTTCGAATCAAGCAAATATACACGTATAGAGTCTGGAAATTCATACGAATCCACTTTTATAATTTAACGGTTTTTTTAATTAATATATTTTTTAGCAAAATTTTTCTTTGTATTTATTATACATTTAATTGTAATTCAAAAAATCTCAGCCTAGTGGTATAAATAGCAAGCGTAGATTTTCAAAAAAATATTTAAATATCGTTTTCTTTATATGTTTCATAAATATATTTTAGTTTTTGCAATTTATTTACTTTTTATTTGAACTAAAAATACTATTTCTAATACAAATATTGCGTAAACTGCCAGCTTAACTGTTGTAATTAATCATAAAATTATATTTATTGCTTTATAAGTAGCTTTATATACTTCCATATATATATGTACACGCATCAAAAACTTAAAAATTATATTTATACTTATTTACAGTGTATTTAATTAAAAATACATAAAGCGTTTATGCACATAAATACATACATATAAATTTATAAACTAAAAACAATTAATGCTTCGCTTAATAAAGGCACTTGACAGACTTTCATGTTTTTAATACATAAATATATTTAAAAAAATATATATTTATATTTGTAGCTGCACTTTGTTATTGAACAGTGAATTTGGTTTACGACGCGCACACTTTTAGCGAGGTAAATGTGTATATAAATTGTAGTTTTTAATAAGCCACAAAATTTTGAGGTTATGAAACTGCTTTTGGTGTTCTTCTCTTTGCTAGTTTTCGTTATTTACGCACAAACGCCAATTCACTGTTATTTAAAGCTTTAATAAATATTTACTAATACCGTTGTGATGTAGTAAAATGTGATTTGTGTACCACTGCTTCTCTTCTCTTTTCTTTTCTTTTTTCTTCTTTGTTTTTCTCCTTGCTTTTGGTTTGTTTTATAGTTACGTTAGAATTTTATAAATAAAATTTACATTGCAATAAGCTTGCTGCAAGCAATATGAAGCTAAAATAAATCAATAACTTTTCAATTGCTTAAAAAGTTAACCTCACTTTTTCACTTAACTGCTTTTAGTTGTTAGAAAAGGACACTTGTGTGCTATAATTTATAAATTTATTCTTGTCTTTGCTATCACTTGTGCACTCTGCTTTCACACACACACACCACTTCTAGGCGTCACGCACAAAGTTTACAAACCCGAGTGCGCATGGCAAGCGGTACTTCCTTTCAATTTTTTTTTTGAAACGCCATAACAGTAAATGTTCAACATTTTGAACCGATCTACCTCATAGCGGTTACATAATTTGCATTATTCACATTCATGCCATTGAATGACTGCCGATTATTCGGATGTACGTAACCATCGTCGGCGGCAAACGAGATCATGAATGGTTTTTCGCTGGCATTTGTTGTTGTTGCCAATGCGCTCGGTTGCACATAACCGTCAATGATCTCAGTGTTAGGCAACACATTACTTTCCCGCGGCTGCTCCGCAACATTTAACAGTGTTGACATTGTCACATAGCCCGTTTCTGGCACGCCCGTCAGCGATTGCGTGTTGTTCAAAGTCAAGGGATCTTGTATACAATAATCCGACACATTGCTAACCAGATAATCGGTTGTGTTGCTATCACAATAGCTGGTTTTTGTTGTGTCCGAAGCGCGACGGCCGCTGTATGCGCTATTGGAGTCGTTTGAAATGCTTGCGAGTAAGCGGCGATTTTCGCTTTTATAATTATTTGTTTGCATTGACTTCTCATATTCACGTTGTTTGTCATCGGCGCGGTTCACCATATCCGCCAAGGGATCGGGTATCTTACAGTGTATCGACGCCATTGCGTGACATCTTCTAAAGACGAGCAGGCCACATATGAATACGAATGAAGTGCCCATTATTATGCAAAATATGATAATCCATAGTTTGCTATCCGTCTTAACCATTGCAATGCATATGGAGTTGAAGGCGTTCGCCTCAACCGATCTGTATTCGGTATGTGCACCACTTGTTGGCATAGATGTGGCCTCAGCACAAGCCAATTCATAACTGCCGGCTGTAACATAATGATCCAAGTTGTTTGGCTGTTTACCAAACTGCTCCAGTTGTGTGTCCGTCTCATTGGCGTAGGCGATATTAACGCTACGTACGCTAATCGCATAATTAGCATTGTCGTTATTGCAATTTGGTTTGCTGATAGTGCATTGCATGCCACGGTTTATGCGCGAAATATAACGCACTATTGAATCGTCATTCAATTTGGTCTCGACAATCACTTCGTAGTAGTCCACACGGCCCGACGGCACTTCGGGCTCTTGCCAGCGCAACACAACGTCATGCTTTGTCTCCACAAATTTGGTCGCTGTGGGACTGGTGGGCACTGCAAGCATAGGAAAATTATAAAAAAATAGAAATTACAAATAAATGTAAAATTTAAAGAAAAAGAAAATTACAAAATATAAAAACAAATTAATAGAATAAAAAATAAATATTAAAAAAATTAATATTAAAAAAAATAAATATTAAAAATAAAGTATTAATTAAAAAAGTTATTAAAAAAATCAAAAATTAAAAAAAAAATAATTTAATTAAAAATTATAAAAAAACAAAATTAAAAAAAATTAATTAGATAAAAAAAAATACAAAATTAAAAAAAATTAATTAGATAAAAAAAATTTAAATTAAAAATTAAAAAGAAAAAAAATCAATTTAAAAAAAAAAAATAATAATAATTAAAATTAAAAAAATCAAAAATTAAAAAAAATAATTACATTAAAAATTATAAAAAAATTACAAAATTAAAAAAAAATAAAATTAAAAATTAAAAAAAAGAAAAAATCAATTTCCAAAAAAATAATTCCAATTAAAAAAACAAAAATTATGAAAAAAATTATAAAATTAAAAAAAATAATTATATTAAAATATTAAAAAAAAAACAATTATATTAAAAAATTGAACAAAAATATTTATATTAAAAAAAAAAAAAAAAAATAAAAAAAATTTAAAAAAAATATAAATAAAATTAAAAAAAAAATAAAAAAAAATTAAATTAAAAAGAAAAGAAAAAATGAATTAAAAAAAAATAATAATTAAAATAAAAAAAAAAAAATTATGAAAAAATTAAAAAAAATTTAGACAAAAAAAACATTTAAAAAGAATTAAAAAAAATATATAAATAAAAAAAATATTAAATTATAATTAAATAAAAATTAAAATTTATTATTGAAATGTAAAAATGCAAATTGCAAACGTGCAACTTACCGCCCACAAGCGTTGTTATATTCACACAATTGCTAGGCTTCGATGCGGCAACGGTGAAAGCATTTATGCAAATCGTGTAGTTAGTAAAACTTGATAAGTTTTGTAACGTATATGATAAGTGTTCAATGCCGTAACGTTCCCCGCGCTTGTTGCGCGCAAAACAGTGTGGACCGCCTATGTTTTTGCACCACACCTTATGTGCTTCACCATTATAACTGTAATAACGAATAAAAAATAATTAAAAAATTGCATTTTTTGCAGTTAAATAACGGCACACTCACGTTATAATGTAGTAGCGTATATGGCCATTCGCTTTTTCCGGCGATTGCCATGCGAGCGACACCGATTGACTGGTTATGTGCGCAAACGTAAGATTTATTGGTGGCGTGGGCGCTGTAAAACAATAAAAAGTCATTTATATATATTATAAAATTGTATATTTGTAGAATTTAAAATCTCTCCACATACCGCCCTCTTCCGTCTGCAACAACAGCTCATCGCTTCTGGGACCCGCCTGCAGATCGGAGTACATATACATTTCGATTTTGTAGCTCGAATTCGGTTGTAGCTGCGCAATATCATATTTGTTTTCGCTTTTGTCCACATTTAAGTGCGTGTGTTTACCCAAACACTTCAGTTCCCTGGCGGATTTCGTTTGGCAATAGCTAATTGTATAGCCCTTGATAAGCGAGGCACATACATTGACAAAACTCCAACGTATCGTTATCGTGGTGTCATTTCGCCAAACCATTTTCGGTTCCAATTTCTCGAGATCATTTAGCACATCCGCCGTACATTTCGCCCAATGCATGCCCGTGTAATAGTCGGCGTAATTGGCGGCTACCGCTAAGACCAACGGTTGACTTTGTTGTATGGTGAAATTGCGCGCGCTCTTATCTACCTGCGTAAAGCCGATAATATTCTGCAAACAAACAGACAAACGGAAATGCTTGTACAATTAATCGGCTATAAATATGATAAATAAAGATATGCGGTGAATCCCCGAAATTTTTGCAAGACACACTCGAAGTGTATTTATTATAAAATCAAAATTATATTTTTTTATATTCGAAAAAAAAGTGTAAACAAGCGTTCGTTTGCAGACAATATCGCCGTTTATGACATGTTTGAACACATCGAATACAGTTCTGATAAAAATTAACTACTTTTAGGGGGATTAAGGTAACAATAACCTGCTTTATACACGATCGATCATCGTCTTGAAGCATGCTCAAAGCTATTTAGGGAATATTTTATACATCTACAACAACAACAACGTCTACACTTCGAGAGGGTGGGTTAAAGCATTTTTTTTTTTAATATTAAAATGTGCCCTTATATAACCTCAATATCATTTTTCGAGTGCACAATGTAAGAAAGAAATTATTCGAATAACTAATTTGCAAAAATTAAAAAAAAAAATTAAATTTTAAAAAATTTAAATTGATTTCGAAAAAAATCATAAATCAAAGAAATAGTGGCCATAATACCATAATTAATATAACCAATATGCTTTTTCGAGTGCAAAATGTGCGAAATTATTCGAATAACCTATTTTCGAAAATTAAAAGAAAATTAATTTCGAAAAAAATTAATCAAACAAATAGTGGCTATATCATAATTAATATAACCAATATGCTTCTTCGAGTATACAATATTCGATATTATTCGAATAACCAAATTTCTAAAACTTCAATAAAATAAAATTAATTTCGAAAAAATTTAAAAATCAAATCTTGAATTTAACCTTCATAAAATTCATGTTTTTGTAATTTTTAATATCTATAAAATTCCATAAATACTATACATACATGACACTCATTGGAGACGACACTTTTCGGTTGACACCAAAAGACCGTATAATTCTTAATACCCAGTGGATCTTCCGGTGCATTCCAAAACAAGGTATATGTGCTATTCGCAGAGTGATAGACATTTCGTATGCCCAACGGCGTTCTGTTGTCGTAGTGTTTCGGTAGCGCAGGCACATAAATGCGACTACTACGCAAAGACACGCCCATGTCATTGCGGCTCCATAAGCTGAAATCATAACTGTGTGCGCTGTTCCAAGGTAAAGCCGCTGTGGGCACTGTTCTGTGTAGCGCTGGTTGATTACTAAAGAAAAAAATATAAATAAAGTTAGTGAATGCTTATAAAGCGTGCAAAATAAATGTCACACTCACACTGCCACGCCTTGCTCCTTCGCCAGTTTCACAATATAATAGAAATCCGAACCGTTGCGATGATATTCCGCCATTGGATACCAAAAGAGACGCAAATGCGTCGCATTCAAGTAGAAACTGCTCACATCAACTGTGGGCGGCACTTCGGGCGCAATCGGCAGCGTGCGAAAAACGTTGCTGTATGCATCACTCCATGTCGCCGCTGGCATACGCATCTTTATGCGCAAACTTATATTGTATGCATAGTAGGGATAGGGCAACTCGTCGATAAACAAATTAAATGCTTCATGATTGTTGCATCTCAGGCAGGTGTACGTCTTTGTACGTTCAAAGTGCGGCGATTGCAAGCTCACTTCCATTTGCAAACGATTCAGCCTGTATGAAGAGTAACGCTCCATTTCCCATTTTAGCGCACAGCTGTTTGTTGAGATGTCCTCAACGCGAAAGTTGCTAATGGCGGGTTTAACTGTAAATTGGAGAAAATTAAAAATTTAGTTTTTTGAAATGAAGAATTGAATACAAAAATACAAAAATACAAAAATCGATTTTTTAAAAATTAAATATTTTCAAAAATAAAAAAATAATTTTTTGAAATTAAAAATTAAATATTCTCGAAATTAAAATTTAAATATTTTCCAAATTAAAAATAAATTTTTTGAATGTAAAAAATTATTTTTTAGAAATTAAAAATTAAATTTTTCGAAACTAAAAATTAATTAATTATTAAACAAAATTATCGTAATTAAAAATTAAATACTTTCAAAATTAAAAAAATTGATTTATGGAAATTATAAATTAAATATTTTCGAAATTTAAATTTAAATATTTTCGAAATTGCAAATATATTTTTTTTATTAAAAAAATTAATTTTTTCAAACTAAAAATTAAATTTTTCGAAATAAAAATAATGTCGTAATTAAAAATTAAATGTTTTAAAAATTAAAAAATAATTTTTTGAAATTAAAAATTAAATATTCTCGAAATTAAAATTTAAATATTTAAATTAAATTAATTTTTTTAATTAAAAATTAAATTTTTCGAAACTAAAAATTAATTAATTATTAAACAAAATTATCGTAATTAAAAATTAAATATGTACTTTCAAAATTAAAAAAATTGATTTATGGAAATTATAAATTAAATATTTTCGAAATTTAAATTTAAATATTTTCGAAATTGCAAATATATTTTTTTTATTAAAAAAATTAATTTTTTCAAACTAAAAATTAAATTTTTCGAAATAAAAATAATGTCGTAATTAAAAATTAAATATGTACTTTCAAAATTAAAAAAAATAATTTTTTGGAATAAAAAATTAAATATTCTCCAAATTAAAATTTAAATATTTTCCAAATTAAAAATAATTTTTTTTGAATTTAAAAAAAAAATTTTAGAAATTAAAAATTAAATTTTTCGAAATAAAAATAATAATTTTTTTGAAATTAAAAACTAAATATTCTCGAATTTAAATATTTTCTAAATTAAAAAATATTTATTTTCGTAATTAATAAATAAATTTTTCAAAATTTATAGTTTAAATTTTTTTGTTATTGAAAATAAAATATTTTCGAAATTAAAAATTAAATTTTTCAAAATAAAAAGAATATTTTTTTTAAATAAAAACTAAATATTCTCGAAATTAAAAATTAAATATTCTAAATTAAAAAATAATTATTTTCGTGGTTAAAAATTAAATTATTCAAAATTTAAAGTTAAAATTTTTTTGTTATTGAAAATAAAATATTTTCGAAACTAAAAATTAGATATTCTCGAAATTAAAAATTGAAATTTTTTGAAATGAAAAATTTAAATGTTTTTCGAAATTAAATATTTGTCGAAATTCAAACCAAATATTTTTAAATTTTAAGTTTAAACTTTCGCACTCACCAATCTCTTTGTGATTTATAGTGAAATTCTGTGTGATCACACCCAATGTATTGTTGCTGGTCAAGCGAAAATTGTAAAACTCAAAATTGGGCTTATAGCTGCCATCGTCCAAGGTAAAGTTACAGGTGCCTCTGTCGCCTTCTTTTACCAACTTTACACAATTTAGTATATAATTCTGTGAATATATCGTGCGATTATCAGCCGTTCTTGCCTTATTATTTATGTTTTTTTTTTTAATTTTGCGTTTTTGTTATTGTTATCGTTTTGGTGCCACATTAGTATAGTTAGATTTGTATAAACAATATACGTGCATTCAAATTGTAGTGGTAGTATGTTTGTTTTTTTTTTGTTTTTTGTGTGTGTGATAACAAATAGCAGTTGTTGCAGTAGTAGGTGTTAAACGTGCCGATCATTCAATGTTAGTAACAAAATATATGTAAGTAAATGGCATGCAAACCCAAAATGAAATAAAAGTTGGTAATTATTCGAGAAAACAAAGAGGGTTAGTGAAATAGGAAATTAAATTCTAACATGTATTAATATGAATATATGTACATGTACGTATTTGTATGTTCTTAATATACGGTACTTCTATATATGTATAATAAATGAATATTCGCACATAACAGGAAATCCCGCCAAATTGCAGTTCAAACGAAAAATTGTACGTTTTATTGCCTAAATGGACGCAAATTTGTTTCCAAACGTGAAAATATTTTTTATATACAAATAAATGGTTTTTCTATATAACTAATAAATCTTATAGTGCTGTCATAAACCCATTTTAAGTGTTTCATAGAAACTTAGGTTTAGTAAATGCAAAAATAATTTTTTTTTATATAGAAATATAATAATTTTTTTTCTTTAATTATTTTAATATTTATAGTATAACAATTAACTATTTTATTACCAAGTGCTATATAAGTAAATCATATTACACATAAACATACAATAAATGTTAGGAAATATAAAGAAAGGGAGTACGCATGCTCGTATGCATAACAATTAGTGCAATTATCACATGCATGATCTTTAATCACCACAATTAAAAATTAATAAGATTGTTATTATATTTTCTACTTAAAATTTACATATACATAAAAACAACTAATTACATATATGTATGTATGTAAATAATAAATGCATTGTGCAAAACATTAGCATACTAAAAACTATATTAATTAATATATTAAAAACTTACAGCATTTTGCGTTATATATTTCAAATTATATGTGGTTGGCACCATATTCGGTGGAATTGTAAATTGGCATGTCATGTAGGTGAAGTCAAATGCCTGACAGCCAAAATCTTTAACCGCTGTGGGCTTGGTACCTACAGCAGAAAAATACGATTATAAGTAAGCACTTATCTTTTTGATTTGCACATATCTGTATCTAACAATGCAATCAATCACTTTTTTTTGCATAAATTAACTTACCCACAATGACGTCCGTGCTGGCAATTGCATGTTCACCACTTTTGCACGTGTAGCTCGTGAATTGTTCGCGCGCATTGCGTAGCATATAAACCACTGTTGTTTCATTAATGATCTATGGACAAAAGAGTTTGTTTAATAAATTACAAAACTGCTGAATATAAAATTTCTTTTTATTTACCGCTATATTTGTGTTTATAGCCGCTTGGTTAGGATCATCTGTCGTGAAATATAATGAGGAACTATTTTTCCCATCGAACACTTTTAAGTTCATGCGACATGTGATGTTCACATTTTCACCGATTTCGATTATAATCCGAGGGCTGATACCTAAAAACAATAAAATGAACATATAATTATATGAGATATTTGTAATTAAATGTTATTATTTAAATGAATCATACATACCACCTGGCGATTGCGCCAAAATATTGGAGATTATACATAGTGTGCAAATGCAATAAATAAGGGCGTAGAGAAGACATCTGAAACTGTAATAAAATATTTTGAAAATAATTTTTTAATCAAATATATGAAAAATGTTTATAATATTTAAAATTTAAGAAAATAACAAGAAATTTGATATACATATATACGCAGAAGAGTCTATCTCCTGTTATAAAAAGTTTTTAACGTGCTAAGATTTAAGAAAGTAATCAAAGGTTATTATCTAAAGCACGTATAATTTGTTTATTTTCTTTATCGTATTTACAATTTGCATGCTTTTAACATCCGCAGAGATCACAAAAACATGTACCTATGCACATACATTTAATTAATATGCAAATATTTGTTCAACCAAGCCAATGGGTTGCAAATTAATTCACTCATTTTTATATAAGACAGTTCGCAGAAAAAATATAATCTTAATGGAAAAACATCCGAAATATCTGCTACAGCAAACGTTTAAATAACAATGATCTTAAGTATTTCTCTGTCACTCGAACGTTTTTTAATAAATTTCTTCGCATTGTAAATGTATAAAAATAAACAGTTCCAAGAAAACATTAAGCTAATACCGTATTCGTCGAATCATGCATATTTGTTATTGTCTTCACTTCATCTTGTTTTCTGTTTCTATTTGTTTGAGTGCTACGATCTACATATTTCATTTGAAAACATAATAAAACATTTTAAATTTGGTATTGAAAAACAAGTTTACCACTGTTGCACATTTCAACGGAACGCTATCATTATATTGGAGCTGATTCCATTAACATATACACAAACATATTGGCGCATATCTATTTGTCGCTTCTGTTTTTGTTCCGTGCTATTTGCACTGACACACAGCACATATCTACATACCATATATACATATTTATATTGGCTACCTACACTTTATCTAAATATATGTACATATATTTTACGGCGCCCCTCTAAATTACCAATCCAACCTAATAGTACTCACTTCATAGCTTTGCGTATTTCCTGTGTTAGATGATAATATTCTACGAATTTTGTAATTGATAAAGCGATACGTAAGCCAGTTACTCCAATGAATGAATTTATTTAGAACACAAGTGTTTTAAAATCTGAAATTTAAGGATTTGACATGCACGAAAATATCGCCTCCATTACGGCGCAACACCATTAATTTTTTTTTATCGCTTTTTTCACACATTTATAACCAAATTTCCACCAATTGTGCTGTTTGTAGCGAACTCATGTTGCACAATTATTTGTTTTCTTTAAATTCTGTATTATATTTAACACCAAGACACAGAGTAGAAAATGAATTTATTCGGGTACTTGTGATAAATTCTGCCCACACGAACAAAACAAAATCAGCTATCGTTGGTGTGTGGATACTCTCGATTGTTTCATCGTTTTATTATGTGCTTGCGCGGTTTACGACCTTTTCTTTTATGTGTTGACTGATATCAAATGATAAATATATCATGTATCGATAACAACCGATTACTAGAAATGCCATTGTGACTGATTAAATTAAAACAACAGCTGCGCGTACTCTTGTTTTGAAAGTCAAGGCGGCAAAAATGAAAGAATTCTTTCTTTAAAGAAATGGTTAAATTTCACAAATAAAGTCACAAAGCCAAACTTACAAATAAACTTATGCACAATTACAATAAAAAGAAACTGTTTACTTTCGCAAATATCATAATAAAGTTATTCTTTAAAAATTTATGATTATGCTTCTCCACTGTGAATGCTTTAAGGTCTGTACGCAGCGGAAGCACTACATACTTTCTTGAACTGTGAATGCTCTGCGAATATAGACCATAGACAAGAACCATCAAATTCAACCAAATATTTTGCAGTTGGCCGACGAATTAAAATATTTTCTATAAAGCTGGTGAAGAGTTCGTTAAAAAGAGCTTCAAAAAATTGCAGTCGGTTAAATAAACATTAGTACCTCTTCATAATTAGTTAAATTAATTTCCTCGATAGTCTGCAATTCAAATTAAGACGGAAACGACACAGTTTGAACGTAACGATTATATTAAGAGAGCCGTAGTAATGAGAGCCGTAGTAATTAGATCCTACGTTTTACGTGTGAAAAATACATAATAGATCCCAATGGATGTCCGCCTAATATATGTACATCAATTGTCCTTAAAATATGGAACAGAGGTATACTTTTGCAAAAAATTAAAGAAAACGTCTAAAATATAATATTATGGCTCTAAAGACATAGAGTCTATTAAACTTGCTCATATTTCTTATTAGCATTTAGCTAGTGTGAAGAAATCCAATAAGACATACTCACATTTTAATGAAATATTTCGTTTAGAAACATGTTTCCATGAGTTCATACAAGCCGAGCTTTATAAAAATCATATTAAATTTCAAATATTATGGTGGAAATTACTAAATAGTTAGCGTACATTCCATAGGTGCGGATCGTTTCTCAGAAAGTGTAACTTAGTAATGCAAGTGAATTAGCACGTCCAATTGCATATAGAACTTATCTGGTGCATATGTACTCCGCAAAAAAATAGAAAACAAGTACTGTTACCTTGTTCCTAAGCCATGTCTCAGCTAAAAATAAATTCCAATGAAAGTAAAAGCCGCTTGGCATAATCGTGTCAAATGGTCTCTTATCTTGAAAGCAGTCGAATCACTTGAGTGTGCGGAACTCTAACCACCAATTGTTTACACTTTTGTTTATAAAAGACAAATGTACACATTAAATTAATTTTAAACACATTCAAAATATTTACTTTGGCGCTTCGTGATCTTGACATAGCATAGTAACAAGGTGAAATATTACCTGTTTCTATAGTGTACCACTATATAAGAAGCATCTACTTTTAAAAGCTTGCCTTTCAACTATTATGTCCTTTTTATTTGAATTTCTGAAGTGTCCCATAAAACTCACACGTCACATCCCACATTGTTTTCCTGTTTGATTCTTGCTTTAATGATCCAACATGTAAACAGCTATCAGCTGAGCGTGAAATTTCCCAGTCATTATTATATTTACTTTTTGTGATAATTCTATGTCTGCGTCCATTTCTTTGTTTTTTATGTTGTTTATAAAAGCAGGTGGTTTTCTGTTTACCGCAATTCTGCTGCTTTAATATCTATTTTTGTCACAACTGTACTGTCTCACGCACTTAACTGGTATTGCCGTAGATTTATCAGCCATTCCGGTTAACTCCGGACTTTCACTTCAAAACAACGCGAGGACTATCGCACTTAGAAAATAACACCCTATTTTATTAATTAAGCCATTCTGAACCGCGGCGGCGGTATTTACTTGCTGCCAAGCGCTTCTATTTATAAACATAACACTGAGGTAAACCACCAATCTAATAGTGCGTGACAAATGGCGGTTCGAAAAGTACTTATCCCACATAAGAATAAAATAATGGATTCTGGAAAAATAAAGTTTTCTAACTCATCTGGAAAATACGTTTCTGAAGGCTAGTGGAATAGGCTTGCATGGCGCCTAGTAGGCTAAATTTGGAAAATATGCTAAATCGGTTCGACCAATTTGAACGCGGATGTCGGTGGTGTGAACCGGTATGTTTTCATGGTTTCTGCGCCAAACGGGAGTCATCTCCTCATTTCCTTCCTTCTATAGATTTCTCATTTCGAATATTTCAAGCAGTTTTTCTGTCCTGTCTGTACTAGGTACTGTCGTAGCTGTCTCTCCTCATTTCCTTCCTTCTATAGATTTCTCATTTCGAATATTTCAAGCAGTTTTTCTATACTGTCTGTACTAGGTACTGTCTTAGCTGTCTCGCGCACCTTCAATCTACGGTTTGCCAAAATGAGATCACTTATGTTATATTATCCTCTGTGGTATGTGTTTTCGGGACAAACAAATTTTTTTCAATAGTACATCGGGTGGAGTGGACTTAACACTTATAGAACCGCCCTGATGTGTTTATGTGCATGTGCTTGTGTATGACAATTTCGGCACTTTAAACATAAATCTATTTTTAGTTCATAACCAATATGATTTAGTGATGTCTAGAAGTTGTTTTGGCAAAATTATCTACCACCAGAAGCACGTTAACAGTTATTTACTCAAGCATTATCTCAGCATCTTCCGCCTAACGCCATACCTTATTTGAGATATGTATATAAGTAAAACGATGAGGGATTCTCCATTGGCATTCGATGGCAGTTAACGAATGGGTTGAACAACTAAACACGGCAGACAAAGTGAATCTGTGGCGGTCCTTTAGTGAATTCGTTGTGTGAAAAGCGTAGAACAGAGCATAGGGAAAGCGTATATTTTCGGTTATTTATTTTTCAAAATCGCATAGCTCTAAACAGTGACTGAAACAACAAAATGGCGAAAGACATTAAAGGGGATATGGTGGTTATAGATGAGGCGCTCGAAAGAACTGGTGAGAATTGCATGCAATAATTAAACTCTATATTTTAAAATGGAAAATTATATATGTTGCAAGATATTCAATCCCCAAAGATTCAAAAAAAAAATTATTTCCGATTTTTGAAACAAAATATAAACAATTCTATCGAAGGAAACGTTATAAAAGGACCTCAATTCCTGAAGTCAACACATTTATCCTTAAATTTTAGTTAAAATATTAAATAACGGCATATTTTTGGTCTAAATCCGTAATATGTCCAACGGTTCTACGCACAAATCGAGAGATTGCAATTTTTATTAGTCGGTCTTTGTCGGCTAATGTCAGTGAAACATTTTTATAATTATAAAATAATCAAATCTAAGTGTTTGTGTGCAAAATAATAATTAAACTGTGAAATAACAAATCGCTAAAATTTCTTCTCCCATTTTTTAATTTTGTTTTTTAAAAACAATTTCTTATGTAAATAGTCGTGCGAATTTTATGTGTATATCTCGATGAAAGCATACAATGTAAACAAGTGTAACATAACCTCAAAAACAAATTATTGTCATAGCATTCATTAGATGCTTGACAGACCGTCGCAACCTATTACTGATGTGCGTTTCTATTATGTTTCTGACTTATCATTACACTTCACTATTAGTGCTATGAGACCACTGCCGGAATACCGGTATTAATATAACGCGACAAATTAAGATCTACAACTTTTTAATTCGATTCCTAAATGGATCATGACCCGAGTCTGTACATATTAGCAAAAACCGTGTATTTGATGTTAATGAGCCACTGAGCTGGATCCACATCGTGGAAAATGTTTTAATTTAAACTAATTTATGTTAAAAATACATTTTCGATCAATTTTTTCTACACTTTTTGCTAACCGCGTTTATTATTGACGATTGGTTCGAGTTCAAACTAGCGATTTTAATATAGATAATTTTGTACATCAACCATTTTTTATGTTTTAATATTAAAAAAATGCTGTCTGTGTTCCTTCCCACAGGTTATGGCAAATTTAACATACTCTTAATTTTATATTCCGGTTTTGTGCTCAACACTGTGGTTCTCGAAGCGGTGGGCATTAGCTTTGCCTTGCCCGTCTTAGGATGTGATCTGAATCTAACTCATCAGGAGCAAGGCATACTGGGCGCTGTTTCTTTTGCCGGCGTCATTGCCAGTTCACACTTTTGGGGATTTCTAGCCGATACACAAGGTCGCAAGCGGACAATGCAACCGGCATTAATTTTGGGATTTATCGTTACTGTCTGCTCAAGTTTAGCGCCAAATTTCTTGACCTTCGCTTTGTTGCGATTCTTTAATGGCATACTGTAAGTATTGCAATATATGTAAGCTTAGAACTAATGAAAGTATTAACTAAACATAAAAATTTCTACAATTCTGTTAACAGCCTCTCCGCTTGTTCCGCGACGATTTTCGCTTATGTCGGAGAGTTCCATTGTCAAAGAGATCGCAGTCGTGCCATATTAGGCGGTGGTTTGATAAATGCGGCCATTTCAGTATTTTTCCCCGTCATCGCATGGATATTCATCAATCAAGAATTTGAAGTCTACGTGCCATACATTAATATAGTTTTCAAGCCATGGCGTTCGTACTTCTTGGCCTGCGGTGTGCCCGGATTTGTTTGTGGTGTGATAATGTTTTTCTTGCCGGAGAGTCCAAAGTATTTACTATCTGCCGGAAAGCCAGAAGAAGCTATAGAAGTGTTAAGGCTCATGCATAGAATAAATATCGGGAGCAAGGATCCTGACAGCGTATACACGGTATGCCTCTGGAAATATTTCTAACCAACAAGTGTCGGTATACTTAGCATTTTTTAAATTTCCTTTCAATTTTGTAGGTTACTACCTTACTGCCGGACGCCGACACACCAATGACCAAAGTGAAAAGTTTAGAAAAGAAGAATCTCTTCGTATCCATTATGAAGTCAATGTGGCAGCAAACAGCTCCACTTTTCATGCGCGAACACCTACGGAAGACCTTTCTGTCTAGTCTGATATTGTTTATCATATTCTTTAGCGCCCATGGCGTATACATGTGGTTCCCGTATATTCTAAATAACACAATGCAATATACCGAGAAGTTTGCCGAACCGAAGCGCATGTGTGATATTATAAAATTCGTACAATCGGGAAATCTTACAAGTGTGGATGAAGATGTAAGTTCTATTATGAGGTCTTGGAACAAGCATGAGTTAATGATTTAAAAAACAAATTTCAGATTCCAACAGAAACGTGCAGAACAACTTTGGAAATATCAACCTATATGCATACCATATTCCTAGAAGTTATATATGTGTCAATGCTGTTAATCATTATGTTCTTCATTAGTAGATTTGGACGTAAACCAATGCTTTGTAAGTACCAATAAGGGCCTCAGTTTAAATATGATTTAATAATTAAATTCTTTTTTGTAGTCATATGCCTTTTTATTTGTGGAGCTTGTGGCATATTGGCCTTTACCATACAACTTCCCCTGCTGGCCGTTTATTTCTTGGTCATTCAGCTTTGCTGCGGCTGTTCCATTTCCGTGCTCAATGCCATTGTTGTCGAAATATTCCCAACACATTTAAGGTAAATAGGCTAAGACGTCTCAAAACTCTATTACTCGTACTATATTGGTTAAGAGATCATTTCGGCGATTTTTAGTGGTATAGGTCTTAAATGTATTGGAAAACTACAAAACTAAGTTAAATCGAAATAATTCCCGAATTCTCAATATAATGTATTTCAGTAATCGAATCATAGCCTAATCTAATAGTAGACACGCAATTGAACATATTTGTAATAAATTCTTTAATTTCTAATTTCTTTCAGGGGTATGGCCGTTTGCATATCTCTTATGATCGGACGTATTGGCAGCGTCGTGGGATCCAACATTTTGGGTTTACTCATTGAAACACATTGCGAGATGGCGCTTTATAGTCCAGCGGTTGCACTGATTATTGCGGGCGCTTTGGGATTCCTTTTGCCGAGTGCAAAACAACTAGTTGCCAAACCAAAAGACCTGGAGAATACTTCATAGCTTACTTATTAATTCAGTCGTTTTTTACGTAAGAAACAAATTTTGTTTGGTATAAAAAATAAATTAATTAATTTAATTAACAGTAAAGATTATTTTGTTAAACATTTACTGTGTAAATAGTTAATATTTAAGTAAGGATTAAATTAATATTTTAATAAATATTTTATAGTTTTCCATATGAAGTATTTGTTGTAACAGTTATTTCCATCAGGATAGACACTTTAGATTGGAACTGCTTTCCACTAAAGCTCCAGTATACCCAGTATTTTTCGATATATAATTTTTTTTTAATTTCAATTTTTTTTTAATTTTAAGATGACCCTTTATAACATCAGTCATATAATTTGAATTATTTGAAAAGTTTTATACATCATTGAATTAAGAAGAATATTTAGATTATATCTAATTTTTTGAATTTTTTAGTAGCTATTTATATCCAGTAATTAATTATATATTTTTTATACCCTGAACAGAGTGTATTAAGTTTGTCAAGAAGTTTGTAACACCCAGAAGGAAGCGTCGGAGGCCCTATAAAGTATATATATAAATGATCAATATGTTGAACTGAGTCTATTTAGCCATGTCCGTCTGTCTGTCTGTATATATACCAACTAGTCCTTCAGTTTTTAAGATATCGTTTTGAAATTTTGCAGATGTTATTTTCTCTTCAAGAAGCTGCTCATTTGTCGGAACTGCCGATATCGAACCACTATATCATATAGCTGCCATACAAACTGAACGATCGGAATCAAGGGCTTGTATGGAAAACTTCCGCATTTTACTAAATATCTTCACGAAATTCGGTGTGAGTTATTGTTCATAGAAATAATTTAATCTCCGAAAAAATTGTTCAGATCGGTTCACTTTAGCATATAGCTGCCATACAAACTGAACGATCGGAATCAAGGGCTTGTATGGAAAACTTCCGCATTTTACTAAATATCTTCACGAAATTCGGTGTGAGTTATTGTTCATAGAAATAATTTAATCTCCGAAAAAATTGTTCAGATCGGTTCACTATAGCATATAGCTGTCATACAAACCGAACGATCGGAATCAGGGGCTTGTATGGAAAACTTCCGCATTTTACTACATATCTTCACGAAATTTGGTGTGAGTTATTGTTCATAGAAATAATTTAATCTCCGAAAAAATTGTTCAGAACGGTTCACTATAGCATATAGCTGTCATACAAACCGAACGATCGGAATCAGGGGCTTGTATGGAAAACTTCCGCATTTTACTACATATCTTCACGAAATTTGGTGTGAGTTATTGTTCATAGAAATAATTTAAACTCCGAAAAAATTGTTCAGATCGGTTCACTATAGCATATAGCTGCCATACAAACCGAACGATCGGAATCAATGGGTTGTATAGAAAATTTTCGCATTTGACGTGGTATCTTCACGAAATTTGGTGTGAGTTATTGTTCATAGAAATAATTTAATCTCCGAAAAAATTGTTCAGATCGGTTCACTATAGTATATAGCTACCATACAAACCGAATTCACCAAAGCCATCGACGGTATGTACTGAGTAAATCCAGTACGAACAAGTAATACATTTCTAGTTTCGTAATGGACATCTATTGTTGATGAAACTCTAGATGATTTTCATCAGCTTTTTTGTTGTTGTGACGGACCATTTGATAGACATATTGTCATAAGTTAATTTTTTTAACATTCCCCTTATTGACAACATTTATGTAGGACGACGAGGCACACTCCTTGACAGTTTTTCCATAAATTTATTTTCAACATTTCACAAATAAAACACTTTTGATCTTGTCAAAGCTCCAAAAATACAAAAAAAATGTCGAACAAAGCTTATCTATTTAGCAACAACAAACAAAATTTGCAATATTAAGATTCGTGGGTACCCGGTCTCTAAACGAAGTGGAAAAAATGTGTTATTAACATAAGGGTTAAAATAAATTTCAGTGAAAGTAAAAGACACTTGGCATAATCGTGTCGAGTGGTATCTTATCACTTGAGTGTGTAGATCTCGAACCACCAATTGTTTACACTTTTATTTATAAATGACATACATATGTACAAGTGGTTTCCTATTCACCACAATTCTGCTGATGCGCAAATACAACGAATATTACGAGGCCAAAATGGGAAGGTGAACTTCGCCAAGCTACTGGCAGTGGTGCAAACACAATAAAGAATAATACCACTGCCAGTTGAGGCTTTTACAGATATGAGATTTTAATATATTTTTTTTTTTCTTACGCACATAACTTATATTGCCGTAGATTTATCAGCCATTTCGGATAACTCTGGACTCTGAACAACGCGAGGAATTTCGCACTTAGAAAATAACGCCTTCTGTTAATTAAGTCTTTCTGATCCGCAGCGGTATTTACTTGCCGCCAAGTGCTTCTATTTATAACTTTAGCATTCAGATTAAGATAAACCACCTACATTTCTAAGAGTCTATGACAAATGGCGGTTCGATAAATACTTAGCATCAAATTTATTTCTCAACAAAGTCTCCTTTTTTTTGATACTCTTGCCTCAGCGTTGATCTAACTTCTTTAACCCAGCTTTATAAAAGTCCAAATGACGCCTAGGAGGCTAAACTTGGAGATCATGGTAGTTCGGTTCGACCAATTTGGACGCGGCTATGTCGGTGGTGTGAGCCGGTGCATAATCATGGTCACCTATCACCTATCCGGCCGACTGTCTTCGTCTTCTACAGATCCAAGTACATTGATTCGAATGTTACTTGATCTCTGGTTTGTACCAGTAGGTTCATGTTTTGTCGATGTTCGCATGTTTTTGAGGCATTTTCATTTTTTTGGCAGGTTTTCTGTAGCATCATCGGGTGGTGGATGCTAGACACTTTTCGAACCGCCCTCGTGTATGTATACTACCCAAGTATCTATTGTCAATTACCATAACCAATATAATGGAGTGATGACTGGTTAAAACTAGAGAAGTAACGTGGGCTCTCAATATATTCAACCATGTGTATAGAAAAAAGATGCTGGGATGATAACCTCGTTAAAGTGTCGCCAGTCTAAACTCACACGCGAAATAATGCAACTAAATGACAAGAATACTAGTATTATCTAACATTTGTATATATCTAAAGTGCGCCATCTCAAACTTTGGAGAGTTGCGAATCGAACAAACAACCATTAAAAGTACACAGTAATAGTGTGGATACACAAATACATCTAGCATAACGGCTGGCTCTCTGAAACTATTTGAATAACGGTATAAAATGCAAAATATTTAATCAAAATGCTCATTCTCCACAAGATTTATACGAGACGTCACATTTACTGTCGTCATTGTAAATATATGAGTCCAACGCGAGAATTTATTATTTGTGTGGATCGCAAATATGTTACGTCTGTACACTGTACAGCTGTACTATTTTAACATAACTGTACACGCCTTTCTTCAATGTGCTTTTATATACATAGTATTACAACCGATTAAATTTTATTCGCTAGATTTACCTATCTCCGACAATAGCACTTTATTTGCTTACGTATGTATATATATAGATATACATATACAAACATCAGTATATCAGGTATAATTACATTTATTTGACTGCTTAAGAAGAGTGTTTAGAAAACTTTTCCTTTAAATAATCAGTCAAATTTTTAATCACACCATCACACCATCAAACATACACACACGAACACTTACGGGCAAACACACGAGAAGCACGTTAACAGTTATTTACCCAAGCATTATCTCAGCATCTTCTGCCTAACCCCATATGTGCCTTATTTGAGGTATTTAAATAAAATCGTGGGGGATTCTCCATTGGCATTCGCTGGCTGTTAACGATGGGGTTGAACAACTAAACACGGATGACAAAGTGATTTTTTTGGCGGTCCTTAAGTGATTTTGCGAAAAGCGTAGAACGTAGACAAAGTGTAGATTTTCGGTTGTTTTTTTTCAAAATCGCGTAGCTTCAAACAGTGACTCAAGTAACAAAATGACGAGAGACAATAAAGATGATACGATGGTGATAGATGAGGCGCTCGCAAGGACGGGTGAGAATTGTTTGCTCTATATTTTAACTCTATATTTTAAAATGGAATATCATATGTGAAACTATCATCGAAGGAACTAGAAATTTTATTTTCGGTTTTTGAAATAAAATATATAAAAAAAAAACTTTCAACAGAAGCGGTTTAAAAGGACCTCCGATCCTAACTGTTTCAACACATTTAGCCAACGTTAACGTTAGTTAAAATGTTAAATAACCGCACATTTTATCTAAAGACGTCATGTGTCGAGCGGTTCTATTTACTAAACGATGAGTTTGCAGTTTTTATCAGTCGGTCTTTTTCAGTTAAAGTGCGAAAGACGTTAGAGAATTATTTAATAATCAAATCGGAGTGTTTCTGTGCATTAACAACTGTGAAATAACTAAAAAAAAATTAAGAAAAATTTCGGCATCTCCATTAAGTTCAAGTTTCTTCTTTAAGTTTTTTTTTAATATTTTGCTTTTAAAAACAATCTATTATGTAATTCCTCGTGCAAATATTTAAATACATGTGAACTTAATGTGTAACTTAACCTCAAAAACAAAATTAATGTTTTAACATTCTTTAGATGTTTAGCAGAACTTCTCAGCCTATTTGTGGAATGCGCCTTTAAGGTTTTTCGTCAAATTAATGGAACTACAAGTTTTTTGAGTCGGTTCCTAAGAAATGGTGGCTTTCTATTAGCAGCCTTTTCATCACTCGAGGCTTCTCAATATTAGGAAATTTTTTTTGTTTAATGTTAGTAAGACCCTGAGGCTGAATCCAATTTAGTAAAATTTTTCCTAAAAGAATATAATTTTTGTTAACCGAGTACACTATTTGCGATAGAGATTTTAATATCAATAATTTTTTGTCTTCCTTTCCACAGGTTTTGGCAAGTTTAACATACTCTTAATCTTATATTCCGGCTTCGTGCTCAATGTTGTGGTTCTCGAAGCTGTGGGCGTTAGCTTTGCCCTGCCTGTCTTAGAATGTGATCTGAATCTAACTCACCAGGAGCAAGGCATACTGGGCGCTGTTTCTTTTGCCGGCGTCATTGCGAGTTCACACTTTTGGGGATTTCTAGCCGATACACAAGGTCGCAAGCGCACAATGCAACCGGCATTGCTTCTGGGATTTGTCGTTACTGTCTGCTCAAGTTTATCGCCAAATTTCCTGACCTTCGCTTTGCTGCGATTCTTAAATGGCATACTGTAAGTTTTGTAATTTATACTCTAATGTATTACTTTCTTTCCTAAACAGACTATCAGATATCCCAGTTAATTCCTTTGATTATACCACTCATAGAACATATAACTCAAAGAAACAGTTACTGTTTGCCTTACTTAAGTCACTAGGATTGTTTTAAATCGTCATCGTTTTCATTTTGATTTCCTTATTTAAATGAAATCTAAACAAACACATCGTAGGTAACATCATTTTACGACCAATAATTTGAGAATGATTGAAATGTCATGAAGCTTACACCGTAGTTAGAATTACCTCGGCCAGGCCAAAGACTGAATGTTAATTTAAGTGAATGACTATTCCATCTATTTTCAATTATGCCAATCTATGCGATCTACATACATATAACGATTTTTAGCTTGGTGTTCGTCGTTTAAATATTGCAGCATCAAAGACAACTAACAATAGTTAATGCAAATGTTTGTCTTATTTAACCTTAAAATTTCTCCAATTCTGTTAACAGCCTCTCCTCTTGTTCCGCGACGATTTTCGCTTATGTCGGAGAGTTCCATTGTCAAAAAGATCGCAGTCGTGCCATACTAGGCGGTGGTTTGATAAGTGCGGCCGTCTCAATATTTTTTCCCGTCATCGCTTGGATATTCATCAATCAAGAATTTGAAGTCTACGTGCCATACATTAATATAGTTTTCAAGCCATGGCGTTCGTACTTCTTGGCCTGTGGTGTGCCCGGATTTATTTGTGGTTTGATAATGTTTTTCTTGCCGGAGAGTCCGAAGTATCTACTATCTGCCGGAAATCCTGAAGAAGCTATAGAAGTTTTAAAGCGTATGCATAGAATAAATATCGGGAGCAAGGATCCTGACAACGTGTACACGGTATGTCTTTAGAAATGTTTATAAACATCAAAAGTGTCGATATATTTACCATGTTTAAATATTTCCTCTGATATTTGTAGGTTACTACCTTACTGCCGGACGCCGACACACCAATGGGCAAAGTGAAAGGTTTAGAAAAGAAGAATCTCCTAGTATCCATTATGAAGTCAATGTGGCAACAAACAGCTCCACTTTTCATGCGCGAACACCTACGGAAGACCTTTCTGTCTAGTCTGATATTGTTTATAATATTCTTTAGTGCCCATGGCGTATACATGTGGTTCCCGTATATTCTAAATAACACAATGCAATATACCGAGAAGTTTACCGAACCGAAGCGTATTTGTGATATTATCAAATTCGTACAATCGGGAAATCTTACAAGCGTGGGTGAAGATGTAAGTTCTATTATGGAGTCTTAGAGCTAGGATGAGTTAATGATTTAAAAAACAAATTTCAGAGTCCAACTGAAACGTGCAAAACGCACTTGGAAATATCAACATATATGCATACCATATTCTTAGAAATTATATATGTGGCAATATTGTTGCTCATTATGTTTTTCATTAATAAAATCGGACGTAAAGCCATGCTTTGTAAGTACCAATAAGAACCTTAATGTAAATAAGATTTAACAATTAATTTCTTTTTTGTAGTCATATGCATGTTTATTTGTGGAGCTTGTGGCATATTGGCCTTTACCATACAAATACCTTTGCTGGCCGTTTATTTCTTAGTCATTCAACTTTGCTGCGGTTGCGGCATATCCGTGCTCAATGCCATTGTTGTCGAAATATTCCCAACAAATTTAAGGTAAACAGCAGAAGGCGTCTCAAAACTTTATTACTATATTGGTTGAGGTATAATTGCGAGAGAATATATTACTGAGCTAAAAGGAAGTAATTCCCGAATTCTCAATATAATGTATTTTAGTAAACGATTTTTAGCCTCACCTATTAGTAGATACATATTTGAATTTATCTGTACTAAATTATTTAATTTCTAATTTCTTTCAGGGGTATGGCCGTTTGCATATCTCTTATGATCGGACGTATTGGAAGCGTCGTGGGATCCAACATTTTGGGTTTACTCATTGAAACTCATTGCGAGATGGCGCTTTATAGTCCAGCGGTGGGACTAATTATTGCGGGCGCTTTAGGATTCCTTTTGCCAAGTGCAAAACATCTAGTTGCTAAACCGAAAGATTTGGAGAATACTTCATAGCTTACCTATTAATTCAGTCGTGTTTTTACGAAAGATATACATTTTATTTGAAATAAAATATAAATTAATTTAAGTAACAGTAAAAATTAGTTTGTTAAACATTTACTGTGTAAATTTATTTCCATTTATTTGTTTATTATATTTAAGACAGGATAAATAATAAATATTTTATATTTTTCCTGGTTAAAGTATTTGTTGTAACAGTTATTTCCATCTGGATCGAGTCTGATAGTCAAATAATATATTAATATAATTGCCTAAGATTCTATTCAATAAAGCTTAGTGGTATTAATCAAATTCTTCCTCCACAATGGATGGTAATTTGACTATCTCAGCATTATGGACATGATTGTGGTGTTTAACTCTTTGCAGATTAGTGTTGACTTTTGTAACTGTTTTTTAGATCAGAGATTCCAATGAGAACAATACGACTATTCGGGGTTTGATGCCTGATTGATTTCAAGTGTCCTGTGTCGGATCTGCGTTGCGTGTCTAGTTTTTGAATAGTTTTCAGATTTTTTGTAACTTTTTGTTAAATATGTAAATAAAGGAATCTAATGTGTACTAAATTCTTTGGGAAACAAAAAGATAAAAAATGCTGCTACCTTTAACTATTCCTAAGTCAAATCATATTATAACTTGTGTAAATCAGTATACAGTATTTGCATATATAATGAGGCGATCATCTCCGCTAAAAATAAATTCCAATGAAAGTAAAAGACACTTGGCATAATCGTGCCGAATGGATCTCGTATCTTATCTGTAGGGTAGTTGAATCATTTGATTGTGTAGATCTCTCACTACCAATTGTTTACATTTTAATTTATAAAAGTCTTATGTATGTACACATTAAATGAATTTAGTAAACATAGTCACCATATTTGCTTTGACCACGCCTCAGTTCATATGTCGCTTCGTGATTTTGATATAGGATAGCAACAAAGTTAATGTTACATGATTCTATAGTATAATTAAACAGATCTCGTGCTCCTAAATTATTATAAGAAAGTTAAGTTCATTATTTAAAAATTGTGTGAGTTATAGATAAGAGAAAATTTAATGCAGTTCGGTAATCAGCTGGACCATCAGGTAGAGTGGTCGGATTAACCGGAAGCAATGAGTCGCTGAAAGTAACACATATTTTTGAAGAAAGTTTGGAGGGCGAAGATGTCGCCAATACTTTTATCGGTATACATATATATCAGCAGTCATATACCCATAGCTCCAATACGTATCCAATTAAAACAAGTAAGGAAAGGCTAAGTTCGGGTGCAACCGAACATTTTATACTCTCGCAATTTATTGAAGAAATTTTATTAAATTCGGCACAAAGTTTAATATAATAACGAAAATCGTTACATATAGTATAAGTTAAGCAGTAATAACTGCTGGTCACCCACCTAATAACATTATCGAAAGCTGTTAGACTGTTTAGCACCGAACGCTGTGAGAGCGATCACTGTTGTTAACAGCTACTGCTTTACATCCCAGCAGTTGTAAAGCAAGTGCGAACCAATTGCCGTGAGAGCGATCAGTGCATTTAGCAGTAAAATACAAGTTGAATCAAACAATTGTGAGAGCACACTGAGCAGCTAACAGCGAGATGTGATGGAGAGCGAGGTTCAAGGTTGTTCCAATCAGAATTAACAGCAGTGCGTTGGTTGCAATTAGACTTTTGGACACGTTGGTTGCTAAGACAAATTTATATTTAATCTTTTGTAATTTAATAAAGTTTGTTAATTTAATAAATAAAGTAAAATTATAATTGGCGCCCAACGTGGGGCTAACAAAATCTTTAGCCTCAATTTTTATTAAAATTTCGGATTTCTTAAAGTACTGAAAAGTTCCGAAAAACTAAAACTAACACGTGAATATTGCTGTCTGCTGACCAAAAAAGAACCCGCCCACAGAGGAGCTTAAACCACGTTTTTCATTTACGGAGGAGCTTAAACCACGTTTTTCATTTTGCTTTAAATTGGATGCTTTGGCATCCAAAGCATGAAAAGCTAACCATTGCTGAACAAATCACTGGATTCTACCAAGTTTTGCGACACCTGATGTGATGTCTTACGGCCTTGGCTAACCTCAAAAAAATGTTTAAGGATGTAGCAAACTAAACCACGTGCTAAGATAAAGTAAATTATGTAAGTGACTTGCTCAGTGCCTTTTTTCTTAATAAATATATTTAAATACTATGATCACCATTGGAATTCGATGTATTTTTGAAACTTTTTTTATAAATCTAACTTGATTTGTGATTGATATAAGACGGTATTTTATTATACCGGGTTTTTGCGCGGTCAATACTTTATTGTGCGACGTAGATTTAGTGAGCCTTTTTAATAGTTTAGTTATAAAAGATAAAGATCAATCAAAAATGAATACTGAGGAGTTAACTGCTATAATAACAGCTGCGGTATCAGCTGCCTTAAGCTCACAAAAAGAGGAATTCGACAAAAAGTTGAACGAAATCTCAAAAAGATTTACAAGTACGTCAACAGCTAACGTAGAGTTTCGAAGAGGTTAGATTTCAGGTACCGTGCGTTGCGAGGAAACTCTTGACCTAGTTAAATCTTTGCCTGAATTCGATGGTAGGCAAGAGACTTACGTCTCATGGAGGCAAGCCGGCACATACGGCCTATAAATTATATGAACCTTATGATGGAAGCGCTAAACATTATCAGGCAGTGGCCATTATAAGAAACAAAATTAGAGGCGCTGCAGATGCTGTTTTAGCGTCTTTCAACACTGTTCTTAACTTTAAGGCTATAGTGGCAAGATTAGATTTCACGTACGCTGATAAGCGACCAATATATTTAATTGAACAGGAGCTAAGTACCTTGAGACAAGGAAATCTGACGGTGTTGAATTTCTACGACGAAGTCGAAAGAAAGCTTACGTTGCTTACCAATAAAACTATCATGACATATGAAAGTCACATAGCTAACTCAATAAATGATAAATATAGGTTAGATGCATTACGCGTTTTTGTCTCTGGCCTTAGGAAGCCCCTTTGCGATATACTATTTTCCACTCGTCCAACAGATTTGCCATCTGCTTTGGCACTGGCCCAGGAAGTAGAAGCAAATCATGAACGATACATGTTTGCATCAAACTACTCTAAACACCTTGAGGACAAGGACCGAGGTCACTCTTCAGTTAAGAGAATATATGAGACCAAGAGCAACCAAATAGAATCACGTAGCGGTCATAAAAACCCCTACTTCCAAAATAGACAAGAAAAGCGCAATCTTTCGAGTAATAATAGAGATCAGGGCACCGAACCAATGGACATAGATCCATCCACATCTGGTTTCCGCCGCTCAACGAAGTTCGAGCACCACAATCCCACAAGAAATTTTTTACAGCAAAATAAGTCCCAAAATATGCACGTCTCTAATAATCGGCAAATCCCTTTTAATACAGGCAATCAAGGTCAGCAAATTAAGCGACCTCCTATATCAGACAGAAGTACTGGTCCGAAAGTCCAGAGAATTCACCACATATCAGACACATCGGAAGATGTAGCAACAAAAACTACGTACGATAGTATTGTGGAACGGGAAATCGAAGATATCGAAGAAATTAATTTTTTAGAAAGGGTGCCCAACTCCCTTGGATCAAACGAACAATAGGAGTTGAGGGCAAAGAGATAAAAATGTTAGTGGACACAGGAGCTTCAAAAGCTTTATAAAGCCCTCTTACTGAATTAAAAGGCATTGTGCCTTTAACGAGACCGTTCGTAGTTAAATCAGTTCACGGCGAGAGCAAAGTAGGGCAAAAATGTAAAATTAACTTGTTTGGCATAAATTCAGATTTTATAATATTACCAAATTTAATAAGCTTTGACGCGATAATTGGGCTTGACCTGCTAACGCAAGTCAATGCAGTCGTAGACTTTCAAAAAGGTGAAATAGTTCATGATTTTGGAATTGAAAAATTATATTTTATAAAAATTGACAGCATTAATGCTTTGAAAATTCAACAGGAAATTTTACCTCTTGAAATAAGGGAGAATTTTTCAAATATGATTAAAAAAGATCACAGGCTTTCGTTGATCCGAACGAATCACTGCCATATAACACAAATGTAGTTGCTAGGATTCGTACAAAAGATGAAGAACCGATTTATTCTAAGATGTATCCATATCCAATGGGGGTAGTTGACTTTGTTAACAATGAAATAAAAGAGCTTTTACGAAATGGTATTATAAGACGATCTACGTCTCCTTACAATAACCCCATTTGGGTCGTGGACAAGAAGGGCATTGATGAGTTTGGCAATAAAAAAAAAACGTCTGGTGGTAGATTTTCGCAAACTGAACGAAAATACCATTGACGACAAATACCCAATACCAAATGTCATTTCGATTTTATCAAATATGGGACATGCACAATACTTCACAACCCTTGATTTGAAGTCTGGATTTCACCTAGATCGAACTCGCTGAGCGAGACAGGGAAAACAGCCTTTTCCGTTAGCAACGGAAAGTACGAATTTTGTAGGCTACCTTTCGGATTAAAAACGCTCCGAGTATTTTTCAAAGAGCCATAGACGACATCTTAAGGGAAAAGATAGGAAAAGCTGCTTTGTTTATGTAGATGATGTTATTATTTATTCCGAATCTAAAGAACAACACATAAAAGACATAGACTGGGTCTTGAAGAGTCTATATGACGCTAACATGAGGGTGTCAGTCGACAAATCCAAATTTTTCAAAACTGAAACAGAGTATCTCGGATTTATTGTATCAAGGGGTGGCATTAAGACGTGCCCAGATAAAGTTAGCACAATGCTAAACTTCCCCACACCCGAAACCTTGTACGGTCTTAGGTCCTTTCTAGGATTAGCAAGCTACTATAGATGCTTCGTGAAAGACTTTGCCAGTATAGCCAAACCATTGACTGATATTTTTGAAGGGGGAAAATGGAAAAGTTAGCGCTTACAGATCCAAAAGAGTGAAAATACTTTTAAATTCAAAGCAACTGCAGGCATTTGAGAAACTTAAACACATTTTAGTATCGGAAGACGTAATGCTCGCTTACCCCGATTTTAAAAAGCATTTGATTTAACTACGGATGCGTCCAACAGTGGCCTGGGTGCCGTTCTTTCTCAGGAAGGCAGACCAATAACTATGATTTCCAGAACCCTAAAAGACAATGAACTTCACTTTGCCACTAATGAAAGGGAACTTTTTGGCCATAGTCTGGGCATTAAAAACCTTCGTAACTATCTTTATGGTGTACGCCAATTGAATATTTTTACTGACCATCAACCGTTAACGTTTGCGGTGTCTGACAGAAATCCAAATGCAAAGATTAAACGTTGGAAAGCATTTATCGACGAACATAATGCGAAGCTTTATTATAAGCCTGGAAAAGAAAACTACGTTGCCGATGCTCTTTCGCGACAGCAAGTTAATATGATGGACGAAAATATGAACTCAGATTCAGCCACGATTCACAGCGAAAGATCGTTAACGTACACCATAGAGGTAGTTGAAAAACCGGTTAATTGTTTTAGGAATCAAATAATTATTGAAGAAAGTGAGTTTCCATCAAAACGAACTTTCATTATTTTTGGGAATAAAACTAGACACTGCATACAGTTTTGTGACAGAAGCACGCTGTTAGGAACTATTCAGGACATTGTGAATACTAACGTAGTTAACGCAATTCATTGTAATTTATCCATACTCGCCTACATTCAGCATGACTTGGTGCAAATGTTTCCAAGTACAAAATTTAGATACACTAAAACATATGTAACTGACATTTTTGACCCGAATGATCAGTTGGAAATAATAGCTGCGGAGCATAATCGTGCACACCGTGCAGCACAGGAAAATGTTAAGCAAATCTTGAGGGACTACTTTTTCCCAAAGATGGAAAAGAAAGCCAAAGAGGTTGTTTTAAACTGTAGGATCTGCTCTAAATCGAAGTACAATAGGCAGCATCGGAAACATAAAATAGCAGATACACCCATTCCACTATACTCAGGAGAGATCCTGCATATTGACATTTTTTCTACCGACTCAAAGTATTTCTTGACTTGTATAGACAAGTTCTCAAAATTCGCAATCGTTCAGACCATAGCGTCGAGAACAATTTTGGACATAAAGCCCCAATTAATACAAATTTTGAACATTTTTCCAAAAGCAAAAATTATTTATTGTGACAACGAAAAATCGCTGAATTCAAACACTCGTCAGACAACTTCTTTCTAATAATTTTGGTATTAACATCATCAATGCTCCACCTTTGCATAGCTGCTCCAATGGTCAAGTAGAGAGGTTTCACAGCACTTTAATCGAAATTGCTAGATGCCTGAAGTTGGAAAGATGTATTGATGATACGATGGATCTAATCTTGCTGTCAACCATTGAATATAACAAAACAATACATTCAGTTACTAAAATGAGGCCAGTAGACGTATTTAGATCCACCATTGATGAACCGAATAATGAAATATCTGAACGTATTAGATGTGCGCAACAAAAAGAGCTCACAAGTCACAACAAAAACAGAATCGAGCGTGTTTTTAAAGAAGGAGATAAAGTTATGGTAAAAAGAAATATTAGACTAGGTAATAAGTTAACACCACTTTATGAGGAACATACAATTGAAAAAGACCAAGGAAGTACAGTTTTAATTAAGGGAGGGTGGTCCATAAAGACAATATAAAGTAAATACTAGTCTGGCCCCATTTCTTTTTCATATTCCAATAACAGAAATCTAGGCTTATTACAAAAAATTAAATTTTGCTACATCGAATTTTATGGTGACTAGGTAACTGAGCATCTCACGAATATTCATTTCCACTATGTAAAACTTTTGTAATTTGAAATTTTTGTTAACTATAATGAAATGTAAATTTATGTTAAGTTATAACGAAAGTTAGTAGAATTAAGAAAAACAGACTTGGCAACCATGTAATTGCAACTTGCTCACAAATACCAGCATAATCACTCATATTCGTCGTTCCCTCTATCTCAGTCATTAACTTGTAACTCATTCCTGTTCCAATATATGTATGGATCTGCGGAACTAATGCCAAAAGTAAAGTTACTCAACCATAACCATACAAAATTATAACTCAACCTATTCTATGTGCAACAATGTAATTGGTCAGAAGTTTATGCAATAATTTAGGCATTATTGTTGAGGATCGTGGACGTCCCTCATTTAGAAGGGGAAGAGTTAAGCAGTAATAACTGCTGGTCACCCACCTAATAACATTATCGAAAGCTGTTAGACTGTTTAGCACCGAACGCTGTGAGAGCGATCACTGTTGTTAACAGCTACTGCTTTACATCCCAGCAGTTGTAAAGCAAGTGCGAACCAATTGCCGTGAGAGCGATCAGTGCATTTAGCAGTAAAATACAAGTTGAATCAAACAATTGTGAGAGCACACTGAGCAGCTAACAGCGAGATGTGATGGAGAGCGAGGTTCAAGGTTGTTCCAATCAGAATTAACAGCAGTGCGTTGGTTGCAATTAGACTTTTGGACACGTTGGTTGCTAAGACAAATTTATATTTAATCTTTTGTAATTTAATAAAGTTTGTTAATTTAATAAATAAAGTAAAATTATAATTTATATGAGGGCTGAGGTAATTCCTGAACCGATTCCATTCATTTTCACCAGCAGGGTACACTATATCCAAGACCCTTTTTAATTTTGTAAAAAAATCTGAGTGCAGCTTCCTTCTGCTATTACTTCTGTGAAATTTAGTGTTTCTGACGTTTTTCGTTAGTAGTTAACCCACTTTTAGTAATTTTCAACCTAACCTTTGTATGGAAGGTGGGCGTGGTTATTATCCGATTTCAACTATGTTCATGGTGCAGAAAGTTTGGTTTATATAGCTTTATTGGTTTGCGAGTTATATACAAATAACCGATTAGGGGACGGGGCCACGCCCATTTCCCCAAAAAAGTTACATCCAAATATGTCCCTTCCTAGTGTGATTTTACTTTTATAACTTCATTTATGGCTTAGTTATGACACTTTATATGTTTTTGGTTTTCGCCATTTTGTGGGCGTGGCAATGGTCCGATTTCGCCCATCTTCGAACTTAACCTTCTAATGGTGCCAAGGAAAACGTGTTCCAAGTTTCATTAAGATATCTCAATTATTACTCAGGTTACAGTTTGCACGGACGGACAGACGGACGGACGGACAGACAGACATCCGGATTTGAACTTTACTCGTCACCCTGATCACGTTGGTATATATAACCTTACATCTAACTCGTTTGGTTTTAGGACTTACAAACAACCGTTCTGTGGACAAAACTATAATACTCTCTTTAGCAACTTTTGTTGCGAGAGTATAAAAAAATAAATTAAAGATGGAAGACTAAAATTGTTGGACAAACGGAAGTGTAACAAGTACATTGGTACCGTTGCTTACAGTCAATAGAGGCATAAAATCCATAAAGTACTGATTTAAAGATGGGTATAGTTACACAAGAAAGACGTTTTTATTAGAAGAGCGCCTCAAAGTATACTATATGAAATATATATAAACATTTCGATAACTTTTCTTTGGCTTTCTTCTTCTTCTTGACTGGCGTAGACACCGCTTACGCGGTTATAGCCGAGTCCAAAACAGCGCGCCACGTATCCCGCCTTCTGGCAGTTTGGCGCCAATTCGTTATTCCAAGCGAAGCCAGGTCCCTCTCCACCTGGTCCTTCCATCGGAGTGGAGGTCTCCCTCTTCCTCTGCTTCCACCAGCGGGTACTGCATCGAATACTTTCAGAGCTGGGGCACTTTCATCCATTCGAACAACATGACCTAGCCAGCGTAGCCGCTGTTTTTTTATTCGCTGGACTATGTCTATGTCGTCGAATAACACATACAGCTCATCGTTCTATCGTCTGCGGTATTCGCCGTTGCCAATTCTTAAGGGACCATAAATCTTCCGCAAAACCTTTCTCTCGAAAACTCCTAGTGCCGTCTCATCGGATGTTGACATCGTCCACGCTTCTGCACCGTAAAGTAGGACGGGAATGATGAGAGACTTGTAGAGTTTGGTTTTTGTTCGTCGAGAGAGGACTCTACTTTTCAATTGCCTACTTAGTCCATAGTAGCACCTGTTGGCAAGAGTGATTCTGCGTTGGATTTCCAGGCTGACATTGGTATTGGTGTAAATGCTGGTTCCCAGGTAGACGAAATTATCAACTTCAAAGTTATGACTGTCGACAGTGACGTGGGAGCCAAGACGCGAATGCGCTGACTGTTTGTTTGACGACAGGAGATATTTCGTCTTGTCCTCGTTCACCACCAGACCCATACGCTTCGCTTCCTTATCCAGTCTGGAGAAAGCAGAACTAACGGCGCGGGTGTTGTTTCCGATGATATCGATATCATCGGCGTACGCCAGTAGCTGTACACTCTTATAGAAGATTGTACCTTCTCGATTTAGCTCTGCAGCTCGTATTATTTTCTCCAGCATCAGGTTAAAGAAATCACACGAGAGTGAGTCGCCTTGTCTGAAACCTCGTCTGGTATCGAACGGCTCGGAGAGGTCCTTCCCGATCCTGACGGAGCTTTTGGTGTTGCTCAACGTCACCTTACACAGCCGTATTAGTTTTGCGGGGATACCAAATTCAGACATCGCGGCATAAAGGCAGCTCCTTTTCGTGCTATCGAAAGCAGCTTTAAAGTCGACAAAGAGATGGTGTGTGTCGATCCTATTTTCACGGGTCTTCTCCAAAATTTGGCGCATGGTGAATATCTGGTCTGTTGTTGATTTTCCAGGTCTAAAGCCACACTGATAAGGTCCAATCAGTTTGTTGACGGTGGGCTTTAGTCTTTCACACAATACGCTCGACAGAACCTTATACGCGATGTTGAGGAGGCTTATCCCACGGTAATTGGCGCAAATTGTGGGGTCTCCCTTTTTGTGTATAGGGCAGAGTACACTGAGATTCCAATCGTCAGGCATGCTTTCTTCCGACCATATTCTGCAAAGAAGCTGATGCAAGCACCTTATCAGCTCTTCGCCGCCGTATTTGAATAGCTCGGCCGGTAATCCGTCGGCCCCCGCCGCCTTATTGTTCTTTAGGCGGGTAATTGCTATTCGAATTTCTTCACTCGGGCAATGGAACATCTGCTCCATCGTCGTCGATTGGGGAATCGGGTTCGCCATCTCCTGTTGTTGTACTTTCACTGCCATTCAGCAGGCTGGAGAAGTGTTCCCTCCACAAACTCAGTATACTCTGGTCATCAATAACTAGATCACCTCTGGGGGTCCTACAGGAGTGTGCTCCGGTCTTGAAACCTTCAGTTAGTCGCCGGATCTTTTCGTAAAATTTTCGAGCATTACCCCTGTCGGCCAGCTTGTCAAGCTCTTCATACTCACGCATTTCGGCCTCTTTCTTTTTTTGTCTGCAAATGCGTCTCGCTTCCCTCTTCAGCTCTCGGTATCTTTCCCATCCCGCTCGTGTTGCGGTCGATCGCTACATTGCGAGGTAGGCAGTCTGTTTTCTCTCCACTGCGAGACGACAATCCTCGTCATACCAGCTGTTTTTTTGGCTTTTCCGAAAACCAATGGTTTCGGTTGCAGCTGTACGTAAGGAGTTTGATATGCCGTCCCACAGCTCCCTTATACCGAGATCCTGATGAGTGCTCTCAGAGAGCAGGAGTGCAAGTCGAGTAGAAAATCGTTCGGCTGTCGGTTGTGATTGCAGCTTCTCGATGTCGAACCTTCCTTGTGTTTGTTGACGTGTGCGCTTTTCTGCACAGAGGCGGGTGCGTATTTTAGCTGCTACAAGATAGTGGTCCGAGTCGATGTTGGGACCACGAAGCGTACGCACATCAGAAACACTGGAGACATGTCGTCCATCTATCACAACATGGTCGATCTGGTTGCGAGTAGTTCGATCAGGGGACAGCCAAGTAGCTTGATGGATTTTCTTATGCTGGAATCTAGTACTACATACGACCATATTTCGGGCTCCGGCGAAGTCGATCAGCCTCAGACCGTTTGGTGAAGTTTCGTCATGGAGGCTGAATTTTCCGACAGTTGTGCCAAAGACACCTTCTTTACCCACCCTGGCGTTGAAATCGCCAAGCACGATTTTGACATCGTGGCGGGGGCAGCGCTCATAGGTACGTTCTAGGCGCTCATAGAAGGTATCTTTGATCACTTCGTCCTTCTCTTCCGTCGGGGCGTGGGCGCAAATCAGCGATATGTTGAAGAACCTCGCTTTGATGCGGATTGTGGCTAGACGTTCATCCTCCGGAGTGAATGCCAGGACTCGACGACGGAGTCTCTCTCCCACCACGAATCCCACACCGAATTTGCGCTCCTTTATATGGCCGCTGTAGTAGATGTCACAAGGACCCACCTTCTTCCGTCCTTGTCCCGTCCATCGCATTTCTTGGATTGCGGTGATGTCAGCCTTTACTCTTACGAGGACATCAACCAGCTGGGCAGAGGCACCTTCCCAATTAAGGGTCCGGACATTCCAGGTGCATGCCCTTATTTCGTAGTCCTTTAAACGTTTGCAGTGGTCGTCATCAAAATTGGGGTCTCTCATCCGAGGCTGTTTTGTTCTTTTCATTGGGGGGTGTTTTTATGTGGTGGGTCCCAAACCCTACGTACAACCGCATAAGCGGGTTTCGCCTTCTCACTTTAGCTCGCCTTCAAACGGATGTTTGTTAGCTACCCAGAGGATACTTGGTCTAAGACCGGAAGTCGTGAGCTGCTTGAGCCACATGTAAAAGAATCGTTCCTGGCCACTCCCAAGTGAATGGCAGTCAGAAACTTTCCTCACTTGCGTGAACTTCTACATATGACTCCATCCTCCATCCTCCATCCTTCTTTGGCTTTACGATATACATATGCACTTCGACTATACAAATTTAGGATTTATGTATTATTAGTATATTTACTTTTTTTGATACTTCTAAGTTTGGCATTTCTTTGTTTTTTTGTTGTGCTCTTTGAAAGCGGGTGGTTGCCAACCCAGCCAACCCTGGACTTTCGCCTCTTAACAACTCGTCCCTAATTTCACAGTTAGAAAATAACGCCTAATTTTAATTAAGTCTTTCTAATCCGCTGCAGTATTTACTTGCCGCCAAGTGCTTCTATTTATATTGGAATTTGAAGAATATGGTAAATCGGGTAGACCAATTTGGACGAGGTGATGTCAGTGATGTGAATAGTGGTGAAAGAGTACATTTTCTTCAACACATGGGAGCCACCACCTCCCAGTCTTCCACAGCCAAAACACTCCTTTGGTTTGCGCGACACATATTGCGCCAACAGCTTTCTCATTTCGAATATTTCAAGCAGGACAGCATCCACGAGGCTTCATGAGATGGCTACTGTGTTTTCGAAACACTTAAATACTTTTGCTGGTTTTCTTTAGCACCATTGGGTGGTGGAGGCTTAGCACAAATCGAACCGTCCTAGTCTATGTATACAATCCAAGTATTTGGTGTATGATAATTTCACCAATTTAAGCATAAATCTGTTTTTAGTTCGTAAAATCTGACTAGTTCAAACTATAGAAGTAACGTAGACCCTCAATATATTCAATTATTTGTATGTTAGATCTTAGATCTTAGAATTGGTCAAGCTTTTGAGAGTGTCGAATGGAACAAAAAAACATTAAAAGTCATAATAAATAGTAAGGATAAATAATAAATATTTAATGTTTTTCCTAGTTAAAGTATTTGTTGCAACACTTATTTCCATTAGGATAGACCCTTTAGATTAGAATTGCTTTTCACTAAAGCTCCAGTATACTATTTTCGATGTATAGTTCTTTTTATTTTTTTTTTCAAAGATTAAACTTTGACCCTTTATAGCATCTGTCATATAAGTTTATTTGAAAGGTTTTATACATCATTGAATTAAGAAGAATGTTTTGATTATATCTATATTTTGAATTTTTTAGTAGCTATTTCCATTAATTAATCATATTTTTTTTAAATGGTTGAACCTCAACAGTTCGTACTACATTTCCATGACAATCGTCTTAGTGAATTGTCGTATCACCAGAGGGTTCGCTGTGCATGGTTCTTTTATTTATAGTATCAGTTTCTACTCATTTATTTAGCAATATACTTATATAATACTGTCCAAAGAATATGCATTTTCCGCATTACAAATCCACCAAAGGCTTCGACGGTGTGTACTGAGTAAGTCCAGTACGGTAACATAATACATTTCTAGTTTCGTAATGGACATCTATTGTTGATGAAGCTCTAGATGATCTTCATTATAATTTTTGTACATAACTTCAGCTTTTTTTATTGTTGTGACGGACGATTTGGAATATTGTCATAAGTTAACTTTTTTAACATTTCGCTTATTGACAACATTTACGTATGACGACGAGGCAGTTGTTTCATAAATTTCTTTTCAACATTTCACAAATAAAACACTTTTGATCTTGTCAAAACCCCAAAAATGCTAAGAAAAAACGGTCGAACAAAGCTTATTTATTTAGCAATAAGAAACAAAATTTGCAATATTAAGATTTGTGGGTACCGGTTTGTTATTAACAAAAGGGTTAAAATAAATTTCAATGAAAGTAAAAAACACTTGGCATAATCGTGTCGAGTGGTATCTTATCACTTGAGTGTGTAGATCTCGAACCACCAATTGTTTACACATTTATTTATAAATGACATACATATGTACAATTGGTTTCCTATTCACCACAATTCTGCTGATGCGCAAATACAATGAATATTATGAGACCAAAATAGGAAGGTGAACTCCGCCAAGCTTCTGGCAAAGGTGCAAACACAATAAAGAATAATGACACTGCCAGTTGAGGCTTTTACAGATATGCGATTTTAATATCTATTTTTTTTTTTCTTACGCACATAACTTATATAGCCGTAGATTTATCAGCCATTTCGGATAATTCTGGACTTTCACATCTAAACAACGCGAGGAATTTCGCACTTAGAAAATAACGCCTTCTGTTAATTAAGTCTTTCTGATCCGCAGCGGTATTTACTTGCCGCCAAGTGCTTCTATTTATAACTTTAGCATTAAGAATAAGATAAACCATCACATATTTAACAGTCTAAGACAAATGGCGGTTCGATAAATACTTAGCATCAAATTTATTTCTCAACAAAGTCTCCTTTTTTTGATACCCTTGCCTCAGCGATGACCTAACTTCTTTAACCCAGCTTTATAAAAGTCCGCATGGCTTGGAGATCATGGTAGTTCGGTTCGACCAAATTGGACGCGGCGATGTCGGTGGTGTGAGCCTATCACCTATCCGGTCGACTGTCTTCGTCTTCTACAGATCCAGGTTCGAATGTTACTTGATCTCTGGTTTGTACCAGTAGGTTCATGTTTTGTCGATGTTCACAAAACGACGAAAAACCCTCTCCGACACCCATTATTGACTTTTATCACATTATCATTTGTGATTGGTGCTTTTGGGGCATAATAATTTTTTGCCAGGTTTTCTGTAGTATGTATGTACTTTTCGAACCACCCTCGTGTATGTATACTACCCAAGTATCTATTTTCAATTCTTAACCAATAGAATGGAGTGATGACTGGTTAAAACTAGAGAAGTAACGTGGGCTCTCAATATATTCAACTGTTTGTAAAGAAACAAGATGTTGGGATGAAAACATCGTTAAACTGTCGCCAGTCTAAACTCACACGCGAAATAATACAACTAAATGACAAGAATACTAATCTAACATTTGTATATATCTAAAGTGCGCCATGGTTTGTCAAACTTTGGAGAGTTGCGAATCGAACAAACAACTATTAAAAGTACACAGTAATAGTGTTGATCATCAAATACATCTAGCATAACGGCTGGGAAGATGGCGCTGCTCTCTGGAACTATTTGAATAACGGTATAAAACGGTAAAGATTTATACGAGACGTCACATTTACTGTTGTCATTGTAAATATATGAGTCCAACGAGAGAATTTATTATTTGTGTGGATCGCAAATATGTTACGTCTGTACACTGTACAGCTGTACTATTTTAACATAACTGTACACGCCTTTCTTCAATGTGCCTTTATATACATAGTATTACAACCGATTAAATTTTATTCGCTAGATTTAACTATCTCCGACAATAGAACTTTATTTGCTTACACTTATATATACATACATATACAAACATCTGTTTATCTGGTGTAATTACATTTATTTGTCTGCTTAAGAAGAGTGTTTAGAAAACTTTTCCTTTAAATAGAGTCAAATTTTTAATCACACCATCCCACATACACACACTCACACTTACAGACAAACACGAGCCTATGTGCCTAACCACATACCTTATTTAAGACATTTAAATAAAACCGTGGGGGATTCTCCATTGGCATTTGCTGACTGCTAACGATGGGGTTGAACAACTAAACACGGATGACAAAGTGAATTTTTTGGTGGTCCTTAAGTGATTGTGCGAAAAGCGTAGAACGTAGACAAAGTGCAGATTTTCGGTTATTTTTTCAAAATCGCGTAGCTCGTAGTCGCAGTGACTCAAGTAACAAAATGACGAGAGACAATAAAGATGATACGGTGGTGATAGATGAGGCGCTCGCAAGGACGGGTGAGAATTGCATGCAATAATTAAACTCTATATTTTGAAATGGAAAATTATATATGTCACAAGATATTCGAACTCGAAGGAACTAAAAATTTTATTTTTGGTTTTTGATATAAAATATAAAAAAAAACTTTCAACAGAAGCGGTTTAAAAGGACCTTTGATCATCTGTCTGTCGATAGTTAAAATGTTAAATAACTGCACCTTTTATCTAAAGATGTCATGTGTCGAGCGGCTCTATTTACTAAACGATGAATTTGCATTTTTTATCGGTCGGTCTTTTCCAGTTAAAGTGAGAAATACGTTAGAGAGTTATTAAATAATCAAATATGTGTGTTTCTGTGTAAAACAAACATGTGTGGATTAACTAAACAAATTAAGATCGGCATCTCCATCAAGTTCTGTAAAGTTTCTTCTTTCAGTTTTTTTTTTAACTTTTGCTTTTAAAAACAATCTATTATGTAATTCCTCGTGCAAATTTGTAAATGCATGTGAACATGTGTAACTTAACCTCAAAAACAAAATTAATGTTTTAACATTCGTTAGATGTTTAGCAGAGATTCTCAGCCTATTTGTGGAATGCGCCTTTAAGGTTTTTCGACAAATTAATGGAACTTTTTTTACAAGATTTTTGATTCGGTTCCTAAGAAATGGCGCCTATCTATTAGCTGCCTTTTCATGACTCGAGGCTTCTCAATATTAGGAAATTTTTTTTTTAATGTTAGTAAGACCCTGAGTCTGAATCCAATTTATTAATATTTTTCCTAAAATAATATACTTTTTGTAAGCCGAGTACACTATTTGCGATAGAGATTTTAATATACATAATTTTTTTTCTTCCTTCCCACAGGTTTTGGCAAGTTTAACATACTCTTAATTTTATATTCCGGCTTCGTGCTCAATGTTGTGATTTTCGAATCGGAGGGCGTTAGCTTTGCCCTGCCCGTCTTAGGATGTGATCTGAATCTATCTCACCAGGAGCAAGGCATACTGGGCGCTGTTTTTTTTGCCGGCGTCATTGCGAGTTCACACTTTTGGGGATTTCTAGCTGATACTCAAGGTCGCAAGCGGACAATGCAACCGGCATTGCTTCTTGGATTTGTCGTTACTGTCTGCTCAAGTTTATCGCCAAATTTCCTGACCTTCGCTTTGCTGCGATTCTTAAATGGCATACTGTAAGTTTTGTAATTTATACTCTAATGTACTATTTTCTTTCCTAAATATACTATCAGATATCCCAGTTAATTTCTTTGATTATACCACTCATAGAAATCGTTAGTCCCAATATAACACATATAACTCAAAGAAACAGTTACTGTTTGCCTTACTTAAGTCACTAGGATTGTTTTAAATCGTCATCGTTTTCATTTTGATTTCCTTATTTAAATGAAATCTAAACAAACACATCGTAGGTAACATCATTTTACGACCAATAATTTGAGAATGATTGAAATGTCATGAAGCTTACACCGTAGTTAGAATTACTCCCCGGCCAGGCCAAAGACTGAATGTTAATTTAAGTGAATGACTATTCCATCTATTTTCAATTATGCCAATCTATGCGATCTACATACATATAACGATTTTTAGCTTGGTGTTCGTCGTTTAAATATTGCAGCATCAAAGACAACTAACAATAGTTAATGCAAATGTTTGAATTATTTAACCGTAAAATTTCTCCAATTCTGTTAATAGCCTCTCCGCTTGTTCCGCGACGATTTTCGCTTACGTCGGAGAGTTCCATTGTCAAAGAGACCGCAGTCGTGCCATACTAGGCGGTGGTTTGATAAATGCGGCCATTTCAGTATTTTTCCCCGTCATCGCATGGATATTCATCAATCAAGAATTTGAAGTCTACGTGCCATACATTAATATAGTTTTCAAGCCATGGCGTTCGTACTTCCTGGCATGCGGTGTGCCCGGATTTGTTTGTGGAGTGATAATGTTTTTCTTGCCGGAAAGTCCAAAGTATTTACTATCTGCCGGAAAGCCAGAAGAAGCTATAGAAGTATTAAAGCGTATTCATAGAATAAATAACGGTAGCAAGGATCCTAACAACGTATACACGGTATGTCTTTAGAAATGTCTATAAACAACAAAAGTGTCGATATGCTTACAATTTATCTATAATATTTATAGGTTACTACCTTACTGCCGGACGCCGACACACCTATGGGCAAAGTGAAAGGTTTAGAAAAGAAGAATCTCTTCGTATCCATTATGCAGTCAATGTGGCAACAAACTGCGCCACTTTTCATGCGCGAACACCTACGGAAGACTTTTCTTTCTAGTCTGATATTGTTTATAATATTATTTAGCGCCCATGGCGTATACATGTGGTTCCCATATATTCTAAATAACACAATGCAATATACCGAGAAGTTTGCCGAACCGAAGCGCATGTGTGATATTATTAAATTTGTACAATCGGGAAATCTTACAAGTGTGGATGAAGAAGTAAGTTCTATTATGAGGTGTTGGAATAAGGATGAGTTAATGACTTTATATTTTAAATTCCAGAGTCTAAATGAAACATGCAAAATGCACTTGGAAATATCAACCTATATGCATACCATGTTCTTAGAAATTATATACGTGGCAATATTGCTGCTTATTATGTTTTTCATTAATAAAATCGGACGTAAACCCATGCTTTGTAAGTACCAATAAGAACCTTAGTGTAAATGTGATTTCATAATTAATTTTCTTTTTCGTAGTTATAAATCTTTTGGTTTGTGGGGTTTGTGGCATATTAGCCTTTACCATAAAAATTCCCCTGCTGGGCATTTATCTTTTGGCCATTCAACTTTGTTGCGGTTGTTCCATATCCGTGCTCAATGCCATTGTTGTCGAAATATTCCCAACAAATTTAAGGTAAATAGCCGAAGGCGTCTCAAAACTTTATTACTATATACATAGGTTGAGGTATAATTTCGGGGATTCTTAGTGGTATAGGTCTTAAATATATTGGTAAATGTATTCAATATATAAGAGAGAATATATAACTGAGCTAAAAGGAAGTATTTCCCGAATTCTCAGTATCCTCCCCTAATAGTAGATATTTGAATTAAATTCTTTACTTTCTAATTTCTTTCAGGGGTATGGCCGTTTGCATATCTCTTATGATCGGACGTATTGGAAGCGTCGTGGGATCCAACATTTTAGGTTTATTCATTGAAACACATTGCGAGATGGCGCTATATAGTCCAGCGGTGGGACTGATTATTGCGAGCGCTTTAGGATTCCTTTTGCCAAGTGCAAAACATCTAGTTGCTAAACCGAAAGATTTGGAGAATACTTCATAGCTTACCTATTAATTCAGTCGTGTTTTTACGAAAGATATACATTTTATTTGAAATAAAATATAAATTAATTTAAGTAACAGTAAAAATTAGTTTGTTAAACATTTACTGTGTAAATTTATTTCCATTTATTTGTTTATTATATTTAAGACAGGATAAATAATAAATATTTTATATTTTTCCTGGTTAAAGTATTTGTTGTAACAGTTATTTCCATCTGGATCGAGTCTGAGAGTCAAATAATATATTAACATAATTGCCTAGGATTCTATTCAATAAAGCTTAGTGTTAATAATCAAATTCTTCCTCCACAATGGATGGTAGTTTGACTATCTCCGGATCTGCTATTCTAGTTTTTAAAAGAAATATGTAAATAAAAGAATCTATTGTGTACTAAAATAATTCGAACAAAAATATAAAAAATACTGTTACATTTAACTATTCCTAAGTCAAATCATATTATAACTGGTGTAAATCAATATCTCCGCTAAAAATAAATTCCAATGAAAGTAAAAGAAAAAGACACTTGGCATAATCGTGCCGAATGGATCTCGTATCTTATCTGTAGAGTAGGCATAAATAAAGTTATAAAAGTAAAATTTGGTATGAAGCATCGTACAGGTTTTTTGTATATATCTGGCAAACCAATAAAGCTATATAAAACAAACTTTCTGCAGTCGTTTCTTTTAGCCACTTCTCAATAGAGTCCAAAAATGAAAGAAATTGGGTAATAACCACGCCAACCTCCCATACAAAGGTTAGGTTGAAAATTACTAAAAGTGAGGGATTTCAAATCTACTCTTCACCCTGATCACTTTGGTATCTATAACCATATATCTAACTCGTTTAGTTTTGGGTGTTACAAACAACCGTTATGTGAACAAAACTATAATATTCTCGTTAGCAACTTTGTTGCGAGAGCATAAAAATTGTGTGAGATAAGAGATATAAGAAGATTCTACTTTTAAAGCTTTCCTTTGAAATATTCGGCACGTTGTGGTTATCGTTTAAAAATGAAATATAAAAAAAAATCCATAAAGTACTGATTTAAAGATGGGTCTAGTTACACAAGAAAGACGTTTTTATTGGAAGAAGAGCGCCTCAAAGTATACTATATGAAATATATATAAGCAATTCGATAACTTTTCTTTGCTTTACGATATACATACATATGCACTTCGCGTATACAAATTTAGGATTTATTATTAGTATATTTACTTTTTTTTGATACTTCTTTTCTTTGTGTGCTCTTTGAAAGCGGGTGGTTTCCTATTCAACACAATTCTGCTGATTCGCAAATACAATAAATATTATGAGGCCCAAACAAGTAGGTGAACTCCATCAAAGCTTCTAACAATGGGAAATAATAATACTACTGTCAGTTGAGGCTTTTACAGTAATAGAATTTTAATGTATATTTTTGTCATAACTGTACTATCTGACGCACATAACCTATCAGCCATTTCGGCCAACCCTGGACTTTCATTTCTAAACAACGCGTTTCTAATTTCACAATTAGAAAATAACGCCTAATTTTAATTAAGTCTTTCTAATCCGCTGCAGTATTTACTTGCCGCCAAGTGCTTCTATTTATATTAGAATTTGAAGAATATGGAAAATCGGTTAGACCAATTTGGACGCGGTGATTTCGGTGATATGAATAGTGGTGAAAGAGTACATTTTCTTCAACACATGTCAGTCTTCCACATCCAAAACACTCCTTTGGTTTGCGCGACACATATTGCGCCAACAGCTTTCTCATTTCGAATATTTCAAGCAGGACAGCATCCACGAGGCTTCATGAGATGGCTACTGTGTTTTCGAAACACTTAAATACTTTTGCTGGTTTTCTTTAGCAACATCGGATGGTGGAGGCGTAGCACAAATCGAACCGTCCTAGTCTATGTATACAATCCAAGTATTTGATGTATGATAATTTCGCCAATTTAAGCATAAATCCATTTTAAGTTCATAAATTATGACTGGTTAAAACTATAGATGTTACGTAGACCCTCAATATATTCAATTATTTGTATGTTAAAGGTGCCAGAATCAAACCGTTTGGAGATTAGATCTTAGAATTGGTCAAGCTTTGGAGAATGTCGAATTGAACAAAAAACATTAAAAGTCAAACGTATAGAGCTAGAATACCGGCTATGCTCTCCTACACTATTTGAATAACGGTATAAAATGCAAAATACGAGTTATTGCTCAAAATGCTTATTCTCAAAAAGGTTTATACGAGACGTCACATTTAAATATATATGTTCCTCACTTACAAACTTACGTTGGCATATATCACTGTCGTCATTATATAAATATTAGTCTAACGGGATAATTTATCATTTGTGTGGACTGCAAATAAGTTACGTCTGTACACTGTATAGCCTGTACTATTTGAACACAACTATACATTTGTTTCTTCAGTGTGCTTTTATATAAATAGTATTGCAACTAATTTAATTTAATTCCCTAGCTTTTCCTATCACCGACAATGGAACTTTATTTTCTCTATGTACTTATGTATATACAGTAAGTGACTAAACTTTTCACAGAAACACAAAAAAATCAAATATTTCAAAACTTGGAAGATATGAGGACTCGAGAATGGTTATTTGCATGCATATACCAACAATGCGTCCAAGTACACCTAGCTCACAGCCATGAGAGCGAAAACAGGCCTCCACCAATCATGTTATGGCATATATTGCAATTTAGAAGACCAATTCTCTAAGCGATCCACGTCCACATGTTTCCATCTGACTATATGCGGTTCTTTTTAATCTATTGGACCAAATGAATATTTCCACTAATCAACGGTGAAATGTTCATAATTTTTAGCGAATTTTAAACGGGTCTCACCAAGTTCTTCACTTAAAAATTACTTATTTGTTATCGCTCTGGCCTTCATGCCGTCGTTTTTTCGTAACGTCTACTGTCAGACATCTAACCCATGGACCTTCTTAACAACTTTATTGGTCTCCACCGCGGTGCTTGTAGCATCTGGAAAGATTAGACGCTTAGCAATTCCTGCTATTAACGAAGATGACGACCTCCTTTCTTTTGGGGGGCGTCTTGGCTCCCACGTCACTGTTGACAGTCATAACTTTGAAGTTGTAGATAATTTCGTCTACCTGGGAACCAGCATTAACACCAATAACAATGTCAGCCTGGAAATCCAACGCAGAATCACTCTTGCCAACAGGTGCTACTATGGACTAAGTAGGCAATTGAAAAGTAAAGTCCTCTCTCGACGAACAAAAACCAAACTCTACAAGTCTCTCATCATTCCCGTCCTACTTTACGGTGCAGAAGCGTGGACGATGTCAACATCCGATGAGACGGCACTAGGAGTTTTTGAGAGAAAGGTTTTGCGGAAGATTTATGGTCCCTTAAGAATTGGCAACGGCGAATACCGCAGACGATGGAACGATGAGCTGTATGTGTTATTCGACGGCATAGACATAGTCCAGCGAATAAAAAAACAGCGGCTACGCTGGCTAGGACATGTTGTCCGAATGGATGAAAGTGCTCCAGCTCTGAAAGTATTCGATGCAGTACCCGCTGGTGGAAGCCGAGGAAGAGGGAGACCTCCACTCCGATGGAAGGACCAGGTGGAGAGGGACCTGGCTTCGCTTGGAATAACCAATTGGCGCCAAACTGCCAGAAGGAGGGATGCGTGGCGCGCTGTTTTGGACTCGGCTATAACCGCGTAAGCGGTGTCTACCCCAGTCAAGAAGAAGAAGAAATACAGTGGAACTCGAATCACCATAATCCACAAAAAAACTTCGAGTTATAGAAATTTTCTTTCAAATATACATTTTTCAAAAAGCTGTAAAATATAGATTTACCCACAGTTTTATTTATTTACTTTGTATACAGTTTTTTTCTGTAATTTTGTTTGTTGTATTTTGCTATTGTTTGGCTCTTGACGCCTGTATTTCATGCCTTTTTTACACGATTTATGAAATATATAAGTGTAATATCATATTTTTTGTTCGCCTCCATACGAATCTAGGGACTCCTTTAAAATTCTACCTCGATAGTAAAATTTTAAATTTTGTATAATGTCCTGGTCGAAAAGTTCGATTTATGGAAGGAAATTTGTATGAAATTTGACTGCTGTTGCCCATTCTAGAGTTTGAGTTATGGAGAACTTCGAGTTAAGGAAGTTTGAGTTATTGAAGGAAATTTGTATGAACTCTGATTTCTAAACGCTATTGCCAATTCAAAAGTTCGAGTTATGGAAGTTCCACTGTAATTACATTTTGTTTTGATTTAATGGATACATCCAAAGGATATTTCGTATTTCCTTTAATTTTTTTCATAGAAAATTCGCTTATTTATTTCTTCTATCTCATTCTTCTTCACAGAAGATATCAAAAGATGGTATTGTATTAACATTCACTATAGCCAAATATTACCAGATATTACTATTATATTCGTGAACATTTAGTCCCGTACTGTATATGTAAATATCAAAGGTCTGTATATCAGGTGTAATTACATTTATTTGTCTGCCTAAGTAGAGTTAAATACTATTTTTTTCCTTAAAATAATCCGTCAAATTTTATTATTTACCCAAGAATTATTTCAGCATCTTCTGTCTAACCTCATACCTGAGATATATAAATAAAAACGTGGGGGTTTCTTCGATGGCATTTGTTGTCAGTTAACGATGGAGTTGAACAACTAAATTCGGTTGACAAAGTGAATCTGTGGAGGTCCTTAAGTGAATCTGTAGTGCGAACGGCGTAGAACGTAGACAAAGTGTAGAACTTCGGTTTTTTTTTTTCAAAATCGCGTAGCTCCAACAAAATGGCGCAAGACAATAAAGAGGATACGGTGGTAATAGATGAGGCGCTCGCAAGAACGGGTGAGAATTGCTTGCAATATATAAAATGAAAAATTATACTTGTCACAAGACATCCCCAAGTATAAAAAATATATTTACGATTTTTGAAAAGTATATAAAAAGTTCTTTCGACGGAAGTATTATAAAAGGATCTCAGATTCTGACTATTTCATTGCATTCAACACATTTAACCCTAAATTTTAGTTAACACTTAAATAAGGGCGCATTTTTTTTAAAGACGTCATGTGTCGAGTGGTTCTACTTACAAAACGATGAGTTTGTCAGAATGTCGGAAATGCATTTAAATGATTATAAATTAATCAATACTGAGTATTGTTGTTGAAAATGTTAAGACGTGAAATAACTATTAAAAAATGGACAAATTTTTTCTTCTCCATCAAGCTAGAAATGGTTGAATGATCTTTGATCCTCTTCTTTGAGTTCTTGAAAACCTTTTGCTTTTAAAAACTATATATTATGTAATTACTTGTGCAAATTTAAATTTTATAAAATAAAACGTTAATGTAACATAAAATTAATGTTTGATACCCAGAAGCGGCCAGTTTGGAACAATAGGAGAAGACTTTTGTTTCATCAAACAATGACATTCGTCACATTTTGATAGTTACTCGATAAACTTCGGGAATTTAACTTATATTCCAGACCAGCCCCGAGTGATTATTACCTATTCCTGTCCATGGCGAATGATGTTGATTGTGAAAAACTCTCATCAAGAGAAACTTTTAAAAATAGACTCTCCCAGTTTTTTTTAATAGTAATAAGGGCTATGACATTATCTTCAAAATCTCAAAAAGTTGTTGAACATAACCGTGCATATTGGACATAAATCAGATCATTTTAACTATGCTTAAACCTGAATCAAACTATGTTTATAAGGTGAACAGAAGAATTCATATTTTAAGCTTTAAAGAAACAAAAAAATTAAAAGCTATTTATTCAAGTGTAATATGAAAGAAGTAGAAAGATTTAGCCGGCCAAGTGTGGCCGATGCCGTTGCTGAATTTTGTGAATCCATACTGACCGATGTCGATGCCAAGGCCGTTGAATCGGCTGGAATCTAGTTAACACTCACTTTGTCAGCATGAGAAGGTTTTCTTTAATTGCCGTAATCTCTACTTGGAAGACACTGCAGTGATCCGGTAGCCGGTAGGGAATTCTGGTATATGATTTTTTGAACAGGGGGATGCTATGTTGGGGGTGAATTTAGTTTCATTTCTGAGTAATTTAGAATGTCCCCTAAAGTTTTGCACTCATAATTGTACTATGTTTTGGATATTTTAATATTTTATGAAAAAAAACTTCTGGTCTTCCTACAGGTTTTGGCAAATTTAATATACTCTTAATTATATATACCGGTTTCGTGATCAACACTGTATATCTCGAAGCGGTGGGCGTTAGCTTTGGACTGCCTGTTTTAGAATGTGATCTGAATCTATCTCACCAGGAGCAAGGCATACTGGGCGCTGTTTCCTTTGCCGGCGTCATTGCGAGTTCACACTTTTGGGGATTTCTAGCCGATACACAAGGTCGCAAGCGGACAATGCAACCGGCATTAATTTTGGGATTTGCCGTTACTGTCTGCTCAAGTTTATCGCCAAATTTCTTGACCTTCGCTTTGCTCCGATTCTTTAATGGCATACTGTAAGTATTGTAAGTTAAACGATTGAGTTGTAAGAGGAATGGTTTAACACTGGTGGCTACACTCCATGGAAATAAGAAACATAATAAAAAAAATTTAAAAAATGGAAACATTAAAAATTAAGAAAAATATAAAAACAATTAAGCAAAATATTATCCAAAGAAATAGTTAGAGTTAGTCTTATTTAACTCTCTGTGAATGGTGTATAGCGCCTCCTAGTAGATTACATTGTCAAAGTATTGTATTAGCGGATGTGAGCGTCCCTTTATTCCTGATTTGATTTTTTTTTAATTTTAAATTGTAATGTTTAAATGGGTTTCGGAGAATATTCAGGAAAGTTCCTGCTCTAGTTTGTAAGAAATGTTATTAGTCCATAACGTAAGTGTTTCAATTTATCTGTGGTATCACAAACTAAATAAATCGGATCATTGTCTGGGATGGAGTATTGATTGCCTAAACCAACTATTCACTTTATTTTCTACAATTCTGTTAACAGCCTCTCCGCTTGTTCCGCGACAATTTTCACTTACGTCGGAGAGTTTCATTGCCACAAAGATCGCAGTCGCGCCATACTAGGCGGTAGTGTCATAAGTGCTACCGTCTCAATATTTTTACCCGTCATCGCTTGGATATTCATCAATCAAGAATTTGAAGTCTACGTGCCATACATTGATATAGTTTTCAAGCCATGGCGTTCGTACTTCTTAGCCTGCGGTGTGCCCGGATTTATTTGTGGTTTGATACTGTTTTTCTTGCCGGAGAGTCCGAAGTATTTACTATCTGCCGGAAAACCACAAGAAGCTATAGAAGTATTAAAGCGTATTCATAGAATAAATCTTGGGAGCAAGGATCCTAAGAACGTATACGCGGTATGTTTTTAGAAATGTTTTTAAACAACAAAAGTGTCGATATGCTTACAATTTCTCTATAATATTTATAGGTTACTACTTTACTGCCGGACGCTGACACACCAATGGGCAAAGTGAAAGGTTTAGAAAAGAAGAATCTCCTAGTATCCATTATGAAGTCAATGTGGCAACAAACAGCGCCACTTTTCATGCGCGAACACCTAAGGAAGACCTTTCTGTCTAGTCTAATATTGTACATAATATTTTTTAGTGCTCATGGCGTATACATGTGGTTCCCGTACATTCTAAATAACACAATGCAATATACCGAGAAGTTTACCGAACCGAAACGTATTTGTGATATTATCAAATTCGTACAATCGGGAGATCTTACAAGTGTGGATGAAAATGTAAGTTTTATTATAAGGTCTTGGAACAAGGATGAGTTAATAATTTCAAAAAATGTTTCCAGAGTGCAACTGAAACGTGTACGATGCATTTGGAAATATCAACCTATGTGCATACCATATTCCTAGAAGTTATATATGTGGCTATACTGATGATTATTATGTTTTTCATTAGTAGAATTGGACGTAAACCCATATTTTGTAAGTACCAATAAAGACCTCAGTGTAAATGTGATTTAATAATTAATTTTCCTTTTCGTAGTCATAAATCTTTTGATTTGTGGACTTTGTGGCATACTAGCATTTACCATACAAGTTCCCCTGCTGGGCATTTATCTCTTGGTCATTCAACTTTGTTGTGGTTGTGCCATATCCGTGCTCAATGCCATTGTTGTCGAAATATTCCCAACAAATTTAAGGTAAGCACCCATAGGCGTCTCAAAACTCATTCAATATACCCGAAATTATATACAAATAAAGATCGTAAGGTCGAGTTTTATTGAAGTAATTTCCTTATCCTCAATAGAATTAATTTTAGAATTTCAGGAAACTAAACATAGACTTACCTAATAGTAGACAGACAATTGAATATATTTGTATTAAATTCTTTAATTTTTAATTTCTTTCAGGGGTATGGCCGTTTGCTTATCTCTTATGGTCGGACGTATTGGAAGCGTCTCGGGATCCAACATTTTGGGCTTACTCATTGAAACACATTGCGAGATGGCGCTTTATAGTCCAGCTGTTGCACTAATTATTGCGGGCGCTTTGGGATTCCTTTTGCCGAGTGCAAACCATCAAGTTGCTAAGGCAAAAGATCTGGAGAATACTTCATAGCTTACTTATTAAATACTATTTGTAATAAAATTAAATTAATTTAAACATTGACTATGTAAAAATATTATATATATATATTTAAGTAAAGAAATATAATAAATATTTTCTATTTTTCCAAGTTAAGGGGCTATACCAGTGTGTCACTTTCAAAAAATCGATTTTATTTTTGTTTTTCGCTTATTTGTTAGTTTATACTTTCATAAATATACTGTGAAAGGTCGTATCTTGAATAGTTTTTGAATGACAGCGTTCTAAAGAGCGACCGCTCACATGTATAAGCCACTATAGTCGAAACTTTAAACGCGATTTTTTCGAAATGACATTTTTCAAACTCAACGAGAAATTTACCGATCGACTTCATATCAAAACTGAGTATTCTTGAATATATTTACTATACAATGACCTACGATCTTTTTGACTGGTTGAAAATTGTCAATTTGGCATTAAGAAACGACATTATTTTACCTAAAAAACAGACACTTTTTTCACTATGTAATTTTGTTGATTTTTGATATTTTTCTAAAATTGTAAATCATTGTATAGGAAATATATTCAACTTTTACTGTTTTTGAATATTTTTGATTCAGCTACTCATTTGGCCGGAATCATGTCAGCAGTTGGGGAACATATTTAGCACATCCGAAGACAGAACATAACTGCGTTATTTTTCAATATTTTTGTAAAAAAAATCTTAAAATATAGCTGAAAATGTACCTTGTATTTTAATGTCCAAAAAACTTGGAAACATTCGATGGAGTACTTTCTTTAAAAAAAATTCACGAAAATCGCCTAATTTTTCATGGGTTACACTGGTATAGCCCCTTAAGCTTAAGGAAGTATGGTGCCTCGAGTATTAGTTATACAAGTGGTTAGTTTATTTAATATAAATCGTGATTTTTTGCGTTCTTCGGCATTTGGCGCATATTTAATAGCATTTAGTTCTATCGAAACATCGCAACCGATCAAATTTTGTACGTTTTGAGTCATGGAGTCATATGTAGAAGTTCACGCAAGTGAGGAAAGTTTCTGACTGCCATTCACTTGGGAGTGGCCAGGAACGATTCTTTTACATGTGGCTCAAGCAGCTCACGACTTCCGGTCTTAGACCAAGTATCCTCTGGGTAGCTAACAAACATCCGTTTGAAGGCGAGCTAAAGTGAGAAGGCGAAACCCGCTTCTGCGGTTGTACGTAGGGCTTGGGAGCCACCACATAAAAACACCCCCCAATGAAAAGAACAAAACAGCCTCGGATGAGAGACCCCAATTTTGATGACGACCACTGCAAACGTTTAAAGGACTACGAAATAAGGGCATGCACCTGGAATGTCCGGACCCTTAATTGGGAAGGTGCCTCTGCCCAGCTGGTTGATGTCCTCGTAAGAGTAAAGGCTGACATCACCGCAATCCAAGAAATGCGATGGACGGGACAAGGACGGAAGAAGGTGGGTCCTTGTGACATCTACTACAGCGGCCATATAAAGGAGCGCAAATTCGGTGTGGGATTCGTGGTGGGAGAGAGACTCCGTCGTCGAGTCCTGGCATTCACTCCGGTGGATGAACGTCTAGCCACCATCCGCATCAAAGCGAGGTTCTTCAACATATCGCTGATTTGCGCCCACGCCCCGACGGAAGAGAAGGACGAAGTGATCAAAGATACCTTCTATGAGCGCCTAGAACGTACCTATGAGCGCTGCCCCCGCCACGATGTCAAAATCGTGCTTGGCGATTTCAACGCTAGGGTGGGTAAAGAAGGTGTCTTTGGCACAACAGTCCGAAAATTCAGCCTCCATGACGAAACATCACCAAACGGTCTGAGGCTGATCGACTTCGCCGGAGCCCGAAATATGGTCGTCTGTAGTACTAGATTCCAGCATAAGAAAATCCATCAAGCTACTTGGCTGTCCCCTGATCGAATTACTCGCAACCAGATCGATCATGTTGTGATAGATGGACGACATGTCTCCAGAGTTTCTGATGTGCGTACGCTTCGTGGTCCCAACATCGACTCGGACCACTATCTTGTAGCAGCTAAAATACGCACCCGCCTCTGTGCAGAAAAGCGCACACGTCAACAAACACAAGGAAGGTTCGACATCGAGAAGCTGCAATCACAACCGACAGCCGAACGATTTTCTACTCGACTTGCACTCCTGCTCTCTGAGAGCACTCATCAGGATCTCGGTATAAGGGAGCTGTGGGACGGCATATCAAACTCCTTACGTACAGCTGCAACCGAAACCATTGGTTTTCGGAAAAGCCAAAAAAACAGCTGGTATGACGAGGATTGTCGTCTCGCAGTGGAGAGAAAACAGACTGCCTACCTCGCAATGTTGCGATCGACCGCAACACGAGCGGGATGGAAAAGATACCGAGAGCTGATGAGGGAAGCGAGACGCATTTGCAGACAAAAAAAGAAAGAGGCCGAAATGCGTGAGTATGAAGAGCTTGACAAGCTGGCCGACAGGGGTAATGCTCGAAAATTTTACGAAAAGATCCGGCGACTAACTGAAGGTTTCAAGACCGGAGCACACTCCTGTAGGACCCCCAGAGGTGATCTAGTTATTGATGACCAGAGTATACTGAGTTTGTGGAGGGAACACTTCTCCAGCCTGCTGAATGGCAGTGAAAGTACAACAACAGGAGATGGCGAACCCGATTCCCCAATCGACGACGATGGAGCAGATGTTCCATTGTCCGACCGTGAAGAAATTCGAATAGCAATTACCCGCCTAAAGAACAATAAGGCGGCGGGGGCCGACGGATTACCGGCCGAGCTATTCAAATACGGCGGCGAAGAGCTGATAAGGTGCTTGCATCAGCTTCTTTGCAGAATATGGTCGGAAGAAAGCATGCCTGACGATTGGAATCTCGGTGTACTCTGCCCTATACACAAAAAGGGAGACCCCACAATTTGCGCCAATTACCGTGGGATAAGCCTCCTCAGCATCGCGTATAAGGTTCTGTCGAGCGTATTGTGTGAAAGACTAAAGCCCACCGTCAACAAACTGATTGGACCTTATCAGTGTGGCTTTAGACCTGGAAAATCAACAACAGACCAGATATTCACCATGCGCCAAATTTTGGAGAACACCCGTGAAAATAGGATCGACACACACCATCTCTTTGTCGACTTTAAAGCTGCTTTCGACAGCACGAAAAGGAGCTGCCTTTATGCCGCGATGTCTGAATTTGGTATCCCCGCAAAACTAATACGGCTGTGTAAGCTGACGTTGAGCAACACCAAAAGCTCCGTCAGGATCGGGAAGGACCTCTCCGAGCCGTTCGATACCAGACGAGGTTTCAGACAAGGCGACTCACTCTCGTGTGATTTCTTTAACCTGATGCTGGAGAAAATAATACGAGCTGCAGAGCTAAATCGAGAAGGTACAATCTTCTATAAGAGTGTACAGCTACTGACGTACGCCGATGATATCGATATCATCGGAAACAACACCCGCGCCGTTAGTTCTGCTTTCTCCAGACTGGATAAGGAAGCGAAACGTATGGGTCTGGTGGTGAACGAGGACAAGACGAAATATCTCCTGTCGTCAAACAAACAGTCAGCGCATTCGCGTCTTGGCTCCCACGTCACTGTCGACAGTCATAACTTTGAAGTTGTAGATAATTTCGTCTACCTGGGAACCAGCATTAACACCAATAACAATGTCAGCCTGGAAATCCAACGCAGAATCACTCTTGCCAACAGGTGCTACTATGGACTAAGTAGGCAATTGAAAAGTAAAGTCCTCTCTCAACGAACAAAAACCAAACTCTACAAGTCTCTCGTCATTCCCGTCCTACTTTACGGTGCAGAAGCGTGGACGATGTCAACATCCGATGAGACGGCACTAGGAGTTTTCGAGAGAAAGGTTTTGCGGAAGATTTATGGTCCCTTAAGAATTGGCAACGGCGAATACCGCAGACGATGGAACGATGAGCTGTATGTGTTATTCGACGACATAGACATAGTCCAGCGAATAAAAAAACAGCGGCTACGCTGGCTAGGTCATGTTGTTCGAATGGATGAAAGTGCTCCAGCTCTGAAAGTATTCGATGCAGTACCCGCTGGTGGAAGCAGAGGAAGAGGGAGACCTCCACTCCGATGGAAGGACCAGGTGGAGAGGGACCTGGCTTCGCTTGGAATAACGAATTGGCGCCAAACTGCCAGAAAAAGGGATACGTGGCGCGCTGTTTTGGACTCGGCTATAACCGCGTAAGCGGTGTCTACGCCAGTCAAGAAGAAGAAGTTCTATCGAAACATCGCACCCGATCAAATTTTGTACGTTTTTCAACGTGAAATTAATTTTTGGAATAATATACGTTGCTCAGTTGTGATCAAGTGGTCTACGTTTCATTTCTTTAAAATAAAGTTTCACAATGATTCGTTCAGAAGTTAATAAAAGTATGTAGATGCTAGGGTACTTTTGTATCACTTAAGTGTCAAAGAACAATTAAAATTTCACTTTATGCTGATTACAAATATTATTTTGAGAAGCCAAAAATTGAAGTTAATTGAAAAATTTAAGGCAAAAATAACGGTACTTCATAACTAACCTATATTCAAACAAATTAAGTGAAAAAGAACGCACAAAAACAACGAAAAAACGTAAATGTGCAATAGCACTACTATTATTTTGATAACAGCTGTATATGCATATATGTATGTATGTATATGTCATTCAAATAACACCATCCATGGTCGAAACTTATAGTCTGACGTTGCATACTTTTAGTGCACCGCCTACAGTGACGCTCAAATATTTTAAGTTTCAGTACCACTAAAAAACCAGCATACGTACAGGTGGAGATAATGAAAGTGTATTAAAAGAGTTTTCTATTGCACTTGCTTTTCGGAGTTGTTTAATGTAGGCCTTTTTTATGATAAACATCAGAATTTCGACTTTACAACAGTAAAAATTCTTTCTATTACAAGCCTAGTTTTGCTATTGCAAAACTATTTTTTTCCCGTGTTTTGCATTATTTCATATTATTTCTCTTGATATGCTGTTATTTTTATATTTATATTCAAACGTATTCAGTTTCCAATGAGACTTGCATTTGGGATGACAATCAACAGGTCTCAAAGACAGTCGCTGGAGGTGTGTGGCATAAATTTCATTCACGAGTTGAAAAATCATCTTCTCTGTACATTTACGCCCCGGAACAGAAAACAAAAAATGTTGTTTATTCAAAATGAATTATTATATGCCAAAATTATTATAACTACACCGTTCATCATTGCTTTGTCACCGTTTGCGCTGTCTCACCGTGATGCCACTACAACCGTTTTCGTTACTGATGATACAAATTACTAAAATCATCTCATTGAAAAATAATGGATTTATTTGCGAATATTGCTCTCACAGTTCCTACTTTTCCTTAAAGAAAAAAAGCTATATAGCTGACGTAGATATATTATAGTAATAAGTTATTTAATTTGGCATATTAAATAAATTAAATTCAAACAAATGTATATAGCGTGACTTGCACCTTCGTATTTACGAACTGAGTTTTTTTTACTTATTTTATGATGTTATTTGTTTTTTTGTTTTACTTTTGTTATTATATGTACTTGTTTACTAAATAAATTTGTTTATGAAAGAATCGGCATCGGCTAAAAATTAGGAAGCGGTCCGACACTATCTAATGAGTACTAAGCCAATTTAATGTATACTAAGTCTTTGGAAAACAACTCAGAATTATTTAAATTTAGCACGTGTATAAATAATTCGCAAACAAAGATAAAAAACAATGTTACCTTTAACTATTCCTAAGCCAAATCACATTATAACTCATGTAAATCTCTATTTGCATAAATAATCAGGCGATTATCTCCGCTAAAAATAAGCTTCAATGAAAGTAAAATACACTTGGCATAATCGTCTCGAATAGTACTCGTATCTTATCTAAAGGATAGTCGAATAACTTCAGTATGCAGTTCTCCAACCACTAATTGTTTACACTTTTATTTTGAAAAGACTTATGCAAGTACACATTAAAAGAATTTTGTAAACATAGTCACCATATTTGCTTTAACCACGCCTCAGTTTATATGGCATAGGATACAACATATATATGATATACATAGGATAACAACAAAGTCATATGTTACATGATTCTATAGTATAATTAAACAGATTCCGTACTCCTAAATTATTATAAGATGTTAAGTTCATTATTTAAAAATCGTGTGAGTTACAGATAAGGGTGTTACCGCTATATAAGAACCTTCTACTTTTAAGCGCTTTCCTTTCAACTATTCAAGGATTTGCAGTGGTTACATACAAACATGTCACATCCCTTTTCTTGTTTGATTCTGATTTGATTTGATTCCTTTCCTGATCTTACTGTAAAAAGTTATCAGCTGAGCGTAAAACGTTATATATTTTTTATATTATTTATTATACTCTCGCAACAAAGTTGCTAAAGAGGGTATTATAGTTTTGTTTGTAACACCCAAAACTAAACGATCTTGATATAAGGTTATATATATCAAAATGATCAGGGTGACGAGTAAAATTCAAAACCCGATGTCAGTCCGTCCGTCTGTCCGTCCGTGTAAGCTGTAACTTGAGTAAAAATTGAGATATCTTAATGAAACTTGGAACACGCGTTTCTTGACACCATAAGAAGGTGAGGTTCGAAGATGGGCGAAATCGGACCACTGCCACGCCGATATGGCGATAACAGAAAACACATAAAGAGCTATAACTAAGCCATAAATTAAGCTATGAAAGTGAAATTTGGTTCAAAGGATTGTTCTAGGAAAGGGCATATTTGGATGTATTTTTTTTGGAAAAGTGGACGTGACCCCGCCCCCTACTAAGTTTTTTGTATATATCTCGTAAATTGCTAAAGTTATATAAACTAAAGTCTCAGTAGTCGTTTTTACAGGCATTTCGTTATATAGTCCAAAAATGGACGAAATCGTATTATAACCACGCCCACCTCCCATACAAAGGTTATGTTGAAAATTACTAAAAATGCTCTAATTCAGTAAAGAAAACCAACAGAAACCTTAAATTTCATTAAAGAAGGTACAGAAGAGCTGCACTCAAAATGGTATAAAAAATTTTATATGGGCGTGGTTCCAAACACTTATGGGTCAAAAACCATATCTCCGAAACTACTCGACCAATTTCAATGAAATTCGGTTTGAATTATTTTCCTGGCATCCCAATGATATGTTGTGAAAATAGGCCAAATCGGTTCACAACCACGCCTACTTCCTATATACCAGAATTTTGAAGACAATCTGAATTGTTTACTTTACAATATATAAAGTAAGCACTAGTGAAGATATCAGGACAGAACTTTGCACAAATACTGCATTTATGGTGTGACATCGCTCTTCTAAAAATCGCCAAAATTGGACCATAAGTATTCAAGGCCTCATATATCGAATATGAGCACCTCAGAGCTTCGAATATTTTTTTAACGAAAATATAGGTGAGTCTCTCAGATTTCAGAGGAAATATTTTTCTTCTAATAATATGTATCCGTGCAATGAGTGAAATCGGTCATAACTACCCCTAGCTCCCATGTACCTAATGTTAGGGGTTTGTAACTTTCAAAGAATTTTATACCATATATGTACATATATGACGAATATGTAGGTCAAATTGTGTGTTATATTAATAAAATTAAATAAATAAATTGCGAGAGTATAAAATGTTCGGTTACACCCGAACTTAACCCTTCCTTACTTGTTATATTTACATTTTTTGATAATTCTATGCTTGCGTCCATTTCTTTGTATTTTTTTGTGCTCTCTTTGAAAGCAGGTGGTTTTCAGCTGATGCGCAATACAACAAATGAGGCCCAAAGAGGAAGGTGAACTCCCCCAAGTTTCTGGCAATGATGCAAACACAATAAATAATTATACATACTACAGTCAGTTGAGGCTTTTACAGTTATGGAATTTTAATATCTATTTTTGTCACAACTGTGCTGTTTAACGCACATAACTTGTATTACCGTAGCTTTATCAGTCATTTCCTTCAGCGCTGGACTTTCACATCTAAACAACGCGCCGACTTTCGCACTTAGAAAATAAGTGCGACATTCTAATCCGCTGCGGTATTTACTTGCCACCAAGTGCTCCTATTTATAACCTTAGCATTAAGATTAAGATAAACTACCTACCGAAGAGTGCATGACAATGGAGGTTCGGCAAATACTTATAACACAGCAGAAGAATAACAAAATTGTTGAAAATTTACATTTTATTTCTCAACAAAGTATCCTTTTGATGCGATAATTTGCCTCAGCGATGTCCTAACTTCTTTAACCCGGCTGAAAAGTGCGTCTTATGAAAGTCCGTGTGGCACTTAATATATTATATGTGGAAAATATGGTAAATCGGTTCGACCAATTTGGCTGTGGTGATGTCGTTGGTGTAAGCCGTTACATTGTCATGGTGGAAGAGCACTTCCAGGCGCCAGGTGAAGTCCACAGGTTCGAATGTTATTAGCCTTCTAGCATGTACCAGTAGGTCCATGTTTCGTCGGCGGAACTACACAAAAACTAATTTCGAATATTTCAAGCAGGGCACTTATCGAACCGCCCTCGTATATACAGAGGTAGTCAAAATTATTTACACATCGGACGTTTTTTTACATGTTTCACAGAAAAAGCTTTCGCTTGTTGTTGTTGTTTTCGCAGGGTAACAAAATGCTATGTTGTTGTAAACCTTGATCTATTCCCGAGAGAATGAAGTCGGTTTGGCTAGAATAGCTAGAAATATGGCGGAGAAATAAGCAAATGAACTGAAGACTCGGAGTAGTCAAAAGTATTTACACACATTTTTTTTGCGTCAAAAGTATTTACACACAACATGAACTCTATTATCCTGTTCTTATTTAATGATAACTATAACATTTTAATGTTCAGTATAAATTCCTATTCTAAGGCGATAAATTCATAATGGGTTACATTACCATTGGCGTCAATACCAGCCTGCTTTATGGTCCGAATTGATTCAACACAATTGTGCGCTAAGTTAACAGTTAATTTAGACCAAATGTCGGTAATTTCGGCGTTTTCGGTTATTATATCAATTGTCCTCTGATATTTAACGAAAGACCAAACATTTTGACTAAAGTTTTGGTCAGGGCTGTGCGGAGGTCAACTTGATTTGCTTCATTTAAAACTTTTGAAGGTAAAGATCCTTCATGAAATGGAGCATTATCCTGTTGTAAAATGTAGTCAATAGTTGGAAAAGGCCGACGGACCACTACAATGGCATGGTCATGTGAATTCTGATATATCCGGATGATTTAGGGTCACTAAATTAGTACCAAATCTCCAAAACAGAAGTAAGGAAAATTTCCCCAAAGAATAAAAAAAATCAAAAATCATCACTCCCGACTCTATTTAGCGTCTAAGCTGCATTATTCTTATTCTCACGTGGTAAATGCATAAAGTGTTTACTAAAGAAGCCCTGGAACAAAAAATCAGCCTTATCTGTCCACGACAGGCTTTAGGATGCATTTTAAGGCAAATGAGAGGCATATCGCTTTTTTGGTTTCGGAAATAAACCTTTTTTGGTTTCGGAAGTGGTCAACTTTATGCACAACGTATGTATTTATGTTACTATTTTTAAATGTCCTTAGCAGTGTAGCATCATTGGCTGTTCATGCAATATGCTGATTCGATGATGCTGCAATATTAAGAGGACTAATTGTGGAATTTTGTATGACAGTTCCTAATAATCTTCTGCATTCTCTTTGAGTTATCACAGGTTTCCGCCCAATTGTCTTTAAATTGTCCTTGCAATACTTCGTTTCCTTCTTTTTAATAACATTATAAACAGTATTCCATCAAATTCTATAAATTTTAACTAACTCCGAAGCCTAAACCCGAGTCTTAAACTTAGTAACAGTCTCCAATCTAGTTATAATCGATAATTCCTTTGTTTTCGACATTTTATTTACCAATTTTTATATTTTAAGGCTGAGTTAGGTAGTTAAGAATGCAATAGAATCAAATTACTACTTTTGCTCAAACCAAATCCAAGGATAAAGGCTAAATCGCCGTGTGTAAATACTTTTGACGCAAAAAAAATGTGTGTAAATACTTTTGACTACTCCGAGTCTTCAGTTCATTTGCTTATTTCTCCGCCGTATTTCTAGCTATTCTAGCCAAACCGACTTCATTCTCTCGGGAATAGATCAAGGTTTACAACAACATAGCATTTTGTTACCCTGCGAAAACAACAACAACAAGCGAAAGCTTTTTCTGTGAAACATGTAAAAAAACGTCCGATGTGTAAATAATTTTGACTACCTCTGTATATACTACCCAAGTATTTTGTGTGGGTGTGTGTGTTTGTGTATGGCAATTTCGGCGATTTAAGCATTAATCCGTTTTAAGTTCATAACTAATACAGAGTAATGATGACTTGTTAAAACTATACAGCTAAAGTAGACCCTCAATACAACAAACTATTTGTATGGCAAATATGCTAGTATTAAATCTTTTGAAGAATGGATTTTAGAACTTTTCACACTTTAGAGAGTGTCGAATCGAACAAACAAACATTAAAAGTCAAAAATTCCATCATTGGCAGTCAAATAGAGCTAGCGATGATAGATGATAGCGATGCTCTCTGAAACTATTTGAATAACGGTATAAAATACAAAATATGAATATTTAATTAAAATGCGTATTCTCGAAAAGATTTATACGAGACGTCACATTTACTGTCGTCATTGTTAATATATTAGTCTAACGGGAAAATTTATTAATTGTGTGGATCGCAAATAAGTTACGTCTGTACGCTGTATAGCTGTACTATTTTAACACAACTGTACACGCCTTTCTTCAAAGTGCTTTTATATAAATATTATTGCTACTGATTTAATTTTGTTCCCTCGATTTACTTATCTCCGACAATGGAACTTGTTTTGTCTACATAAGTACATACATATGTACAGTAATGAAGTAAATTCATCACAAAAACTTTTGGATTTATTTCTTGACATCCATAGTTAATTGGTCTTCCTCTTCAGAGCTTCTTCCTCTAAAACAATTTTTCGTTTTAAAATAGCCCAAAGATGCTCTATCCGGTTTTAGACAGAGGACTATGTGGGCGAATTGAGGGTTTGAATTTTGTAGACGAATTTTAAAGGGGTCTCACAAGGTTCTTTACTTAAAAACGTATTCTTTGTTTTCGCTCTGGGCTTCAGGCCACCGTTTTTCGCAATTTTCGTATTGTCTATTGTCAGACATCTACCCCATGAACCTACTTAACAACTTTATTAGTCTCCACGACGACGTTTGTAGCAACTGAAAAGATAAGACGCCTGGCTATTCTAGCTATTATCGAAAAAGACGACCACCAGTCTTTTTTGGGGACTAAAGAATTAAATTGTGTTTTGATTTAATGGATGAATCCGAGGAATTCACTATAGACAAAGAATCAAAGATCTGGTAAAGATTGATGCCACTTCCATGAAATTTTATTCATTTTTTTTTTCATATAATCGTGAACAATTTAGGCCGTTACTGTATATGTAAATATATATGTATACACATTTCTGTATTAGAGCACTTTTTATTCGACTAACCGAATTAACCGGATAAGGCAATATTCGAATAATAATATTCGGTTTGCAGGTTCCGGATAGTCGTAAGTTGTCGACTATTCGATTAACCGCTTATTTCCGACTATCCGGTTAACCGTTTGTTGTCGACAATTCGAATAGTGCAAGTTCATTAAATTTATATTTTGATTGAAAAATGTGAAACTCACGAAAAATGCGTACAATTGACAGTTTCACAAAAAAAAACAAAGGCTGCTTGGATTTCAAACAATTTGCATTTATTCAAAAACGCGCAACAAAGGAACTATTTGAATATTCGCAGCTGATCAACTATTCGAATAATCGTAGTAGAACGACTATTCGATTAGTCGTAACATTGCGATATTTATTAATCGGTTAATATTAATACGAACGGTGACAAACCGGATATTCGAATAATCTGTTTTCAGGTTATTCGAATAATTTCAAAAGCCCTAATCTGTATATCAGGTGTAATTACATTTATTTATTTGTCTACTTAAGTAGAGTATTTAGAAAACTTTTCCTTTAAATGATCAGTCAAATTTTTAAGCACACCACCATACACTCACACGCATACACACGGACAAACACGAGAAACACATTAACGGTTATTTATCTCAGTATTATCTCAGCATCTTCTGCCTAACCTCATACTTTATTTGAGATATTTAAATAAAACGGCAAGGGACTCTCTATCGGCATTTGCTGGCAGTTAACGATGGGGTTGAACAACTAAATTCGGTTGACAAAGTGAATCTGTGGCGGTCCTTAAGTGAATTCGTAGGCAAAGTGTAGAATTTCGGTTTTTTTAAATCGCTTAGCTTCTAGTAGTGATTCAAACAACAAAATGGCGAGAGACAATAAAGAGGATACGGTGGTGATAGATGAGGCGCTCGCAAGGACGGGTGAGAATTGCATACAACAATAAATCTTCATATTTAAAAATGGAGAATTATATATAGTATATAGCCAGATATTCAGTCTCCAAGGATTAGATAATATATATATTAACGATTTCTGAAACAAAATATAAAAAAATCTTTCGATCCTGAGTTTTTGTAGTAAAAATGTTAAATAACTGTGCATTTAATCTAAAGACGTTATTTGTCGTGCGGATCTACTTACAAAACAAATGAATTTGCTGTTTATTAATCAAATCTGAGTATTTGTGTGTTAAATGTGAAGACATGTGAAACAGTTTATATGTGTAACATCCGCAACATCGTCGAAGAAACCGTGATTTTTTTCTACATAAAGCCTTATTTCCGTAGAGAAGATGTGATATAGTATCTTCTTCATCTAATTCAACTTCTGCAGTAATCATTGCAGATATCCCCAGTATGTTGGCGTGTCTTCCAAACTGACAGTGACATGCCAATCAGTCTAAGTGTCGATTTCGCTGACTGTTTTGATTGATTTCAATATTTTTAGTTCATAAATTTAAATTTTGGCACTCACAATTGTACTATGTTTTGCTTGTTTTAAAATTTTATGAAAAAAACTTCTGGTCTTCCCACAGGTTTTGGCAAATTTAATATACTCTTAATCATATACTCCGGTGTCGTGCTCAACACTGTGATTCTCGAAGCGTTGGGCGTTAGCTTTGCCCTGCCAATCTTAGAATGTGACCTGAATCTATCGCACAGCGAACAAGGCATACTGGGCGCTGTTTCCTTTGCCGGCGTCATTGCTAGTTCACACTTTTGGGGATTTCTAGCCGATACACAAGGTCGCAAGCGGACAATGCAACCGGCATTAATTCTGGGATTTGTCGTTACTGCCTTCTCAGCGTTTTCGCCAAATTTCGTGACCTTCGCTTTGCTGCGCTTTCTAAATGGCTTACTGTAAGTATTGTAAATCAAACGATTACGTCGTAAGAAGAATGGTTAAAAAAAAATCAGAATCTGTTTCCATGAGATTGGTTATTTCTTGGCAGATTTTTTTGTCTTATATTGATAATTTGATCACTGAGGTATGTTACATTCCAAGACAGTATTAGTAGCAAAATATCACCCAAAGAAATAGTTAGTAGTCTTACTTAACTCTCTCGCCCCTTAGTAGATTACCTTGTCAATGTATTGTATTAGCGGACGTGAGCTTGATTCCCTTTATTCCTGATTTGATTTTTATACTCTCGCAACAAAAGTTGCTAAGAGAGTATTATAGTTTTGTTCACATAACGGTTGTTTGTAAGTCATAAAACAAAACGAAAGCGAGTCAAAATCCGAATGTCTGTCTGTCCGTCCGTGCAACGGATAACTTGAGTAAAAATTGAAACTAAATATCTTAATGAAACTTGGAACACATGTTCCTTGGGACCGTGAGAGGGTTGCTTTCGAAAATGGGCAAAATCGGAAACACATAAAGTGTCATAACTAAGTTATGATATAGATAAAGTTATAAAAATAAAATTTGGTATAAAGGATCGCACTAGGAAGGGGCATATTTGGATTATTTTTTTTGGGGAAGTGGGCGTGACCCCGCCCCCAAACTTTCTGCAGTCAGTTCTCTTACGTGCCCCACCACACACCATGAAAATAGTTGAAATCGGATAATAACCACGCCCACCGCCCATACAAAGGTTTGGTTGAAAATTACTAAAAGTGGGTTAACTAACTAACGAAAATCGTCAGAAACACTAAATTTTACAGAAGGAAGGAGCACTCAGATTTTTTTATAAAATGGAAAATGAGCGGGGCATCGCCCACGTATGGGTCAAAAACCATATCTCAGGAACTACTTGACCAATTTCAATGAAATTCGGTATATAAAATTTTATTGACACCCTGATGACACGTGTGGAAAATGGATGAAATCGGTTCACAACCACGACAACTTCCCATATAACTCAATTTTGAACTCTATCTTATTCCTTCATTATACTCTCGCAACAAATGTTACTAAAGAGAGTATTATAGTTTTGTTCACATAACGGTTGTTTGTAACACCCAAAACTAAACGAGTTAGATATAGGGTTATATATACCAAAGTGATCAGGGTGAAGAGTGGAGTTCAAATCCGAATGTCTGTCTGTCCGTCCGTCCGTCCGTCCGTCCGTCTGTGCAAGCTGTAACTTGAGTAAAAATTAAGATATCTTAATGAAACTTGGAACACTTATTTCTTGGCACCATAGGAAGGTTGCTTTCGAAAATGAGCAAAATCGGACCACTGCCACGCCCACAAAATGGCGAAAACCGAAAACACATAAAGTGCCATAACTAAGCCATAAATAAAGCTATGGAAATAAAATTTGGTATGAAGGATCGCACTAGGAAGGGGCATATTTGGATGTAATTTTTTTGGGGAAGTGGGCGTGGCCCCGCCCCCAAATAGGTTTTTTGTACATATCTCGCAAACCAATAAAGCTATATAAACCAAACTTTCTGCAGTAGTTTTTTTTAGCCACTTCTTAATACAGTACAAAAATGAAAGAAATCGGATAATAACCTCGCTCACCTCCCATACAAAAGTTAGGTTGAAAATTACTAAAAGTGGGTTAACTCGCTAAGGAAAAACGTCAGAAACACTAAATTTCACATAAGCAATGGCAGATAGGAGCTGCACTCAGATTTTTTTACAAAATGGAAAATGGGCGTGGCGTCGCCCACTTATGGGTCAAAAACCATATCTCAGAAACTTCTCGACCGATTTCAATGAAACTTGGTTTGTAATAGTTTCCATACATCCCAATGATATGTTGTGAAAATAGGCCAAATCGCTTCACAACCACGCCTACTTCCTATATACCACAACTTTGAAGACAATCTGAATCGTTTACTTTACAATATATAAAGTAAGTACTAGTGAAGATATCGGTGCAGAACTCTGCACAAATACTATATTAATAGTGTGGCAGCCCCATTCTAAAAATCGCCGAAATCGGACCATAGCTTTTCAAGGCCCCATATATCGAACACGAGGACCTCGGTGCTTCTAACCCAATATTATGGTTTCCAACTTTCAATGGACTTTATACAATATATATGACGAATACATGACTCAAATTGTGTATTATATATTATAAATAAAGTTAAATAAATAAATTGCGAGAGTATAAAATGTTCGGTTACACCCGAACTTAGCCCTTCCTTACTTGTTTTATAATATATACATAAGGAACCAATGAAGATACCGAAATAAAACTTTACACAAATACTGTATATGATCTATGGCTTGTGAAAAAATTGTCGTAATCGGACTATAACTTTTCAAAGCCCCGAATATCGCATATGAAGAATTCAGTGCCCCATGGTAATTTTTCACCGAATATTTCGATAAACCTGTCAGATATCTTAATTTAATTCAGAAGAAATATTATTCTTCTAATAGTGTGTCTCTGTACCAGAAATGGTTAAAATCGGGTCATAACTTCCCCTAGCTCTCATACACCTAAATATAGGATTTTCAAATTGAGTCAAACTGTATGTTATCTTAATAAAAAAATTTAAAATAAATTGCGAGAGTATAAAATGTTCGAACTGTTTCAATTTATCGGTAATATCACAAACTGAATAAACCGGACTATTGCTGGGACCGATGAATATGCAGGAGTATAACTTGACTAAACCAACAATGCACTTTATTCCTTTATAAACAAAAACACCATAGGTAGCATTATATTACTGCCAATAATTAGAGAATATTTCAATGAAATGCCTTGAAACATTGACCGTAATTAGAATTAGAGTAGAGGTTTTGTTCGGTGCATGTTCTCTCGATCAGATAATAGGCAGCTCGCATAGTAGAGTTGATTTCTAAATGAGAGACGATTTTAAATTTTACCAATCAAAGCGATCCCTAACAGCCGCTCTTCGAGGTTCGGTGTTCAAATATTGAAGCATCAAAGATGTATGTACAAATAAAACGATTTCTATATTTATATTAACAGCATCTCCGCTGGTTCCGCGACGTCTTTTACTTACCTCGGAGAATTCCATTGTCAAAAAGATCGCAGTCGTGCTATAATTGGCGGTAGTTTCATAAGTGCGGTCGCCTCTATATTGCTTCCCATCATGGCAGGGATCTTCATCAATCAAGACTTTGAAGTCTACGTGCCATACATAGGTATAGTTTTCAAGCCGTGGCGTTCGTACTTCCTGGCCTTCGGTGTGCCCGGCTTACTTTGTGGTTTGATAATGTTTTTCTTGCCGGAGAGTCCGAAGTATTTACTATCTGCCGGAAAACCAGAAGAAGCTATAGAAGTATTAAAACTCATGCATAGAATAAATATCGGGAGCAAGGATCCTAACAGCGTATACACGGTATGTCTTTAGAAATATTTCAAACTAACAAGTGTCCAACATTTACCATGTTTTAATATTAACGCAAATATTTGTAGGTTACTCACTTACTACCGGACGCCGACACACCAATGGCAAAAGTGAACGGTTTAGAAAAAAAGAATCTCTTCGCATCCATTATGCAGTCAGTCTGGCAACAAACAGCGCCACTTTTCATGCGCGAACACCTAAGGAAAACCATTTTGTCTTGCCTAATATTGTACATAATATTCTTTAGCGCTCATGGCGTATACATGTGGTTCCCGTATATTCTAAATAACACAATGCAATATACCGAGAAGTTTGCCGAACCGAAGCGCATGTGTGATATTATAAAATTCGTACAATCGGGGAACCTTACAAGTGTGGATAAAGATGTAAGTTCTATTATGAGGTCTTGGAACTAGGATGAGTTAATAATTTTAAACAATTTTTACAGAATTCAACAGAAACATGCAAAATGCACTTGGAAATATCAACCTATGTACATTCCTTCTTCCTGGAAATTATATATGTCTCTATACTGCTGCTCATTATGTTTTTCATTAATAGAGTTGGACGTAAATCCATGCTTTGTAAGTACCAATAAGGAATTCAGTGTAAATAGGATTTAATAATTAATTTTCCTTTTCGTAGTCATAAATCTTTTGATTTGTGGGGTTTGTGGCATATTGGCCTTTACCATACAAATTCCCCTGCTGGGCATTTATCTCTTGGTCATTCAACTTTGTTGCGGTTGTGTCATATCCGTGGTCAATGCCATTGTTGTCGAAATATTCCCAACAAATTTAAGGTAAGTAGCAAAAAAAAAGTATCAAAACTCATTCTCCTGAATGCAGAACTGTGGTTTTAAATGTATTCAATATATCAGAGATTATATATGGTAAGCTTCGGATTTTATTGAAGTAATTCCCGAATTATATCTGTATTAAATTCTTTAGTTTATAATTTCTTTCAGGGGTATGGCCGTTTGCATATCTCTTATGAGCGGACGTATTGGAAGCGTCGTGGGATCCAACATTTTAGGTTTACTCATTGAAACACATTGCGAGATCGCGCTTTATAGTCCCGCTGTAGCACTAATTATTGCGGGCGTTTTAGGATTCCTTTTGCCAAGTGCAAACCATCAAGTTGCTAAGGCAAAAGATCTGGAGGACAACTCATAGTCCACCCATTAACTCCGTCTTTTTTTACGACAGACACACATTTTGTTTGAAATATAAAAAAAATTAATTTAAGAAACAGTAAAAATTAGTTTGTTAGACATTTACTGTGTAAATATTTGATAGTTAAGTAAGGATGGAATAAATTTTTATTTTATTTTCCCAAGTTAAAGAATTTGTTGTAACAGTTACTTCCATCAGTATAGAGCCTGAGGCTCAAATAATATAATATATGGAGTATTGTTTATTTTTAATAACTTGGAAGCTCGAGCTCTTCTTCCACAATGGCTGTTGTTTTGACTACCAGGATACAGTCCAGTTTATGCGCATATTGATTAACTCTTTGACAGACTCGAGCCGACTCGTTTAATTATCTTAAAGTTAAGTTCGACCTTTTTGACTTGAAATCAAAGCAGTTTTAAAATAACTACAACCAATAGAAGCAATACGATCCTTCGTTCAGTCCGCATTCAGAAGGAAATAATATAGATTAGCACAGCTATTCACTAAATCTGCAACTTTTTGTTATTGGTATTTTAAGTTTAATGGATGCTGTTGGCCGTTTAAAATCCGAGGTAATTTAGAAGTTCAAATTTATATACGGTTATCTCGGAACACATTGGTCAATGGCTTGGTAAACTCCTGTAATGAAATCCGCTTGAAGAGAAAGGATCTTCCAGCCTACTAGAGAGCAACGTAATACCAAAAGAGCTCAACCAGGCTTAATAAGAGAAATGTGTTAATAAAAAAAGAAAACCATGGTATCTCTAAACTAATCTAGTGAGTACTATATTCTTTGGGAAACAACACAGACTTATTTAAATTTTTATCTCCGCTAAAAATAAATTTCAATTAAACTAAAAGACATCGTGTCAAAGGGTATATCTTATCTGGATTGTAGTCGAATCACTTGAGTGTATAGATCTCTAACCATCAATTGTTTACACTTTTATTTAAAAAATTAATTTAGTAAACATAGTCACCATATTTGCTTTGACCACGCCTCAATTCATATGGAGCTTCGTGAATTTGATATTGGATAGCAACAAAGTGAAATTATATATGGTTCTATAATATAATTAGACAGATTTCGTACTCCTAATTTATTATTGGAATATTTAGTTCATTATTTACAAATTCTATAAGTTACATTTAAGCGTGTTACCTCTATATAAGAAGCTTCTACTTTTAGAGATTTCCTTTCAGCTATTCGCTCGTTGTGGTAATCGTTTAAAAACGAAATAAGAACGTCTATTTGACAGAACAGAAGAAGCTGTTGCAAATTTGATGCAGTTCGGTAATCAGCTGTACCATCAGGTAGAGTGGTCGGATTAACCGAAAGCTATGACACGCTGGAAGTAACACATATTTTAGAAGAAAGTTTGGAGGACTCAGATGGCGCCACTGCTTCATACAGTCATATACCCACAGCTCTAACATTTCTCCAATTAATAAAATTAAATAAAGTTGGAAGACTAAAATTGGCGGTTCGGCAAATACTTATAACACAGAAGAAGAATAACAAAATTGTTGAAAATTTAAATTTTTTTTCTCAACAAAGTATCATTTTGAAGCGATAAATTTGCCTCAGCGATGCCCTAACTTCTTTAACCCGGCTGAAAAATACGTCTTTTGAAAGTCCGTGTAGCACTTAGGATGCTAAATGTGGAAAGTATTGTAAATCGGTTTGGCTGTGGTGATGTCGATGGTGTAAGCCGTTACGTTGTCATGGTGGAAGAGCACTTTTCCTTCGACCAATGGGAGGCATTTTCTTCTTCCATAGAGCCAGGTGAAGTCCACAGGTAAGAATGTTACTTGTCCTCTAGCATGTACCAGTAGATCCATGTTTCGTCGGAGGAACTACGCAAAAACTCATTTCGAATATTTCAAGGGCACTTATCGAACCGCACTCCTATATGTATACTACCCAAGTATTTTGAGTGGGTGTATGGCAATTTCGCCGATTTAAGCATAAATTCTTTTTAAGTTCATAACTAATACAAAGTAATGATGACTTGTTAAAACTATACAGCTAAAGTACACCCTCAATACATCAAACTATTTGTATGGAAAATATGCTAGGATTAAATCTTTTGAAGAATAGTGAGAGTCGAATCGATTGATTGTGTCGAATCGAACAAACAAACATTAAAAGTCAAAAGTTCAACCATTGATATTCAAATGGAGCTAGAATGATGGCTGGAAAGATGGCGATGTTCTCTAAAAATATTTGAATAACGGTATAATACAAAATAGAAATATTTAATTAAAATGCGTATTCTCGTCAAACAAACAGTCAGCGCATTCGCGTCTTGGCTCCCACGTCACTGTTGACAGTCATAACTTTGAAGTTGTAGATAATTTCGGCTACCTGGGAACCAGCATTAACAGCAATAACAATGTCAGCCTGGAAATCCAACGCAGAATCACTCTTGCCAACAGGTGCTACTATGGACTAAGTAGGCAATTGAAAAGTAAAGTCCTCTCTCGACGAACAAAAACCAACCTCTACAAGTCTCTCATCATTCCCGTCCTACTTTACGGTGCAGAAGCGTGGACGATGTCAACATCCGATGAGACGGCACTAGGAATTTTCGAGAGAAAGGTTTTGCGGAAGATTTATGGTCCCTTAAGAATTGGCAACGGCGAATACCGCAGACGATTGAACAATGAGCTGTATGTGTTATTAGACGACATAGACATAGTCCAGCGAATAAAAAGACAGCGGCTATGCTGGCTAGGTCATGTTGTTCGAATGGATGAAAGTGCTCCAGCTCTGAAAGTGTTCGATGCAGTACCCGCTGGTGGAAGCCGAGGAAGAGGGAGACCTCCACTCCGATGGAAGGACCAGGTGGAGAGGGACCTGACTTCGCTTGGAATAACCAATTGGCGCCAAACTGCCAGAAGGAGGGATACGTGGCGCGCTGTTTTGGACTCGGCTATAACCGCGTAAGCGGTGTCTACCCCAGTCAAGAAGAAGAAGAGACGCCACATCTACTGTCTTCATTGTTAATATATTAGTCTAACGGGAAAATGTATTAATTGTGTGGACCGCCAATAAGTTAAGTGTGTACGCTGTATAGCCTGTACTATTTGAATACATCTATACATTTTTTTCTTCAAAGTGCTTTTATATAAATATTTTTTTTTTTTTCCTACCATCGACAATGGAGCTTGATCTATCCGGTTTTAGACGGAGGACTATGTGGGCGAATTGAGGAATTGAATTTTGTAGCGAATTTTAAATTAATTCTTTGTTTTCGCTCTGGGCTTTAGGCCATCGTTTTTTCGCAATTTTTGTATAATCTATTGTCAGACATCTACCCCATCGAGCTCCTTAACAACTTTATTAGTCTCCACGACGTCAGTCAGTCTTTTTTGGGGACTAAAGAATTAAATTGTGTTTTGATTTAATGGATGAATCCGAGGAATTCACTATAGACAAAGAATCAAAGATTACCAGATTGATGCCACTTCCAAGAAATTTTATTTTATTAATTTTTTTATTTCATATAATCGTGAACAGTTTAGTCTGTTACTGTATAATTAAATATATATACAAACATCTGTATATCAGGTGTAATTACATTTATTTATTGTCTACTTAATTAGAGTATTTAGAAAACTTTTCCTTTAAATCAGTGGTCGGCAAACTCATACATTCAGAGAATTTATTTCGTGAGAGTGAGAGTATGAGTGTTGAGAGCAATTCAGCTGACCAAGTGTTATGTTCTGCTGGTCCCGAACTTTTTTAGAACTAGTAAAATTAAGACCAATACTAGTTTCCTAACAATCGTTTTTATCAATCAATCAATTGTTATTACTGCTTAGAAATATGTATGAAAACATTATGCATAAATCAGTAAACTTTATGTAAATTACATTTGTTGCAAGCAACTGACCTGACATCGCTTCTATGGTGTAATAATGATTGCAAGTACGTGTATTTCACACGTACACTCAGTGTGCACTCTGAGAGCGCTCCGCGGGCAAAGGGCTGCCGATCACCGCTTTAAATGATCAGTAAATTTTTTAAGCACACCATCATACACACACACGCATACATATGAACAAACACGAGAAACAGGTTAACGGTTATATACCCAAGTATTATCTCAGCATCTTCTGCCTAAACATATACCTCATTTCAGATACCTATATAAACTCTCTATTGGCATTTGCTGGCAGTTAACGATGGGGTTCAACAACTAAACACGGCTGACAAAGTGATTCTGTGGCAATCCTTAAGTGAATTCGTAGTGCTAGTGCGGCAAGCGGAGAACATAGGCAAAGTGTAGAATTTCGGTTTTTTTTTTCAAAATCGCTTAGCCCCTAGTAGTGATTCAAACAACAAAATGGCGAAAGACAATGAAGAGAATACGGTGATGATAGATGAAGCCCTCGAAAGGACGGGTGAGAGTTGCATGCAATTATAAATCTTCATACTTTAAAATAGAAAATTATATATAGTATATACCCAGATATTCAGTCTCCAAGGATTAAAAAATTATATTAACGATTTTTGAAACAAAATATAAAAAAATCTTTCGACGGAAGTATTATAAAAGGACTTCAGATCCTGAGTTTTTTTAGTTAAAGTGTTAAAAAACTGCGCATTTAATCTAAAGACGTTAGTGCGGTTCTACGTACAAAACGCTTAGCTATCTGTGAATATAAATATATTTTTATACTCTCGCAACATGTTGCACAGAGTATTATAGTTCAAGAAATGAAAAAGTTAGACATGAGGTTTTATATATATAAATGATAAGGATGACGAGTGAAGTTGAAATTCGGGTGTCTGTCCGTCCGTCTCTCCGTGCAAGCGATATCTTGAGATATCTTAATGAAGCTTGGAACACATATTCCATAGCACCCTGAGGAGGTTGGTATTGCAATCGGACCATTGCTACGCCCACAAAATGGCGAAAACCGAAAACCTATAAAGCGTCATAACTAAGCCTAAAGGATTACGAAAGTCCGTGATAACGGGAACTTGCTGAGTAATTTAGAATATCCTTTATTGCAACTGACTTGTATTTTATGAAAAAAAAAACTTCTGGTCTTCCCACAGGTTTTGGCAAATTTAATATACTCTTAATTATATATTCCGGTGTCGTGCTCAACACTGTGATTCTCGAAGCGGTGGGTGTTAGCTTTGCCCTGCCCGTTTTAGAATGTGATCTGAATCTATCGCACAGCGAGCAAGGCATACTAGGCGCTGTTTCTTTTGCCGGCGTCATTGCGAGTTCACACTTTTGGGGATTTCTAGCTGATACAAAAGGTCGCAAGCGGACAATGCAACCGGCATTAATTCTGGGATTTGTCGTTACTGCCTTCTCGAGTTTATCGCCAAATTTCGTGACCTTCGCTTTGCTGCGCTTTCTAAATGGTTTACTGTAAGTATTATAAATCAAACGATTACGTCGTAAGAAGAATAGTTTAAAAAAAACATGGAAAGAGGAGGATAGATTGCATTAGCCAAATTCAAAATCTTGTTTCCATGAGATTGGTTATTTATTGGCAGATTTTTCTGTCTTATATTGATAATTTGATCACTGAGGTATGTTACATTACAAGAAAGTATTAGTAGCAAAATATCACCCAAAGAAATAGTTAGTAGTCTTACTTAACTCTCTCGCCTCTTAGTAGATTACCTTGTCAAAGTATTGTATTAGCGGATGTGAGCTTGAATCCGTTTATTCCTGATTTGATTTTTTTTTATTTTAAATTGCAATTGTTTAAATGGTTTTAGGAGAATATCTAGGAAATAATCAGAAACTGAATAAGTATGACCTGCTGAAGTATAACTTGACTAAACCAACCATTCACTTTATTCCTTTCTAAACAAAATCATCATAGGTAGCATTATCTTAATGCCAATAATTAGAGAATATTTGAATCAAAGTGTATTCAAGTGTGTTGAATACACTTTGATTTGAATGAAATGTCTTGAAACATTGACCGTAATTAGAATTAGGGTAAAGTTTTTGTTCGGAGCATGTTCTCTCGATCAGATAATGGACAGCTCGTATAGTAGAGTTGATTTCTAAATGAGAGACGATTTTTAATTTCTTCGAAGTTCGGTCTTCAAATATTGAACCATCAAAGATGTATGTATGTACAAATAAAACGATTTCTAAATTTCTATTAACAGCCTCTCCGCTTGTTCCGCGACGACTTTTACTTACCTCGGAGAATTCCATTGTCAAAAAGATCGCAGTCGTGCTATGATTGGCGGTAGTTTCATAAGTGCGGTGGCTTCTATATCGCTTCCCATCCTGGCTGGGATCTTCATCAATCAAGACTTTGAAGTCTACCTGCCGTACATAGATATAGTTTTCAAGCCGTGGCGTTCGTACTTCTTTGCCTTCGGTGTGCCTGGATTTATTTGTGGTTTGATAATGTTTTTCTTGCCGGAAAGTCCGAAGTATTTACTATCTGCCGGAAAACCAGAAGAAGCTATAGAAGTATTAAAACTCATGCATAGGATAAATATCGGAAGCAAGGATCCTAACAGCGTATACACGGTATGTCTTTGGAAATATTTCTAACCAACAAGTGTCGAACATTTACCATGTTTTAATATTACCTCTAATATTTGTAGGTTACTACCTTACTGCCGGACGCCGACACACCAATGGCTAAAGTGAAAGGTTTAGAAAAGAAGAATCTCGTCGTGTCTATTATGCAGTCAGTCTGGCAACAAACAGCACCACTTTTCATGCGCGAACACCTAAGGAAAACCATTTTGTCTTGTCTAATATTGTACATAATATTCTTTAGCGCTCATGGCGTATACATGTGGTTCCCTTATATTCTAAATAACACAATGCAATATACCGAGAAGTTTGCCGAACCGAAGCGCATTTGTGATATTATCAAATTCGTACAATCGGGAAACCTTACAAGTGTGGATAAAGATGTAAGTTAAATTATGGGGTCTTGGAACTAGGATGTGTTTATAATTTGAAACAATTTTTACAGAATTCAACAGAAACTTGCAAAATGCACTTGGAAATATCAACCTATGTGCATTCCTTCTTCCTGGAGATTATATATGTCTCTATACTGCTGCTCATTATGGTTTTCATTAATAAAATCGGACGTAAACCCATGCTTTGTAAGTACCAATAAAGACATTACATAGTTTAAATGAGATTTAATAATTAATTTTCGTTTTCGTAGTCATAAATCTTTTGATTTGTGGACTTTGTGGCATACTAGCATTTACCATAAAAATCCCCCTCTTGGCCGTTTATCTCTTGGTCATTCAGCTTTGCTGCGGTTGTGTCATATCCGTGGTCAATGCCATTGTTGTCGACATATTCCCAACACATTTAAGGTAAGCACTCAAAGACGTCTCAAAACTCATTCGTCTGAATGCAGAACTATGGTTTTAAATAGACTTACCTAATAGTAGACAGAAAATTGAATATATTTGTATTAAATCCTTTAATTTCTAATTTCTTTCAGGGGTATGGCCGTTTGCATATCTCTTATGAGCGGACGTATTGGAAGCGTCATGGGATCCAACATTTTAGGTTTACTCATTGAAACACATTGCGAGATCGCGCTTTATAGTCCAGCTGTTGCACTAATTATTGCGGGCGCGTTAGGATTCCTTCTGCCAAGTGCAAACCATCAAGTTTCTAAGGCAAAAGATCTGGAGGATAACTCAGAGCTTACCTATTAACTCCTTCGTTTTTTTTACGACATACACAAATTTTGTTTGAAATATAAAAAAAATTAATTTAAGAAACAGTAAAAATTAGTTTGTTAGACATTTACTGTGTAAATATTTTATATTTAAGTAAGGATGGAATACATTTTTTTTTTATTTTTCCAAGTTAAAGAATTTGTTGTAACAGTTATTTCCAACAGGATAGAGCCTGAGACTCAAATAATATATTATCTGGAGTAATGTTTATTGGTAATAACTTGGAAGCTCGAGCTCTTCTTCCACAATGGCTGTTGGTTTGACTACCAGGACATCGTCCAGTTTATGAGCGTAATGATTAACTCTTTGGCAGACTTGAACCGACTCGTTTAAGTATCTTAAAAGCACATCAAAAACATTTTTTTTTTTTAATTTCGCATCAACAACGAACTTCAATTTGTTATAGTAATTGTTCAGGTTAACGAAACAAGATTATTTTTAATGGATTTTAAAGTTAAAGGTGTTTATTTTAACTTGTAAAATTAGTTAAGACTAACGTGATTTGTGTTTTTAGTGAAATAAGTGTTTTATATCAATTATTTTTTTGTACCTTTTTTAATGCTTCTTCTATTTGTTTACATAAAGTTTTAATTATGTTTCCCCACGATCGCCATTCAATTATATTTTATGTAGTACTAGCTGGCCCAGCGGAGAAGTTTCTTCCGCCTTAGAGGCAGATTTTTGATCTTATTAAGTCCATTTTCATACATGGATTAGGATAATAAAAAAATCAAGTATTTTAATGATCCTTTATTAGCTATGTATTTTGGTGCAAGGGTTGCATGGTTAGTGAAGCACCTTGTAACTTATAATCAGACCTTTTTCATTTTATAATCAGGCGCAAGAATAAGTATCGCAGAAGGTCTTCTGTCCCGTGAACATGCCACATACATATAATTGACCATTGGAAAAACATGAATTTAATAAAATCAGACCACATAATTTCAAGAAGTAACATTCTCATTTGTTAACGGTCCGGTCATAGATAATCCAAGACAAATCAGAAATTGAAGTTGTTTAAACTCAAACGGCAAATCGGTTGGTATCACCGGAATGAAAACTTCTTCACCTTCGAAATTTCCTTTGAGTATGATGGCATAGATCACATTGTTCTTACATTTTTTTGTACCACTAAACGCGTTCAGTTAGCCAGTTTTAGTTGGTTTAAGTTTCGAAGCATGACTACTACGGAGCCAATATTTAGTCGTAAATTGTGCGATGGTAAGACAGACTCAAACATTTAATTTTATTGTCGTAAATTAGTATTAAACTTTTATAATAAATCATCAGACATCTACAAACTGATTGGTCTTTCAGAATTTGGTCTAAAGATTATGCTTTCGCTACAATTAGAGGGCAAGGAATGTTAGGTCAATGGATACAAAATGTTGACTGATTACATTTAGGATGACTTGGACCGATTATCTACTACAACTGTTTTATTTGGTGTCTTTAAACACGTTCTCGCAATTTCTTTTGGACTGTGGTTTAGTTTTCTTCAATCGTACATATTTGAAATCCATTACGTGAAGTAAAGAGATCAGCATTTCAATATATACAACTGAATAAGGTAATTAAAAACACGGTTCCAAGGTATAAGAAATGGTATTGGTATATCTGCTACCATATAAAACTTTTTGAACGGTTTTCTGAATATAATAATAGAAAAACATTAACACCCAAAAGAGTGAGAAATCTATTTACTTACCCAATTTTGTATAATCAATCACAGACAACATTAAGTTTGTTGTCATTTGTGCATATTTTTATTTTCATCATGCAACATTATTATGTTTGTTTATTTTTTTTTATCAAATTGATGTTGTGATTGATATTTTTTTCGGTTTTCAGTTTTGTTTTAAATTTTATGAAAAGAAAGCCTACTCAGATGTTTTGAACAATAAATTTGTATTTTATATGAAATGTCAATTGCGTTTTTTATACCACAGATCGTGAATAGTCTCGTCACTGGTATGGAATAAAAAGTATCCTATGTCCGTCTCCTGGCTCTAAGCTACCTCCCTACCAATTTTCAGCCAAAATCTGTTCTGCCGTTCTTGAGTTATAAGTGGTGTAACTAACACGACTTTCTTTTATATATGTATATAGAATATAGAATATAGATTTAGCAGAGTCTTAAGGTAATACAAGTGTTAAAGTTGGGTGCGGAAAGTTGCGGATGTATTTGCAACCGTCAAAATAATAATGCCCTTTGAATTAACTATTTTTAAGTTCAAGCTCATTATAATTGGAATAAAAAAGCTTGGAAAGAATGATAAATCGTCGTTATTTCAATCTGTGTACAGTTTACTAAAGCAGATATTTTAAGTTTTTTTTCTAATTATAATTATAATGACTGTTGAATGGCAGTGAAGAAATGAACTCTAATAAATTGGTTGATAATTTGCTTTTTTCTAACATGATTTTTTATATGATATTGTTCTTAAAGGTTGAATGTGGGGGTTGGATGGGGAAACTATAACGACAAATCATGTTCAGCTTGTTTATCGCTTTCTTAAATTTTTTTACAAAGCCTTACTGAAAGTTTAGACGCTCCAACTATGACCATGAGAAGTATTTTTGCGCATCATTGCCATTTAATGGCAATTACTGTTCTATGGGAGCTATACGACCTAGTAGTCCGATGAGGCCAATTTTTTAAATATATATTTAAAATATTTTTCTAGATTTTTGGTGAAAATTTCATAGCGATATCTCAACGGGAAGTATTTATGACCGCGCCTTCATACAAGCCGAACCACTGTGCGATCCTTCGATCGGTCCGAATTCAGAAGGGAATAATATACATAGATTAGCACTGCTATTCACTAAGTCTCCAACTTTTTGTTATTGGTATTTTCTAATTAAAAAAAAAGTTTAATGGATGCTGTTAGCCGTTTAAAATCCAAAGTAATTTGGAAGTTCAAATTTATATACGGTTATCTCGAAACACATTGGTCAGTGCCTTGGTAAACTACTGTAATGAAATCCGCTTGAAGAGAAAAGATCTTCCAGCCTACTAGAGAGCAACGTAATACCAAAAGAGCTCAACCAGAATTCATAAGAGAAATGTGTTAATAAAAAAAACAAAAACAAAGTATCTCTAAACTAATCTAGTACTATATTCTTTGGGAAGCAACACAGACTTATTTAAATCTAGCACGTGTATAAATAATTCGCAAAAAAAGATAAAAAATGTTGTTACCTTTAACTATTGCTAAGCCAAAGCATATTATAACTTATGTAAATCAGCATTTGCATAAATAAACCGACGATCTTCTGCGCTAAAAATAAATTTCAATGAAAGTAAAAGACACCGTGTCCAATGGTATCTTATCTGGAGGATAGTCGAATCACTTAAGTGTGTAGATCTCTAACCACCAATTGTTTACACTTTTGTTTATAAAGAACTTATGTACACATACAAATAATTTAGTAAACATATTTGCTTTAGCCACGCCTCAGTCCACATGTCGCTTTGTGAATTTGATATTGGATGGCAACAAAGTGACAACATGTCATATGTGGTCCTATAGTATAATTTAACAGATTTCGTACTTCTAATTTATTATTGGAATCTTTAGTTCATTATTTAAAAATCCTATGAGTTACATATAAGGGTGTTACCTCTTTATAAGAAGCTGACTCTTTGAAAGCAGGTGGTTTTCTATTCACCACAACAATTGTTATGAGGCCCAAACAGAAAGCTGAACTCCGCCAAGCTTTTGGCAATGGTAAATAATAATACTACTATTGTCACAACTGTACTGTCTAACGCACAGTCATCAGTTCGTTCAGCGCTAGACTTTCACTTCTAAACAACTAAAAAAATAATGTCTTCTTTTAATTAAGCCACACTGATCCGTTGCGGCGGTATTTACTTGCTGTCAAGTGCTTCTATTTATAACCTTAGCATTAAGATTAATATAAAGTAACTACCGAAGAGTGTATGGAAATGGCGGTTCGATAAGTACTTACCCCACATAAGACGCATAACAAAATTTTTGAAAAATTACAATTTATTTCTCAATAAAGTCTCCTTTTTTGATATACTTTGCTGAGACAAGTCCTAACTTCTTTAACTCATCTGAAAAATACGTTTTCTGAATGTCTGTGTGGCACCTAGGATTGTTAATCTTGAAAATATGGTAGTTCGGTTCGACCAATTTGGGCGCGCCGATGTCGGTGGTGTTAACCGTTACGTTGTCATGCCGGAAGAGCACTTTTTCTTCGCCAAATGGGAGCCATTTTCATCTTCAACAGAGTCAGGTAAACTCCACAGGTTTGAATGATACTTGATCTCTAGCATGTACCAGTAGGTCCATGTTTCGTTGACGTCACTACGCTCTAGACGTCACTATCCTAATAACCAATACAAAGTAATGATGACTCGTTAAAACCAAAAAAGTAACGTAGATTCTCAATACATTAAACTACATAATTATATGACAAGGATGATAGGATCAAACCATTTAGAGATCAGATCATAGAATTTGTCAAACTTTAGAAAGTGTCGAATCGAACAAACAAACATGAAAAGTCAAAAGTGATTGCAGTGATAATCAAATCATGATGAACTCCGAATTCACCAAAGGTAGGTTAACTGATGGTATTAACTTTCACTATAGAAAAAGATGACCAGATTCACATTGTCACATCCATGAAATTTTATTTAATTAATTTTTTCATGTATTCTTGAACAGTACAAAACTACTGTATATGTAAATATGTATACAAACATCTATATATCAGGTGTAAATACATTTATTTATTTGTCTGCTTAAGTAGAGTGATTAGAGAACTTTTCCTTTAAGTAATCAGTCAAATGTTTAAGCAAACCATCACACGTACATACGCATGCATGCAGACAAAACACGAGTAGCAGGTTAATACTTATTTACCAAAGAATTATCTCAGCATCTTCCGCCTAAACATATACCTTATTTCAGATACCTATATAAATAAAACGGTGAGGGACTTTCCGATGGCATTTGCTGGTAGTTAACGATGGGGTTGAACAACTAAACACGGCTGACAAAGTGATTCTGTGGCGGTCCTTAAGTGAATTCGTAGTGCGACAAGTGGAGAACGTAGGCAAAGTGTAGAATTTCGGTTTTTTTTTTTTCAAAATCGGTTAGCTCCTAGTAGTGATTCAAAGAACAAAATGGCGAAAGACAATAAAGGGGATATGGTGGTTATAGATGAGGCGCTCGAAAGAACTGGTGAGAATTAATACAACAATAAATCTTCATATTTAAAAATGGAAAATTATAAGCGTTGAAAGATATTCAGTCTCCAAGTATTAAAAAAAAATATATATATATTAAAAAAAATATATATATATTAAAAAAAATATATATATATTAAAAAAATATATATATATTAAAAAAATATATATATATTAAAAAAAATATATATATATTAAAAAAATATATATATATTAAAAAAAATATATATATATTAAAAAAAAATATAAAAAAAAATCTTTCGACGGAAGTATTATAAAAGGACCTCAGATCCTGAGTTTTTTTAGTTAAAATGTTAAATAACTGCACATTTTATCTAAATACGTTATTTGTCGTTCGGTTCTACTTACAAAACGATAAATTTGCTGTTTATTAATCAAATCTGAGTGTTTGTGTGTTAAATGTGAAGACATGTGAAATAGGTATTAAAAATATTAAGAAAAATTTTGGCATCCCATCAAGCTAGTCAATAGATAAACGTGCTTTCGTCCTCTTCATCGAGTTCTTGAAAACCTTTAAAAACAATTTATTATGTAATTACTCGTGCAAATTTAAACATACAGTAACAAAATTATGCGCATATTTCGATGCATAAAATAAAACGTGTACATAACATAACCTCAAAATATAAAAAAAATAGTGCTTGGCAGAGTTTTACACCTGTTTGTGGCGTGCGATTTGTTTCGCAACCAATAGTTGCGATTCTTTTTCTATAGACGTTCATGTGTATAGAAGGTAGTATAGTATCTTCTTCATTTAACTCTGGACAGCTTCTACAGTTTTAAATTACAATAGTCGGTATACGTAGCTCTCTTCCATTCCATTCAGGCCACAGTTGTCTGTTTGTTCAGCAGATTTTTCCAATATCTGCAAGTATCCAGAGGTATGTGAATTCCCGCTTTATTAGCATCTAACTGAAAGGTGATGCCCAATTTGTCTAGTTCACCTGCTTCGCAGTTTCCAGGAATATCATTGTTTTTCCAAGACACCCATTGCAGGTCTTTCGTGAAATATGACGTTAGTTATTCTTTCATTATTTTCGATGGGTTCCTGAGAGAATTTTAAAGACGCTTAGCTATCTGTGAATATTAATATATTTCTTGTTTTTAGCACTCTTATTGACAGAACGATAAGGTTAAGGGGTTAGTGGTAGTCAGAGACACGAAAAATGAGAATTTTCAGAAATTTTTTTGCTATTAAATCATGTTATTTTACAAAAGTAATAATTTGGCATTATTATACAACGTTTTGACTTAAAGTCACGAAATATTTGAAAAAAAAAATTTATAATTTCCAAAGCTATATCTGTCTGTGTTGACCCAGTTTCAAAAAAGGCCCTTGCGGTGACAATTATAAGTCCTTGGATATTCATCTAAAATCAATGGCATAAAAAAATAGTTTTATAAATAGATAATCCTGGGCCTGAACCAAACTTTTGTTTTCAAAAATTAACAAAATGGCGGCCTCAGGAAATTTTTTTCAAGATTTTCGGGAAAAAATCAACAGTTAATTGGTCTTAAAAAATCGAAATTTTTGAAAAAAATCTTTGGTTTAGACCTGAGTTTATTATGCATTATAAAAGCTGCAGAAATTTCATTAAAATCTACCGAGAGGTTTTCGAGTTAGTTGTCACCAGTTCAAAAAACATCGTGTTGAGAAAATAGCATATAAAGTTTCACACTAGCGTTTGGAGTGTCCGAGCGCTCGTTGTTATTTGTCGAATAACTCTAAAAGCAATTATCAGAGTATATTTCAAATTTTCGGAGTATATTTTTAAAGTATTACATTTAACGAAAATGCAAAAAAAAACGAATTGCAATAAACTCCACCACTTGGAAGGCACTGCAGTGATTCGGTAGCCAGAAGACAATTATGGTACCTAATTTTTTTGAAAAGAGGAAGAGGATCAAGTTTATATTAACTTCTTAAGTCCGTGATATTTCGTAGAAACGGGAACTTGTTGAGTAATTCAAAATGTCCCCTATTGCAACTGTCTTGTAGGGAAGATTCTCTCAGTCTAAGTGTAGACTGACTGTTTTGAATGATTTCAATATTTTTAGTTCATAAATTTAAATTTACACACAATTGTTCTACGTTTTGGATGTTTTAACGAAAAAAAATCTTTTTGTCTTCCCACAGGTTTTGGCAAATTTAATATACTCTTAATCATATATTCCGGTGTCGTGCTCAACACCGTGATTCTCGAAGCGGTGGGCGTTAGCTTTGCCTTGCCCGTCTTAGAATGTGATCTGAATCTATCGCACAGCGAGCAAGGCATACTGGGCGCTGTTTCTTTTGCCGGCGTCATTGCGAGTTCACACTTTTGGGGATTTCTAGCTGATACACAAGGTCGCAAGCGGACAATGCAACCGGCATTAATTCTGGGATTTGTCGTTACTGCCTTTTCAAGTTTAGCGCCAAATTTCCTGACCTTCGCCTTGCTGCGCTTTCTAAATGGCTTACTGTAAGTATTGTAATTTAAATGTTGGAGTGTATAAGAGGTTTTAAAAAAGCATGTAATGAGGAGAATAGGTTGTTTAAGCTTTACCAACTTCAGAATGATGTTTCCGTGAGATTGCTTGGCTTTTGTCAGATCTCTTTTTGTCTTATACTGATAATTTAACTCCTGGGGTATATTACACTACAAGAAAGTATTAATAGCAGAATATCACCCAAAGAAATATTATTCAGAACATGTTCTCTCGGTCAGGTAATAGACAGCCCGTATAGTATAGTTGATGTCAATATGAGATACGCTTTTTAATTTTGCCAATCAAACCGATCTCTAACAGCCCCTCTTCGAGTTCGGTGTTCAAATATTGAAGCATCAAAGATGTATGTACAAATAAAACGATTTCTAAATTTCTATTAACAGCCTCTCCGCTTGTTCCGCGACGACTTTCACTTACCTCGGAGAATTCCATTGCCAAAAAGATCGTAGTCGTGCTATAATAGGCGGAAGTTTTATAAGTGCGGCCGTCGCTATATTGATTCCCATCATGGCAGGGATCTTCATCAATCAAGACTTTGAAGTCTACGTGCCATACATTGATATAGTTTTCAAGCCATGGCGTTCGTACTTCCTGGCCTTCGGTGTGCCCGGATTTATTTGTGGTTTGATAATGTTTTTCTTGCCGGAGAGTCCAAAGTATCTACTATCTGCCGGAAAGCCTGAAGAAGCCTTAGAAGTATTAAAACGTATGCATAGAATAAATATCGGGAGCAAGGATCCTGATAGCGTATACACGGTATGTCTTTAGAAATGTTTTTAAACAACGAAGTATCGGTATACTTACCACTTCTTAAGTCTCTTCTAATATTTGCAGGTTACTACCTTACTACCGGACGCCGACACACCAATGGCTAAAGTGAAAGGTTTAGAAAAGAAGAATATCGTCGTGTCTATTATGCAGTCAATGTGGCAACAAACAGCGCCACTTTTCATGCGCGAACACCTAAGGAAGACAGTTCTGTCTAGTCTGATATTGTACATAATATTTTTTAGTGCCCATGGCGTATACATGTGGTTCCCTTATATTCTAAATAACACAATGCAATATACCGAGAAGTTCACCGAACCGAAGCGGATGTGTGATATTATCAAATTCGTACAATCGGGAAATCTTACAAGTGTGGATGAAGATGTAAGTTATATTATGGGGTCTTGGAATTAGGATGAGTTAATAATTTTAAACACTTTTTACAGAATTCAACTAAAGCATGCAAAATGCACTTGGAAATATCAACTTATGTTCATTCCTTCTTCCTGGAAATTATATATGTGTCTATACTGATGATTATTATGTTTTTCATTAGTAGAATTGGACGTAAACCCATGCTTTGTAAGTACCAATAAGGACCTCAGTGTAAATGTGATATATAATTAATTTTATTTTTTTAGTCATAAATCTTTTGGTTTGTGGGGTGTGTGGCATACTAGCGTTTACCATAAAAATTCCCCTCTTGGCCGTTTATCTCTTGGTCATTCAACTTTGCTGCGGTTGTGTCATATCCGTGGTCAATGCCATTGTTGTCGAAATATTCCCAACACATTTAAGGTAAGCACCCATAGACGTCTCAAAACTCATTCAATATACCCGAAATTATATACAAATAAAGATCGTAAGGTCGTGTTTTATTGAAGTAATTCCCTTATTCTCAATAGAACCAATTTCAGAATTTCAGAAACTAAACATAGACTTACCTAATGTAGACAGACAATTGAATATATTTGTACTACATTCTTTAATTTCTAATTTCTTTCAGGGGTATGGCCGTTTGCATATCTCTTATGAGCGGACGTATTGGAAGCGTCATGGGATCCAACATTTTGGGTTTACTCATTGAAACACATTGCGAGATGGCGCTTTATAGTCCAACTGTAGCACTAATTATTGCGGGCGCATTAGGATTCCTTCTGCCAAGTACAAACCATCAAGTTTCTAAGGCAAAAGATCTGGAGAATAACTCATAGCTTACCTATTAATTCAGTCGTTTTTTTTACGAAATATACAAATTTTGTTTAAAAAGATATAAATTAATTTAAGAAACCGTAAAAATTATTTTGTTAAACATTTACTGTGTAAATATTTTATATTTAAGTAAGGATAAATAATAAATATTTTTATATTTTTCCTAATTAAAGTATATGTTGTAACAGTTATTTCCATCAGGATCGAGTCTGAGACTCAAGTAAGGTATTATCTAGGACCCTATTGAATAATCTTTATTGGTAATAACTTACAGCTCGCGCTCTTCTTCCACAATGGCTGTTGGTTTGGCTACCAGGTTATAGTCCAGTTTATGAACGTAACGATTAACTCTTTTGCAGATTCGAGCTGACTCCTTTAATTATGTTAAGGTTTAGTACGACCTTTTTGAATCAGAGCAGCTCTGACAACCTTTACAACCAATAATAACAATACGACTCTTCGTTTGATCCGCAATCAGAAGGAAATAATATATGGACTAGTCTTGCTATTCACTAAAGCTCCAGTATGTCCAACTGTTTGGGAATTGTTTGACACAGATATTTATACGAGTATCCCTAAAAGCATTGGTCAATGCCTTGGTAAATCCCTGTAAAGAAATCCGCTTGTAAAGAAAATATCTCCCAGCCGACTAAAGAGCAACGTAATACCAACACAACGCAACCACCTCTTTGACTTGGGTCTGGTTTTTAAGTAGTTATAAGTTATTATTAGATCTTTTTAGGCTTCAAGCGAGCGGATAAGAGAAATGTGTTAATAAAAAAAAGAAAAACATGGTATCTCTAAACTAATCTAGTGAGTACTATATTCTTTGGGAAACAACACAGACTTATTTAAATCTAGCATGTGCATAAATAATTCGCAAAAAAAGATAAAAAATATTGTTTGTTACCTTTAACTATTGCTAAGCCAAAGCATATTATAACTTATGTAAATCAGCATTTACATAAATAAACAGGCGATCTTCTCCGCTAAACATAAATTTCAATGAAAGTAAAAGAAAAACACGCTTGGCATAATCATGTCGAATGGTATCTTATCTAGAGGGTAGTCGAATCACTTGGCCAACCCTGGAATTTCTCACTTAGAAAACAACGCCTTCTTTTAATTAAGACATTATGGTCCGCTGTGGTATTTACTTGCCGCCAAATGTGTCTATTTACAACCTTGGCATTAAGATTAAGATAAACCACCTACCGAAGAGTGCATGAAAATGGCGGTTCGATAAATACATTACATTTTATTTCTGAACAAAGACTACTTTGAATTCGATACACTTGCCTCAGTGATGCCCCAACTTCTTTAACTCATCTGAAAAATACGTTTTCTGGAGCCTGCAAAATATGGCTGGTGTCTAGGGGGCTAAATGTGGAAAATATGGTAGATCGATTCGAGTAAATTGGCCGTGGCAATGTCTGTGGTGTGAGCCGTTACGTTGTATTGAAGAGCACTTTTTCTGCGCCAAATGGGAGTCATCGCCTATCCGACCGATATATATGATTTAATTATTCTACATTTAATTCTACAGAGCCAGATGAAGTCCACTAGTTCAAATGTTACTTGATCGCAATAGGTTAGTACGCAAAAACCTCTCCGGTGACACCTATCGTTGACTTTTATATATGTATCTTCCTTGATTGGTGTTTTCGGGGCATCTACATTTTTTAGCAGTTTTTTTTAGGTTTTCCATGGCACCATAGAGTGGTGGATGTTTAGCATTTTTCGAATCGCCCTCGTACATGCTACCTATATTTAAAGTGTGTGTGTGTGGGTGCATGGCAATTTCGGCAATTTTTTTTTCGGAATTTAAGCATAAATCTGTTTTTGGTTCATAACCAATACAATGGAGTGATGACTAGTTAAAACTAGAGAAGTAATGTAGACCCTCAATATATTCAACTACTCGTAAGGCAAAGATATTGGGATCGCACTGAAATTAATGAAACAAGTATAATACAAGTAGATTCCAACATTTGTGCACATACATATAAACTGCCGCAAGTTTTGTCAAACTTTGGAGAGCGACGAATCGAACAAACAACTATTTAAAGTCAAAAGTACGAGCTACTAGTTGATAAGCAAATAGAACTAGAAAGCCGGCTGATAAGATGGCAGTGCTAGAGAGCACTCTGAAACTATTTGAATAACGGTATAAAATGCACAATTGGAGAATTTAATCAAAATGCAAATTCTCAAAAAGATTTATACCAGACGTCACATTTAAATAACGTTAGCGTTTACATACATATATCACTGCCTTCATTGTAAAAATAAGAGTCTAACGGGATAATTTATTAATTGTGTGGACCGCAAAAAAGTTACGTTTGTGCACTGCGTAGCTGTACTATTTTAACACTACTGTACACTCTCTTATTCAACTTTATATACATACATACATAGTATTGCTACTGATTTATTTTAATTCCCTAGCTTTACTTATCTCCGATAATAGAACTTGTTTTAACTACATGTATGTACGTATATACAGTAAGGGACTAAACTCTTCACAAAAACTCTTGAAATTCTATAAGGATCGTCTCCATAGTTAATTGGTCTTCGGAGCTTGTTCCTCTGAAACAATTTTTCGTTTTGAAATAGTGCAAAGATACCTTTATCGGGGATTAGACTGAGGTCTACGTAGCTCACAGCCACTAAAACAGTCCAACGTCATGAGTGATCCTACCCAAAATTTCATTGTTAGACATATGTTACGATTTCGAAGACTAATTTTCTTATCGGTCCACGTCCATATGCGTCAACTGACTCTATGCGGTTCGTTTTAGTCTCATTGGACCAATCGAATTTTAACGGGTCTCAAAGTTCTTTACATAAAAATTGCTTCTTTGTTATCGCTCTGGCCTCCAGACCGTCGGTTTGTACACAATTTTCGTATCGTCTATTACCAGACTCCACGAATTTCCTTAACAAAATTATTAGTCTCCACCTCCGTGTTTGTAGCATCTGAAAAGATAAGCCACTTGACTATTCCTGCTATTGTTGAAGATGACGATTGCCAGTCTTTTGGGGGACTTATTGATCTAATGGATCAATCTAAAGTTACCAAAGAGATGTTAACTGATGGTATTAAAATACACTATAAACAAAGATTCAAAAATTATCAGATTGATGTCAAATCCTTGAAATTTTATTTAATTTATTTTTCATATACAGTACTTTTCGTTTAATTGACCCTATGGTTAATTGGTTTCCCCGTATAATTGAACGGTGTTATCGGACATAAAATATAACATATGAAAGCACACGTAAATTTTCTCGGATAATTGGACTCGGTTAATTGGTTTTCCCGCTTAATTGGTTCAAAATATATGTCATCAAAAATAAATTTCCTTTCAAATTTCCTCGGTTAATTCCACCAAATAATATTGTTGAAAAAAACTAATCTTAAGGATAAAAAATATTCAAATAATTGAAAAACTTTAAGTGCACATACATATGTATGTATGCATTATCCTTTAAGGGGTTAGGTGAATTTCAGTGGTTGAAAACATGAGTATATTTACAATTTTTTGTTAATGTATACAATCATATATTAGGTTACCAGGGAGATACATCCTAATATTTTATTTAGCATATTAAAGATACATATTGTGAAATTAATATTTTCAAATTCCGAAAGCTCAGCCGTTGGTACCTCATCCTCCATGAAATCAACAAACCAAAAATATTTCTTGTTAATGAACGAAGGAAAAAGAAAATATTAAAAATTGAATTTTTGATAGATTTTGAACAAAAAAACTAACTTTTGTGGTCAAATTTACGCCATATACTTACTCAAAAAAATAGTTGTAATAAAGATGTTTGGAAATTTTTCAACAGAATCGCTTCATAGCTTTTCAAGAAATCATGTCCACTGACTTCAAAATTGGAGATAAACCGGATTAAAGTTTTACATTCATTTTGATGTGGTCTGATGGTAGGATTTTCCTTCTATCTCTTGAAATTTTAATCGTATCTATTTCATGATTTTGGATAATATTTTATTATTGTACTATTTAATAAGACAAAAAAATTTCAAATTTTGAATCCCTAATCCCTTAATTCACCAGGTGGTCCAAATAAGATTGATTCCTGTAATTGAACAAACTGTTCATTTAGACGGGATTCTTTTAATTGAACAAATTGTTCAATAAAGCGAGTATCTGTTAATTGATTCCCCGGTTAATTGAACGAAAATTTGTGCAAATTTTGATGTGCAATTAAGCGAAAAGTACTGTATTCGTGAACAGTTTAGTCCCGCACTGTATATGTGAATATATATACAAACATCAGTATATCAGGTGTAATTACATTTATTTGTCTGCTTAAGTAGAGTATTTAGAGAACTTTTCCTTTAAATAATCAGTCAACATTTTAAGCAAACCATCACACGCATACATGCAGACAAACACGAGTAGCGCGTTAACAGTTATTTACCCAAGTATTATCTCAGCATCATCTGCTCAACCCTATGCCTTATTTTAGACATTTAAATAAAACATTTGCTGGCAGTTAACGATTGGGTTGAACAGCTAAACTCGGATGACAAAGTGAATCTGTGGCGGTCCCTAAAAGAATTCGTAGTGCGAAAAGCGTAGAACGTAGACAAAGTGTATAATTTCGTTCGTCGCGTAGCTCCAAACAGTGTCTGAAGCAACAAAATGGAGAGGGACAATAAAGAGGATACAGTGGTTATAGATAAGGCGCTCGAAAGGACTGGTGAGTATTGCATACTACAATAAATCTTCAAATTTAAAAATGCAAAATTTTATATGTCACAAGGTATTCAACCTCGAAGCAATTAATAAATTGTATTTTCGATTTCTGAAAGAAAATATAAAAAATCCTTCAACGGAAGCATTATAAAAGGATCTCATATCCTGACTATTTCATTGCATTCAACAAGTTTAGCCTTAAATTTTAATAAAATTGTTAAATAACAGCGCATTTTATCTAAAGACATCATGTGTCGAGCGGCTCTATTGACTAAACAATGAGTTTGCAGTTTTTATCTGTCGGTCTCTGCTCGAAAAATGTCAGGAATAAATTTAAATAATTATAAAATATTCAATTCTGAGTGTTTGTGTGTTAAATGTTGAGACATGTGAAATAACTTAAAAAAAATTACAAAAATTTTGGCATCCCCGTCAAGCTAGAAACAGAAACCATCGGCACTGGAATCCCCTAACACTATTATGTTCTCCTTGATATCACGACTGTTTCATTGATTTCATTTTTATTTATGTGTTATTTTTTTAAATATTTTATAAAAAAAAGTGTTGTCTTTTCCCACAGGTTTTGGCAAGTTTAACATACTCTTAATTATATACTCCGGTTTCGTGCTCAACACTGTGATTCTCGAAGCGGTGGGCGTTAGCTTTGCCCTGCCCGTTTTAGAATGTGATCTGAATCTATCGCACAGGCAACAAGGCGTTCTAGGTGCTATTTCTTTTGCCGGCGTCATTGCAAGTTCACACTTTTGGGGATTTCTAGCCGACACCCAAGGTCGCAAGCGGACAATGCAACCGGCTTTAATTCTGGCATTTGTCGTTACTGCCTTCTCAAGTTTATCGCCAAATTTCCTGACGTTCGCTTTGCTGCGCTTTCTAAATGGCATACTGTGAGTATTGTAATTTATTGAAAATGATGTACTAAATCTTCTAATAGATATACCGGAATTTTTATAGGAATGGTTTTAAAGTAGCATGTAAAGAGGAGGATAGATTGCATCAGCTTAACCTCCTTCAGAATCCTGACCTCAATTTCCGCTATGGATAATTTATCGGCTAACATTCCACTCAAAGAATGTGTTAGTCCCAAAATATTACCCAGTTCGTCTAACTTAACTCTCTGTGAATCGTATGAAGCGCCTCTTTGTAGAATACCAATGTATTCAATTATGTCAATTCCTTGTATTAGTGGAAGTGAGCTTGAATCCCTTTATTATTGATTTGCATTGTTTCCGTTTTAAATTGTAAATGTTTAAATTAAATTGAAGGAAGTGATAATAGTCCATAGCAAACAAACTGAATAAACCGGAGCGTTGTATGGGAACTTTGCTAAACGGTGGTTTTCCGTTCAGGCAACAATGTTTTATCAAAACCAAAAATTTACTACATTCCTTTGTAAACAAAAACAACAGAGGTAGTTTCCTTTTGATACCCATAATGATTGAATGAAATGTCTTGACTGTATTTGGAATTAGACCTCCTGACTCCTTGTAGAGAGCATGTTCTCTTGACCAGGTAATAGACAGTTGATCAGGTTACCTAGGTTGAGTGACTGACTATTTAATCTTTTTAATTTAAAAAAACCGAAACAGTTGTCTTTTTTAGGTTCAGTGTTCAGGAATTGACGAATCGAATAAGTCTATTAATAGTAAAAATAATGAAATATTTTACATTACTAGTTAAAGATCTAAACAAATAACAAAAACATTTCAAAAATTATGTTAACAGCATCTCCGCTTGTTCCGCGACGACTTTCGCTTACCTTGGAGAGTTCCATTGTCAAAAAGATCGCAGTCGCGCTATACTAGGCGCTAGTTTCATAAGTGCGGCCATCTCGATAATCATTCCCATCATGGCAGGGACCTTCATTAATCAAGAGTTTGAAATCTACCTGCCGTACATAGATATATTTTTCAAGCCGTGGCGTTCCTTCTTCTTGGCCTTCGGTGTGCCCGGCTTCATTTGTGGTTTGATAATGTTTTTCTTGCCGGAGAGTCCAAAGTATTTACTATCTGCCGGAAAGCCTGAAGAAGCTATAGAAGTATTAAAGCTCATGCATAGGATAAATATCGGTAGCAAGGATCCTGACAGCGTATACACGGTATGTGTTTAGAAATGTTTTTAAACAATAAATGTCCCGGTTTAGTTACAATTTTTATTATTTCCTCCTCTAATATTTGTAGGTTACCACCTTACTGCCGGACGCCGACACACCAATGGCCAAAGTGAAAGGTTTAAAAAAGAAGAATCTCTTCGTTTCCATTATACAGTCAATGTGGCAACAAACAGCGCCACTTTTCATGCGCGAACACCTAAGGAAAACGGTCCTGTCTAGTCTAATATTGTACATAATATTTTTTAGTGCCCATGGCGTATACATGTGGTTCCCGTATATTCTAAATACCATATCACAATATACCGATAAGTTTACCGAACCGAAACGCATTTGTGAGATTATCAAATTTGTACAATCGGGAAATCTTACAAGCGTGGATGAAGATGTAAGTTCTATTATGAGGTCTTGGAACAAGGATGAGTTAATGATTTTAAACAATTTTACAGAATTCAGAAACTTGCAAAATGCACTTGGAAATATCAACATATATGCATAGCATGTTCTTCGAAATAATATATGTGGTTATACTGCTCATCATTATGTTCTTCATTAGTAGAGTTGGACGTAAACTCATGCTTTGTAAGTACCAATTAGGTCGTCAATGTAAACGTGATTTAATAATATTTATTTTTTTTTTTAGTTATAAATCTTTTGGTTTGTGGGGTTTGTGGCATATTAGCCTTTACCATAAAAATTCCCCTGCTGGGCATTTATCTCTTGATCATTCAGCTTTGCTGCGGTTGCGGCATATCCGTGCTCAATGCCATTGTTGTTGAAATATTCCCAACAAATTTGAGGTAATTAGCAAAAAAAGTACCAAAACTCATTCGTCTGAATGCAGAACTTCGGATTTTAAATGTATTCAATATATCCGAGATTATATACAACTAAAGGTCGTAAACTTCGGATTTTATTGAAGTAATTCCCGAATTATATCTGTATTAAATTCTTTAATTTCTAATTTCTTTCAGAGGCATGGCCGTTTGCATATCTCTTATGATCGGACGTATTGGAACCGTCTCGGGATCCAATATTTTAGGTTTACTCATAGAAACACATTGCGAGATGGCGTTTTATAGCCCAGCGGTGGGACTAATTATTGCGGGCGCTCTCGGTTTCCTTTTGCCAAGTGCCAACCATCAAGTTGCTAAGGCAAAAGATCTGGAAAATATCTCATAGCTTACCGATAAACTCAGTATTTTTAGAGGATAATTCAGTTATAGATAAAAATATTGTTAAAAATAAAATATAAATTAATTTAAAAAACGGTAAAATAATTTTGTTAAACATTTACTGTGTAAATATATTTAAGAAGAATAAACATTTCCTAATTTTCCTAGTTAAAGTATTTGTTGTAACAGTTTATTCCCATTCCGATCGAGTCTGAGTCTCGAATAATATATTATCTAGGACTCTATTGAGTAAGTTTTATCAAATGGTGGCGGTTTAACTAGCACATCATCCTATGTGTAATCTTTATGTATATTAGCCATTCTAAAGCCCCAGTCTAACTTTTCGTTATTTCGAGGTAGAAAGCGTTAAATGAATAAGCTTTACCGTATAAAATCGGAGGTAATTCGGATATGGTGAGAATTAAATTGTTTAATATAGATATTTATACTATAATCTTTGGGAAACAACACAGCCTTATTTAATTTGCTTCAAATTTTCTAAACTTAGAAGTAATTATTACTCATACATATGGAATATACATTTACGTTTTACTTTCTGCAACACCATTTAATTAATCACTTAAAAGTTTACTTACTTTTCAAATCAATTAGTAATGCTATAAAATATTAATTCAATTCGTAAAATACTCTTATTAACATATAATTACACTGCAGCTGTATAATCAAACATATAACTGTTTGTATGTGTGCAACTTTCAGTTCACACCTCACATTACACTTACTGTAGAACTAACTTTGTATTATATCGCATTATTGATTTTCGAAACTATTTTAATTCACCACAATCGGCAATGACAATTTTCTTCATTGGCCCACCGCTCGCACAGCCCAAAGCTTCCATGGCTTTAACGACTTCCATACCCTGAATGACCTGCCCAAACACCACGTGCTGCCCATCCAGCCAAGGTGTCTTTACAGTGCAAATAAAGAATTGTGAGCCATTTGTATGCGGTCCGGCATTCGCCATCGATAACACACCGGGTAAGGTGTGCTTCAGCTTAAAGTTTTCATCTTTGAATGTATTGCCATAAATGGATTTGCCACCAGTGCCATCATGGTTCGTAAAATCACCACCTTGACACATGAAATTCGGTATTACACGATGGAATGTGCAGCCCTTATAGCCGTATCCCTTCTTGCCGGTACACAAAACGCGAAAGTTCTCAGCAGTTTTGGGCACAACATCCTTGCGGAGCTGGAAATAATTGAATTTTGGGCTTTTATGTAGTATAGCGCCATTATAGCTCGAAACTTATGAAGGCGATTGATGCACGGTAATGAGTTCTACAATATGTGCATATGCCTTCAGATGCTTTGGATGCTTATGGATACATGCGTGTAAAAGCTTGCGATGTCTCTGTAGCAGTGCATTCGAATGTAGAACTACTACTATTTGTTATATTTCAATATTTTATTTGAAATGATTCAGAGGAATTATAAACAATTTCATAAAATAACGTAGGCAACATAGAGTTCATTCCAATACAACAACCAAACCAAACTCACAAAAATATATATGTAAAGCTAAATGCAGTAAAGCAACAAAGCAACTTCATTCCATAACGCCAGAGTCTGCAATCATAATCTTGCGTTTGGTCTTGCCAGAATCCGAACCGAAACCTTCTATCTTCTTCACTATATCCAAACCCTCGATGACCTTGCCGAAAACTACATGCTTATTGTCCAACCAATCAGTCTTCTCAGTGCAAATGAAAAATTGCGAACCGTTTGTATTCGGACCAGCATTGGCCATTGAAAGTGTACCGGGGCCTTCATGTTTCAAGGAGAAATTCTCATCTTTGAACTTGGGACCATAAATAGACTTGCCGCCAGTGCCATTGTTATCGGTGAAATCGCCACCTTGACACATGAAATTCGGTATGACACGATGGAACATGGAACCTTTGTAACCGTAGCCTTTTTCGCCAGTGCATAAAGCACGAAAATTCTCACAGGTTTTCGGTACAACATCTGAACGAAGCTGTAATTTCGGAAAGTTTTATTTACCTTTTTTTAGTAAAAATTATTTTCAAGTAAATTTGCGCAAAACAATGGACATATCCGGACAATAAACGATACCTACAATTATGTCAGGATATGTCTGCTCAAATTAAAAAAAAAAAACCATTGAAGAAACAAACTGTTATAACTCGCATGAAAAAAGGAGAACCAATAGCACTGAAAACTATAAAATAAAACAAAATATTGTGATTATTCTAATAGAGTTCCAAATTGAATTTTTATTCGCTCATGATAGAAAAAAATAAACTGCAGGAGAATCATTAAACTCATGTTTCCAAATACTTTACTAGAAAGTTAATGAAGTACCGATAAATTTAAATGCGACAATGCTGCTTGAATGTTACATTATACTTAGCTATTTCTTTTAGCTTTATATATATATATATTTATATTTTAGTATGTGTTAATTTGTAACGCTGCTTAAAGCGCTCCAGACTCAGCGACGACAATCTTCTTGCTGGTTTTGCCAGACTGTGAACCCAAACCCTCAATAGTTTTAACTACATCCATGCCTTCGACAACCTTGCCGAAAACCACATGCTTGTTGTCCAACCAAGCTGTCTTCACAGTACAAATAAAGAACTGCGAGCCGTTGGTGTTGGGTCCAGCGTTAGCCATTGACAAAATACCGGGTTCGGTGTGCTTCAAGGCGAAGTTCTCATCAGCAAACTTAGCGCCATAAATCGATTTGCCACCAGTGCCATTGTGGTTTGTGAAATCACCACCTTGACACATGAAGTTGGGGATCACACGGTGGAAACAGGAGCCTTTATAACCGAAGCCTTTTTCGCCGGTGCACAAGGCACGGAAATTCTCAGCAGTTTTGGGCACAACATCGGGGCGGAGCTGTAACATATTACAATTTTTTTTGATAATGATTAGCATTTTCGTTCTTTATTTTAATTTTAGTTTATTTACTTATTAGACGACACAACACATAGCAAACTTGAGAGATTTCCATTTGGTATTCCACGCACATAAACTCAGGCAACAAAATCACTCAAAACAAATATAATATTATTATGCACATACACTTAAAAACATAATTGTAAATGAAAAATTTGCATACACATAGTACCGTTAAATTACACACACCACTCATTTTTTCATTACAAACATTCATACAAATAAAATAAGCAATTTAATTTAATATAGCACATGCGTCAATATATATTAGATGATTACAGAACTCAAATTCAATTATTCTAAATTTAAATTGTTTTTATTCCAATTGTCCTGAATCTTCGATAAGAATTTTCTTAGATGTTTTGCCCGATTGACTGCCAAGTGCTTCAATACGTTTGACAACATCCAATCCCTCCACTACTTGTCCAAAAACGACATGGCGATTGTCCAACCATGTAGTCTTTACGGTACACACAAAAAACTGTGATCCATTTGTATTTGGTCCAGCATTTGCCATAGATAGAATACCAGGTCCGGTATGTTTTAAGGTGAAATTCTCATCATCGAACTTATTGCCAAAGATGGATTTGCCGCCAGTGCCATTGTGTTGGGTAAAGTCACCGCCTTGGCACATGAAATTCGGTATGACGCGATGAAAGCATGAACCTTTATAACCGAAGCCTTTTTCACCCGTACATAGAGCGCGAAAATTTTCAGCAGTTTTGGGCACAACATCTGTGCGAAGCTACAAAAATGATGTAGAATAGTATTTTGTACAAAGATGTATAAGCGAACCTCCTGCATAAGTATGTACTAACTATACCAAATTGTATTAGTAAAAATCACTTTCAAATTTCTGACTCATACAACAGCTTCGCATACTCACAATAAAATAAGTTAAAAATTAAAAAAAAATACATACATATGTATATACATGCACGCAAATTTATAATCTCAAAGCTTAAATTAAATACTTGTTTGTAAAAAATGACATCAAATCAAATTTGCGTTACGTAAGCTACTTTATAAAGCTTGGTATAATAAACAACAAAGTGAAATATTCAAATGTGTATGTATGTAGTATTTGAAGATATGACTCAATAACCAGACACCTACAGTCGCAAAGACGTTTGTTGAAATGTAGAAATGTAAAAAACGGGTTAAATAACTATCAATTACGATCGGTTCCAAAAGGATAGCTAATCATTTCGAATTGTATCGCAGTGAAAGTTTTGCATACAAATATTAGTTAGATGCATTGGTCTAGTTGTGGCCCAATTCCAATTGTAAATACCATAAATTATTTAAAAATTTCGATTATAGAGCGAGTATTTGTTTGAAAAGTTACCACCTTTATTGTTTTCGATCGATAGATAGCTGCTATTGGCATATAGGATCACGTTGTTTAAATTTAAACGAGAACTTTTGAAAATGGTGCTAATGTAGCTAGATATATTATAGCATGATAGAGGACAATTTTGCAAAAAATACCTAATTAAACCCACACAAGTATATACCCGGTTTATGCAAAATTAAGGACAAGAGGCGTACACTCATGACAGGTCGCGACATTATTTACTGTTCAACCAGACATGACTACATCATTTACACATATGGAGTTTATATTGCACGCATTACTATCGCAGACATAAAAATTAGTATACTACTATTGTAATGACATGGTATGAAATTGCAGCAATTATTTAGCTAAAAGGATTTGATTCAACAGATTTTTTACAATAAATTATTTCACGAGGTTAAATGCATTAGAAATGTGAATTTTAAATATGTGGGGTGGGTACAATAGCCAACCACCTGCGACAAAAATAAACAAGAAAAGCAAATAGATACTTGGATACATAAAAACATTTAGAATAAATAGTGTGGCATTTTATGTAAAATTTTGCAGATTTTTTCTAAAAGTTTTCACGAAAAATCATTGACACATTTTTTATTCGAAAGTATCTTTAAAATTTTTTAAGTAAAATATTTAAGACAGTAGAGGCTGCATTCATTCCATACGTATATTTAATATATACATATACAAAAATGGAAAAATGTGTGTAATCTAAAGGAGGTATTGATATCTAAATGTTGTGATAGTGATATTTAATAATTTAATCACGTTTCACTCTGCGATATGATCAACTAGCTAAAAAAATATAATATAGTAATCAATTGTACATATGTATTCGAAAATGGCAGCTTAAGATAAGGATAAGATAAATTAATGATCATTAAAGAAAAATAGTAAATGAAAATAAAAAAAACGGCATTTCCAAAAAGATTAGCGAAATTATTTAAAAATTGCATTTGTATATAAATATATGTACATTATAGACTTAAACAATTACCGAACATTAAAATCGCAACATATACACCACAAAAAATCAATATTTAAAATTAAAACTTTGGACACTGCCCATAGAAATTATAGATACAAAAGGTAGGTAACATATCCCCATCCCTTTCTTGTGCCATTTACCAAAGTTGTCGTGCAATGCCATTTACAACTTGTTCACTCAAGGTCACATGGTCATTTCGGCTACACACGTTTATTAAGTATACACGTGCATTATGCATATACAAATCACAAATATGTAAAATTGATATCGATGCACACCACACCAAAACACAAAAAAAAAACTTAGGTTTTACAAATAGCTAAAAGTGGGTTTGGTGAAGTCGGCAATGGAAAATTACTATCAGTCTCCCCTTTTAGAATACTACTCACACACAAACATGCCTATACTTATACAATTTAACACAAGCAGAGCCGCAAACATCGGCATTTACACGATTTCAAGCCAATCAGCATGAACACCCAACCGAGTATCCAGCCGGCCATTAAACTACATATCATTGGAAATGATTAAATTCAAAATGAACCGATTAAAATCAAAACCTCAAACCTTTCAAATGCAATACAAAGAACACTTTCTAGACTGTTGCGAGTTAACACGTGTCACTTTTACCTGAGAATACCCTATTTACTCCAATTATAAGCGCTGCATGAACTACTAGTAAATACTCATGGGGAAATTAATTAGCTCTTAAATATACAAAAAACAATACTCCATTTACTGCAATATATAAAATTAAATCAAATATTTGTAGAAATAAATTATAAACAGGCCACTTAACCGAAAGTTGGCGTCATCGGCCACCGCATAAACCAACACACTCAAAATCCGGCAAAGCAAGAACGGCGTGTGTATTCTCGTATGTATACGTATGCGCAACGATGTAGAGAAATTGCAATGGGGCCCCGCCAATCGCTGCTACCTACATATATACATATCCACATACATGTAAATTGCAATTGTAATCACACATTTCTCTTAAATTAATCGTACTTTTTCACATTCCATAATATCATCATAACCTCAAACTTAAAAATGTTGCTGCTCCTTTGAAATAACACCTCACAATTTTTAACATTCTCACAATCAATTATTCACTTAAACCACGATCATTTCTACACAGCTAATTAGCCAAACTTATAATTATCAAAAAATATATGTTTCATGCATCAAATTATGTATCTCATGAATTTTCATTAGCATATGGTGATTGGAAATGCATTGCTTACCTCCATGACGATGCGTCCAAGCGGCTGTCCGTCAGCAGTCATATCGAAAAATACACGGGGAAGACCCATTTTGCCTTTATTGCTTTTACTGCTGTTACTTGCGAAACGAACACCAAGAAATCCTATTTGAGACTGAAATTCAAAATGAAGCTGCCCGACTTCGATTCCGGTTTGTAGAAAATTCGATTTTTTTGCCAAGATGGCGAGCGGTCGTTGCTGGCGGCAGCAGCCTCGTAACAGTGTTGCTGTTGCACCGAAAAGCGCCATTTTCACTCGATAACAACACGTGAGAATAGATAAGACCGATTAATGTGGAACACAGTCAAACTCTAGAACACACCCAGCAAGGGATCTACAGCCGTTGTATCTACTGGATAATAGAAAAAGGACCAGCTTTTTTATTTACCGTTTGCCGGTCACGATTAGTGTTACCTAATCATTTTTCTTAGCGATGGAAAGTTCGTTATCGCTTGTGAAAAAAGCAACCCTACAGCAAGCATGCTTATAACACAGGGTTGATATTGTTTGCACTAGGGTGGCTTATTCAAAGAATTTAATTAGCAAACATATATTATTTATTACTTAAATATTCCAATATCATAAAGCTGATAATAGAAAACAATAAATTTCAAAAATATCAAAATTTTTCTACAAAGCGATTTCTTATCCGTTTCTAATCTCTCACATTGCAATTGAACGTCTATAGAAACTGTCTTTGTATTGAATAATTTTACAGCCTAAGCAGCTCTGTGGGTTGCCAAATTTAAGTTTTAATTTACATTTTTTAACCAGTGACATTCAATAGATTTGGCAACAATATCGCTCATACTGGACATCGAAGGATGCATTTGCTTTGTTGAAGAAAACACCAATTTGACAATCGAGTATATATTTTGTAAGAAAAATACAATATTGAATTTTTCAAATCTTAAAAAGAAATCAAGTTTGTCAACAAAAGCATATAAATATTTCTAAAGCTATAAATTACAAGTTCAAAGCTAAAATTAAGGTACGATATCAGGATATGTTGACCTTCAAAAGAATTCACTCGTATCGTAAATAACAATTGCTTTAATGATTGTCTACATGCAGCACAAGACAGCTTGAAAATTTTTGATTTTTATACAGAATGCCCATGGGAGCAGAGCCTGTTTATCAACCGACAACCGTCTCGGTCTCCTATGAGCCACGACCAGGAAGAAACAATGCTCGTTTACCATTTAAAATATTGCGGAATACGCGATTTCAGGTATTATAGCAAATTTTTTTATTATTATTAGCAAAGTGATATGCAGTCTAAATAGGATTAATGTTTATTAAAGTGGAAAGTAATTTAGGTTTTAATTTAAAATAATCGGTAAAACGAGTTGAACCGGTAAAAGAAGCATTTTCATTTTGTTTATTTTTTGTATTCCCACAACCTCCTAAATTTATGCTTTTATTAATCAAAAGATACACACGCACCCGCGCATAAATTGTTTAAAAGCGTTTAAGCTCAATTGTTAAAGTGAATTGTTTACACATTCCAATACTCAAATTTAAACATACATACATACATATGTGCGTATAATAATTCTGCAAAATAACGCGTTACAGCGTTTAGTAAATATGCATTTATTCATACATATATAATAAGTCGTAAATTTATAAAAATTATAATAGTAAATATATATCTGTTTGGTGCCCACGTTCATTATATTTATTTCTAATTACATGCGCTTATTACTTTCAGCTGTTTATGTTGATTATTGGACTTTTGTCTGTTGCAACTGGTTTGGCCGTATTTTCTAGCGCGTACGACAGCATGCCCAGTAACTTATTTTACAATAAGCATACCGAAAATCTGCCCGACAACGATATTGTGATAATTGGCCACCAAATCCCAACTGGAATTGTTGTTTTGTGTACTTTTCTCGTGGTAACCGGTGCGATGTGCATTGGTAAATTGAAACATTTCAATATGTTTTTTTAATTTTATTGCAGTTCTTAATTTGATAAATTGTTGCATACTTTTAGGCGTTTATCTAGCTGTTGCCGACTGGCGGCGCCATTGCATTTGCCGTTGCCCATTGTTTGATAAGAAAAAATCTTTAGCTCGACAACTGCAATGCCAAAACGGCGGTGGTTGTGGTGGTGAAGGCATAATGGCGTTAAATCCTTCAACAGATCCGCTTGTATCGCACACACAATACGCACAGATATCGGAGCTGCCACACCGGTGTGATGAAGAAGAGCGCAGAAATTTGATGCCCGACAACAAAGATTGGTGATTTTATCATTTATCGTACATAAGCTGTTTTTAGAAAATTACACCATTATTAGCACACATATATTTATATATTTACAAATTTTATTATTTTTCAAAAATTACAGTCTCAGCAGCGCTGAAGAGTCGGATCGCATGTTGGAACCCGATCCACGAATTGTTTTGCGGCCAATGGGTCGCTTAGATGATGCTTAAGAGCGACGGAAAAGGTTGAAGTGAATGGGAAAAACTGTGCAGCTGGCTGTCGTATTAAATACAGTAACTTTACTGTCCTTTTAAGATTCTACGAATATTTTGTGTATCCACTAAATTATTACAATTTGAATTATGTTAAGCTAATTAGAGCTGTGTTTTTCGTAAGTAAACACTTGTTTTGAATTTTTCAAATGCTTTGTGGCATTTGTTATTCCACGGATATTCTAATTGTAACTAATTTTCACAAATCAAGATTTTTAAATATTTAATTATATAGTCTATTAAATTTTAAATTGAGAATTGAGGTAATCTCGTAGTTGTAAGCTATTATATTTATCGCTTAGACACAAAGTTCAGCAATTTGTTGTTTCACGCACACACACACACGCATACACATAATAAATTCGAGTAAAATTAACATTTTAATAAAAAAAATAAATAAAATTGTATTTGTAATTACCTACAAATAAGTAACTTTAAATTATTAGTACTTTTGGAAAACAACCGTTCGCATACTTATATAAGTAATATTTAAAATAAAGCATTAATGCAGTACACAAAAACGAAGCTCGAAATCATGCGGTACTGTCTGTCTTATGCATTAAATATTTTACTCTAAACGTATTTGTTGTATTTGAATTAAGTACGAACTTTGCTTTCATAACCAATAAAAATGGCGTAAATACTTATTTTGTAAAACAAATAACGATTTTTCATTATTTATGATATCTGAAAAAATTATGTAACAATATAGGTAAGTTCCTTAAAACACTTTATTCTAAACTGCAGTGACCTAAATACCACGATTATCAAATAAGAGCCACAATAGGTACAACGATGACTCCAGCGAACTCACGCCGGACGTTTATAGTCCGTAGAATCTTGTTTCATACGCTCCATAACCTTTCGTAGCTTGTTTATGTTGATACAACAACTTATCCAACTCACTTTAACTGTACTATATATATATTTTTTTTTTTTCAAATAATAGTACAAAATAATTTCTGTAAGGAAACCTTTGCAGCTTTTTATTTTAAATATATTGTATTTTTGTATTTTCTCAAAATTCATGAAATATTTATTTATGTGTATATGCATTTAATATTTAGCCAAAGGAATATTCACTCGTAACATGTCGTGTTTAAAGTTATCTTCGCGTTGATGGGGGTAAATTGTGTAAATGTTTGGATAAATATTTTCATGTTCACATAAAACCACAACACGCATAAAACCTCTTATAATATTATACCAATGCTATTTCCGTAATAAATGCATTTTTAGTCTTCCATTGGTTCTTGCTGTTCATCATCTTGTTCATTTTGTTTAGTTGTAGCTGTTTCTGCCTGCTCGGTTTCGGTTTTGTTAACCTCACTTTTATCGACGGCTTCTTTGACCTTCTCAATGTCCTTACCAGCGTCCTTTGCTTTATCCTTTTCTTTATTCTTCTCTTTCTCTTTCTCCTTCTCTTTTTCTTTTTCTTTTTCCTTCTCCTTATCTTTGCTGGACTTGGTGCCTTCTTTAGTTTTGTCCTTTACATCCCTATCTTTATCTTTATCTTTATCCTTATCAGCGTCTTTGTCGCGTGCGCTAAATAATTGAAATAATTTAAATATTAAAATTATTTGAAAAAAAGCCGTAATCCACCAGATATATTACCTATCAGATTTATGATCCTTGTCTTTTTCACGACTGAAGAAGGGCGCTACACGACTATAAATAAGCGAGAGTGTGCTATGCTGATCGCGATACTTGCGCTGGAATAAAAAAAGGCGTTTTCGAAGTTAAATGCAAGCTTTTCGAAATAAAAAACCAATCTAACTTACATTCAGCGCGAATAAATCCTGATCTGCATCGGAGAGTTTACGTGTTAGACTCTTAACTTCCGACTGCAAATCTTTGATTTTATTGCTCGACTTGGAATGATCGCGCTGCAAATCTGTGTTTTGCTTTCTGAGATCGTTATATAATTTCTCCAAATCGCCATAGTTCTTCTCGGTGCGTTTGATTTGATCCAACAATTTACCAACGTGTATGACAATGCCGTTATAGGTGACCAGGCCTAAGCAACAGAGAGAAAAACAAAAAATATTTTTTTTTTAATATTTACAAAGAAATGTTTAACCTATAATATTATGTAATTACCATCACTATCATTCGTGTCGTTAGTGGAAACGATTGCGCTTTCCTCACTGCTAACCTCTTTCTCCTTATTCTGTATGTATATACAGTTGCCCTGTGCAATTCTCTTCAACTCTTCACTGGGTATATCATCTGCATCCTCAATTTTGGGTGGCGCCTCAGTGGACTCTTCCTTGTCGGTGAGTTTTCTAAAAGTGACAGACAATCAATGAATCTTTACTAAAATTTTATGTTAAACAAAACTCGTACCGATAATAAAATGATTGACGTATAGCGAGTTTTCCAAGCATGCGACGTATTTGGCCACGCGATAAATTCAAACCCAACACCGTAAATAAAGCCTCCAAATCTTTCTCAAATATATAACCACAATGTGAGGTGTCGAAGTAGAGGAAAGACAACAATAGTTGTGGCTTCACCACAACCATTTTCTTGTCCGCAACATGCTCGCGCTCTCTTTCCTTGCCGTTGGCGCCCGTCGTCCTGTGTTTGCGTTCGCTATCAGCATCATCGGCAATGCTACGTTTTGACGCCCTACGCTCCGATATGGATTTACCGCTGCCATCTTCAGCATTGGATTTGGCATCGACAGAGGTCTTTGACTCCTCATCGACTTCCATGGTTTGGCCATCATCCGTTTTATTGCCACCATTAGTGCTCTCCTCCGGTTTATCTTTGGCGCCTTCTGTGCTCTCGTTGTTTTCCTCCTTGTGGAGATACATCTCTTTATAGATATTGAAACCGAAGTCGCGCATTAACATTTCGTTAAACAACTCAGCGAAAATAGACACCTAGTTAGATTTTAAATGTACAAAAAATATATAAAATTTATAGGTTATGTTAGTGGAAATTATCCATAATAGCTGCTTTAGAATATTAACAATTTTAATTTTTATTAACATCAGATATAATGTCAATAAAAAACAGGAATTATTATTGATTACATTACTCCTCCACCATAATTGATTTCGAAAACAGTCGGTTATATGTAATCGGAATGGACTCGGATTTTTAACCGGCCAAATCTGCCGATTTAGATTTCCACAGAATTATTTGTGGAATGTTTTATATCGCATCAACAACAATAACAACAACTGCTCATATACTAACCTCAAAGAAGCGCTCCTTTGTATCCGATGGTCCATAATCCAACAACACCGACAATGACATAATTGAGCAATCAAATTTTTCGCCTTTAACAGTTTTGCTGGGTTGCACAATGATGTGCTCTTTAGCTGGCAATTTATAACGGCGTGTTAAGCGATATTTCTCCTTTTCGTTCAATTCTCTGGGTGTTTCCTGTAATAAATAATGTAGGTTAGGACTTTTGGAAAACAAAAAAAATATAATTAAATTGGATTAAAAAATATATAAATTAAAAAAAATAAATTTAATTAAATTAAAAAAAAAAATTCATAAAAAATAATTACGTTAAAAAATATTAAATTAAAAAAAAATTAAATTTAAATATATAATTAAATAAAAAATAATAAAAATTGAAAATAGTATTCATAATAAAGTTATAATAGTAATATTATAAAAAATAACTAAAATGAAAGACAGAAAAAAATATTAATTAAAGAATATTATAATGGTATTGTTTGAAAAAATAGCAAATAATTAAATTCATAAAAAATAATTAATAGAAAAGTAATAATAATAATATAGTAATAAATTAAATCAAAAAATAAAATTATTGTATTGATAAAAAAAGAAGAAAAAAAAACATTTGGAAAAAATAATTAAAGTAAAAATAAATAAAGTAATAACTATATTATACAAAATTAATTAATAAATTAAATAATAAAATATAAAAAATAAGTAAGGAAGGGCTAAGTTCGGGTGTAACCGAACATTTTATACTTTCGCAATTTATTTATTTAACTTTATTAATATTATATAATAAACAATTTGACCCACATATTCGTCCATTGAAAGTTGGAAACCCTAATATTAGGTTAGAAGTACCGAGGTCCTCATGTGCGATATATGGGGCCTTGACAACCTATGGTCCGATTTCGGTGATTTTTAGAATGGGGCTGCCACACTATAAACGTAGTATTTGTGCAAAGTTCTGCATCAATATCTTCACTAGTGCTTACTTTATATATTGTAAAGTTAACGATTGATCGTCTTCAAAGTTCTGGTATATAGGAAGTAGGCGTGGTTGTGAAGCGATTTGGCCTATTTTCACAACATATCATTGGGATGTAAAGAAACTATTACAAACCAAGTTTCATTGAAATCGGTCGAGTAGTTCCTGAGATATGGTTTTTGACCCATAAGTGGACGACGCCACGCCCATTTTCCATTTTATAAAAAAATCTGAGTGTAGCTTCTATCTACCATTTCCTAAGTGAAATTTAGTGTTTCTGACGTTATTGGTTAGTGACCTAACCCACTTTTAGTAATTTTCAACCTAACTTTTGTATGGGAGGGGGGAGTGATTATTATCCGATTTCTTTCATTTTTGGACTATATAAGGAAATGGCTAAAAAAACGACTGCAGAAAGTTTGGTTTATATAGCTCTATTGGTTTGCGAGAGATATACAAAAAACCTATTTGGGGGCGGGGCCACGCCCACTTCCCCAAAAAAATTACATCCAAATATGCCTCTTCATAGTGCGATCCTTCATACCAAATTTTATTTTCATAGCTTTATTAATGGCTTAGTTATGGCACTTTATGTGTTTTCGCCATTTTGTGGGTGTGGCAGTGGTCCGATTTTGCTGATTTTCGAACTTAACCTTCTTATGGTGCCAAGGAACACGTGCTCCAAGTTTCATTAAGATATCTCAATTTTTACTCAAGTTACAGCTTGCACGGACGGACAGACAGACATCCGGATTTGAACTTTTCTCGTCACCCAGATCATTTTGATATATATAACCCTATATCTAACTCGTTTAGTTTTAGGACTTACAACCAACCGTTATGTGGACAAAACTATAATACTCTCGTAGCAACTTTGTTGCGAGAGTATAAAAAATAGTATTTCATCACTTACCTCCGGGTTTTTGCTGGAATCATATTCATCCAGTATAACAATGTCACTCATATCAACATCAATAACATCATTCCATTCCTCCTGTTCCTCATTCTCTTCATCCTTGGGCTTTTCATTTTCCTCTTCTTCTTTCTGTACGACATCTTCAGTTTTAGTTTCGGCTTTCTTAGCACTAGCCTCGTCTTTTTTAACGGGCGTCGGTTGTGCTTTGGTCGGCTCAGGCTTTGGCGCTGTTTTCTTTGTAGCCTTATCCTCTGCCTTTTCGGTGGTTAGCGCCTTAGCTAGGCGTGCCATAATAATATTACGTGCACCTTAAAAGACATACAAATTGTTAATAAATATAGAAAAATATTTATTTTTTTTATAATATAAGCTACCTTTCGGTGATAGCTTGCGTGCGGCTAATTCATCGCGTATTTCCTGTACCTTCAACGACTTCAGGTCCAATTTGGAATAGTGTGTAGCTTCGGGTTGGTCATTCTGAAATCAGCGACAGTTATTAAAATGAAATGCGCAAGAATTCGTTAAAGAAACTTTTGTTTTTCTTGCTTGTTTGCAATTTTACATATTCATATTTTTTTAAGCTAGTATAAGTATTTGTTAACGATATACACATAAATATGCACAATTGGGGTCGGTCACAAGGTGTGTTGATTTACCGTTTGCAGATGACCAACAATTTGGTTGATATGGAATTTTTTAATTTTTTTTGTTTCTTTTTTTTTGCAATTTAATATATTCAAAGCGATATGAATATGAATTTCAATTTGTACAGAATCGGCGCATAAACTGTATGCGTGCTAACTAAACGGCGTGTGGTTCGGTTTTGAAAATCGGTCGTTAGGCTCAAAATAATATTATTCTGCTTTACAGCAAGTACCAGCTTGCTGACAACGGTACAAGTGTTTACAAAACTACATGCATAGGTAATGTAAAACTGCTCTGTCCTATTTTTGGTGTTCAACGACAAAGCGTATGTGGTCCAACTAACTATGCGCTGCAGCTGGATTAACAATTTTTCGTTTTATACGCGCTTTATAGGAAAGCGTGCATAAGAAGGCATAACCGAATATCAACGTACGTGTATAAAAACGGTAAACGACGAAACAAAAAAAAAAAAAAAAGAATGGTTCAGTAGTACTACAACGGCATACATACAAAACATACTAAAGTATCGAGAAAAAAGAACTTATTTCTGTTAATAACTTATAATTAGCATTTGCATGTGTGTGCCTTTAGTTCATCACTGTGGTCGCCAACAGCGCTCATTTCTACCTCCTCTATAGTAATAACTTCCGCCGTAGTGTCCGCAGCACCAGCAGCATCGTCGTTACCATTGGTTGTGGCAGTTGTTGTTGTTGTTTCCGCATCAGTTTCATTGTTGGCAGCATCCGCCTCATCCGTTGCAGCAGCAGCAGCTTCAGCATTTGCAGTGTCAGCATCACCAGCAGCAGCAGCATCTTCGCCATCACCATTCGATGTGGCATCAGCATTGTCATTGTTCGTGGCACTTATTGGCGCGATGGCATTCTCCACAGCATTCTTGTAGACTTGACTCAATTCTTGCCATTGCGCCGCATTCGGCATGCAGGAATGCACGTCGGGCAAATAGATAACAACAGTTTCAATACGCGGTGGTGCGTCCTTCTTCTTGTGATCTTGACGATGATAGTGAAGCTCCACAAAGCGATACCTAAGCAAACAATATCGAACAAAGGAAAACCCCAAACGATATGACATCGTTAGTCAAGCGGCGTTTGATGAAGCCCACGGCAATCAATAGCAACAGCAGCAGCAGCAGCGGCAGCGGCATCATTGATGATTTGTTGTTGGCATGTGTGTTGAGTGGTGTATCATCAACAACAACAATGACGTACAGTTGTTTGTGGGTGTTGAGTTATCACATCGTACAACAATGAGAGAAATAACAAAATATCAGAGAAGGAACGCAGTTGCAATTAGCCAGCCATCGGTTCCAGTTAAGTTAACAAGCCGAATGCATGCATTTTGGTTGATTTGTAGGTTTCGTTGCAACACGATGATATACGCATGTTGATATATGTTGTTCAGCCGATCCGTTGGTTTGTAGTTTGCCATCCAGCATGCAGTTTGTGAATTTGGTTTTTGTTTATATTTTTATTGTTATTGTATATAATGAGTGCAATCACCAGTGAAATGGTGAAGCAAAGCAGACGCATTTACGAAACATGGAAAAGAAAGAAAAAAATCATAAGGAATGTGGAAAATTTTTATGTGCACGTATTGTTGTTGTTTTTTTTAGGTTATTTAATTGTTTTTTTTTTTTTGTTTTTGTAATGAGAGTAGGGAAACGTGGTTTACAAACGCGAAAGATATATGTATTGACGTTAGGATATAAATTTTTTATTCGTTGCAATAAATTTTGTACACCTTTGCTGTAAAGAATTATACTTTGTTAATAATAAATACAATAAGTTCAAATTACTACACTATATACATATGTATGTCACAACATAGTTTTAAGCAGAGTCATATAGGCCACTTTAATGTACTAAATGAAAAAAAAATAGATAGACTAAAAGTTAGTGAAAACTTTTCAGCGCAAATATTTCGTTTACAAGTTTTTTAGTTGTGTAGATAGTAGAGACCTAACCTATGAGTACTCATGAAGTCGTCTTATACTGAATAGTATTATAACATGCTCTCCTCGCTTATATAGTATATTGGGATACAGTATGGTTTTACTGATTTTAGTATTCAATTTAATAAACGAAAAATAATAATCCTAATAATAATATTAACTAATATTTATCGTACCCTATTGAATATGATGTACTACTAATCAAGCAATATATAGTGTAAATAACATAAATCCGGAAGCAAATTGCTTTTTATGCTAAATTTCACGGGACATAACCTTAAAAAAGAAATAAACTATTTAAAATGTCTGCGATGCCAGTTATAGCAACTCAAACTCGTGTTTTTTTAATTTATTTATTTGTTTACAAGAGAAATAAATACTACACAAAATTTAAAGCGCTGGCTACGGAGGCCTTCGACTCGTGCTATGCCAAGAAACGCTTCCTACTGAAATTTTCGTCTAAATTACTTGTCACAAACACACTGAAGACATAAAAACTGCGAATTGGAATATTGTGAAGCATTAAAAATAATTTAGCCGCCTAAAAAAATCGTTTGTAAACTGCCAATCGAACTGCAGAAGTCCTCTAAAGGATATTTTATATACTTGAATATACGTTCTTCTTGAAATAGGCTATTTTGCAAAACGCGCTTTGACAGCTATGAAATAGTAAGAATGAAATACATATTATTTTAAATAACTAAATAAATTTAAAAAAAAAATGCTTTACAAACTCTGCTTCAGTTAATATTTGCTTTCGAAAAACTACCAACAACTCCTATACTACATAAATATTTTCCACAACATGGTAGACTTTCTCGCATAAAATTCGACATACTTAATTTCGAACTTGAATTATTATTCAGTACACTTTAAAAATATCTGCAAATACATACCATTGCGTGCATTGCGATAGATCGACGCCAGTCAAAGCTTTGCAAGTACGTATAGCTGTACGTATTAATACCGCCGGATCCTTATCGGGATTCTCACCATCGAGCGAGGGACTCCATGGCCCACCAATGGCCATAGGTTCATTACGTCCCCTAGTACCTACGAGGAAACTAATCAAACGTGATGGATGCACTGTACTATGTTCGTTGTCGTTCTCGTCATCGTCAAAGCATTTCTGATAAAGTTCGGCGATCGGTGGACAGGCCATTAGCATAACCTTAGCTGAATATAAATAATCTGCATCAGATGGTTCGGGTATATCGTCCTCCATGCGATGCATTATATGAAACTGGCATGGACGGCATAGTGAGAAAGCATTTTCAGGTGTGAAAACTTTAGGCCACAAGATGTTTGCATGAAAGAAGTCTGATGGAATGTACAGTTTTGTGTAACGTTGACGTAGTTCTTGCAAATCGGCCGAATTACTGCAAATAAGCAATAAATAATTAAGTGAAAAGTTCTTTAGCGAATATAATGCTATCTTTTTGCGGGTAACTCACTAGGCTAGTAAATTTGTAGGTATTTGCACCATATAACGGCGAATAGCACGTGCACGTCGTCCCTTCACTGGTGGACGATGTGGACTGCGTTCAACACGATCACCACGGTCTCTATCACGTTCGCGTTCGCGTTCACGTTCCTTTTCTCGCTCCTTTTCACGTTCACGCTCGCGTTCGCGATCTCTACGTTCCAAAGCGTGATCAGGCTTGCCATCTGGCCGTGCACGATCTCTTTCGCGTTCATGTTCACGATCTCTATCATGTGCGCGTCCTATGCCTGACATGGTGCGTTCACGACTTCTTTCATTATCTTCACGTCGACGTTTTCGATCTCTTTCCAACTGCATAAGGGAAAAGTTAATTTAATTTGAATATAATATTTTTGTTATTTTATATCCACTTACATCTTCACTGTCACGGCCGCGAATATTGCGATCACGTTCGCGTCGGTCTCGGTCTCGATCATTCCTTCTTTCACCACGCATAGGGGACGGATGCCGTGGTGAACCATGGCGTTGTTGTAACTGCATCTGCGCCAGTTGGTATTCATTCGGTGGTGGCACAGCATTATAACCGCTTCCGCTTCTACCGCCACCGCCGCTTCCCATTAAAGGTGGCAATTGTTGAGTTTGGTGCGACATGTTGCCACTGTGAGAATATTCATTATATATTAGATATGTTTTATTTGCGTTTTGTAAATAAATAATGATTAACTTACCCCATTAGTTGTAACAACGTTGCATTCCACTTAAATTGTCCAGTTGTTGAATAGGATGCTTCAAACATTACACGATCACCCAATTTCGGTATGGCGCCCTTACAAGCATTACGATAGAAGAAGACTTCATCGTTGATAAGTCCACATTCGTTATTGATTTTTGTTACGGTGCCTATAGAGTTGGTCATTGTTTGGCCACCGGCATTGGGTTGCTGAAATGCAACTGGGTTCAAAGTTGTCGCCCGCTGTTGAGGGTAGGCTACAGAGGGTGCACCGCCGCCACCACCACCACCACCTTGCGAAAAAATGGCCGAGTGTCCAAAAGCAGATTGTGAAGGAGCATGCTGTTGCTGCATAAACATTCCACCTTGATTAGCACCTCCCTGATAAAAACCGCCTTTTCGCTGCCAAGGCTGATTTTGTTGGCCACCGTAAGACATTTTTCTGTCTTTTTCAAAGCAATTACTATTCGCAAAAATTAAAGTTTTATCGTTGAAATTACACGCTTATACACTTTTCTTGCTATGCCGATAATTGCAGTTGTCAAACTCGACAGGGTGTTGTCTTACTGAACTCAGTATTGCATTTACATTGTAGTATTTCTGTTAAGGGTATTCACAACTTTGGCTTCTATGCACTGTGCAGTTGATCAAATTTCGTGGGCTGTGAATGACTTTTGTGAAAATATATATGTATATATTTTATGTAATTTTTAAATTAGTGAATATTTGAATTCTTAGCAATCAGGTGTAATATGCGTTAAAAAAAAATTAATAATAAGAGAAAAGTTTAAAATAATTTTGTAAAAATATTTGATTGGTTACAGAGATAAAAAGAATTCGAAGAAGTAAAAGAAAGAATATATTATTTTTTAATTTCTGACTAACAAGTTCAGAACTTTCGAGCAGCGAGTAAATTTCGTATGTTCAAAAATCATAAATATTGCTCGATATCAAGCAATATCTCTCATGAATCATGCTCTGAACGGTGTGTTATGGATTTGATACCACCATTATATTAAAATAAATATCTGTCAATTCAGTTAATTCAAAATTTTTAGTTATGAGCTTGACAAACAAAAGTAATCGCACCATTGTTACCGGATGTCCGGTGGTAACAAACAAAAGGTACCTTTGTAACTATAGTGGCGGATCTTCAAGACTAAATTACAAGCCAACATCACACTCGATTTGTGAATTCATATATACGATGAAATTGTTGGTTGGTAAAGAAGCCATTTCAAAAGCTTTAGTGGATTTTTTGGATGTTGCAACCGAACCTGCGAAGTCAAGACGGAACTTTAATATTAATATGTCGAACCTAATGATCCAGCGTTGATAATTTATATCAACAAAGTTTTCTAATCTTCACTACTTACATCTGGAGAAAATTCCCAAAGAAAGGAAGTCAAATCTCCCGAAGTCGCTCCTTTAGTAGTCGTGACAACATTATGAGGCCTTCCGGACGATAGTTGTGAATCGTAGTCGCTGTCGACAGTCATCACTTATATTTTGGAGAGCTCGAAAGCCTTGGTACTTTCATCCAGTTACGCTGTGTATGTTTTAATAGTATTAAAGTATTACTTATCCAAAAAAGTATATTTAATACAATGAACCGGCAGATTCTAATAACTCATAAACTTGTTTGTTTAAAACCTAGTTTACTCTGGTTCAACCACTTCAAAACAGTGGGTTCCTATTAGATGGGATCTCATCTCAGATCTCCGGTCAGAGGTTATCCAATAAAATTATATAATACCAACACAGTGACTTAAATAGAAATCTGCAGATAATGATCATAACAGATACCTTAGATTTTCAGGAAACAGCAATCACATAGAAAGTCAATCAGAATAAAACAAAAGTCAACAATTTAAGAATTTACATTCAAGAATTTACATTTATTATAATTTTTATCGTAAAATTTTCAGTCAACAAAATATGACTCGTCAGCGTAGAGAAGTCAAGTATTTTGCAACTAGTAAGATCATATACATATATACACACATAGCACATAAATAACAGAGAGTTGTTGCTAAATATTTGCAGGTGAAAATAATCCACCCAGCAGCATTGAGCAGATCGTTGTCTTCATCAGCCACATATTGATAATACTAACCTTTCCGATCTCCATATTTCTCTCTTTGATCGTCTTATCCGAATATCAAAGGGCGGTCATATTTCGATGTGGTCGTCTGAGGTATTGATAAACGCAAACCGTTATTTTTATAAGTTATTAGTGACATAATTGTATACTTACAGACGTGGCGGACCACGCGGTCCCGGTCTGGTCTTTAGAATACCATGTGTAGATTTCTGTGTAAAAGTTGATTTGCGTACGACCTCGTACGATGTGCCGGCGCAGGAAATACTTACAAAGGATCACGTGACAATTAGTCTGGACGCAGCGGTTTACTATCGCATTTTCGATCCCTTGCTGGCGGTAATACAAGTGGAGAATGTGCATTTAGCCACTCGCATGTTGGCGCAAGCGACGCTGCGGAATATAGCCGGACAGAGGCACGTGATGGAATTGATGTCCGAGAAGGATTCGGTCTCGATGGCACTGGCGGCGTTATTGAAAAGCGCTTCAGCACCGTGGGGAGTATATGTTGAGCGTGTTGAAATGTGAGTTTTTTAGATTCCTCACATTTATGTATATGAGTTCTAAATATAATTATATGTATGTATGTATGTGTATCCAAATGTATTTGCAGCAAAGATGTACGCTTGCCACTACAATTGCAGCGTGCTATGGCCGCTGAAGCCGAAGCCATACGCGAAGCGAAAGCAAAAGTGGTTTCCGCCGAAGGTGAATTAAATGCCTCGAAATCTTTGAAGGCCGCATCCGATGTTATTGCCTCCAATCCTGTCGCGCTTCAGGCACGAACACACCTATTCAAACATCTGAATACTTTTAATTTCACTTTTATGATCATCTTATATATAGCTGCGCTATTTGCAAACCCTAAGTCTCATATCGGGTGATCAAAATAAAAATATCATATTTCCATTCCCCGTGAATTTGATAAGACAACTAATGTTGGGTAAATTTAATGAACCTAATGCGTCAAGCTCATCCAAGAAGAGACTTTCAAGCAACCCAAAGGACGAAATCGGTACAGGATTTAATTTATTTGCTAAACATTTTCAATGTCATTAATGAATTAATTTAATATCAAACAGAAATTAACCGAGATGTGGACGAAGCTCTCGAGGAAGCATATAGGGTTTTGGACAGCAGAAGAAGAATATCACAAGAACAATAAATAATTGTTGCTGTCTAATAGTAGTTAATTCTTTGTATATTCTCGACAGGGTTTTGAAATTATTCGTAATCTGTGTACAAATGTTTCTAAACGTTTTTTAATAAAGAACTTTTTAAAAATGATTTATTTTTATACTCTCGCAACAAATGTTGCTAAAGAGAGTATTATAGTTTTGTTCACATAACGGTTGTTTGTAACACCCAAAACTAAACGAGTTAGATATAGGGTTATATATACCAAAGTGATCAGGGTGAAGAGTGGAGTTCAAATCCGAATGTCTGTCTGTCCGTCCGTCCGTCTGTGCAAGCTGTAACTTGAGTAAAAATTAAGATATCTTAATGAAACTTGGAACACGTGTTCCTTGGCACCATAAGAAGGTTAAGTTTGAAAATGGGCGTAATCGGTCCACTGCCACGCCCACAAAATGGCGAAAACTTAACTTAATTTTTTTGGGGAAGTGGGCGTGGCCCCGCCCCCTATTAAGTTTTTTGTACATACCTCGCAAACCAATAGAGCTATATAAACCAAACTTTCTGCAGTCGTTTTTTTTAGCCACTTCCTAATACAGTCCAAAAATGAAAGAAATCGGATTATAACAACGCCCACCTCCCATACAAAAGTTAGGTTGAAAATTACTAAAAGTGGGTTAACTCATTAACGAAAAACGTCAGAAACACCAAATTTCACATAAGAAATGGCAGATGAGAGCTGCACTCAGATTTTTTTACAAAATGGAAAATGGGCGTCGCGTCGCCCACTTATGGGTCAAAAACCATATCTCAGGAACCACTCGACCGATTTCAATGAAACTTGGTTTGTAATAGTTTCCTTACATCCCAATGTTATGTTGTGAAAATAGGCCAAATCGCTTCACAACCACGCCTACTTCCTATATACCAGAACTTTGAAGACAATCTGAATCGTTTACTTTACCATATATAAAGTAAGTACTAGTGTAGATATCGGTGCAGAACTTTGCACAAATACTATGTTAATAGTGTGGCAGCCCCATTCTAAAAATCGCCTCAATCGGACCATAGGTTTTTAAGGCCCCATATATCGAACACGAGGACCTAGGTGCTTCTAACCTAATATTATGGTTTCCAACTTTCAATGGACTTTATACAATATATATGACGAATATGTGGGTCAAATTGTGTATTATATAATATAATAAAAGTTAAATAAATAAATTGCGAGAGTATAAAATGTTCGGTTACACCCGAACTTAGCCCTTCCTTACTTGTTTGTTTTAGTTTTCTACAAAATAACTAAACTACATGTAGTCTAAAAGCATGATTCTCTCTTGATTGAAGTTAGTATAGTATGTAATTCCATACCTTTAAGTAAAACCCAAAATAAATTATCTAGTTAAGACACCGAAGGTCCCAGAAGCAGTTAATTACTTAAGTTCTACTTTTATACTAGATTAGATTAGACAACTAGTGGCACTCTACACTGGCCACTGCAGACTAAGGTGTCATCTGAACAAACTCGGGATCTGCTCTACGGACCTGTGCAGATTCTGTGATTTGAAAGCGGAAACACCTGAGCACCTACTCCTGGAATGCCACGCGATTGCGGGTTAAAGGAGGAAGAAAATGGGGTATCTATATCCCCAAAGGGAAAGTATCGCGACCACCAGCCCTGCAGCGTTGCTAAGTTTTCTTAGAGCTACAGGACTGGACGGTATTCTGTGATAAATAGATAAATAGACCGTAGGTCGCAGTGCGATCCTCTAATAAATCTAATCTACTTTTATACTAGTCTATGGAAAGTTATTTTAGATCAATGTATTGATATTTTTAAATATTTCAGCATGTTGAAGAGATTATACAAGTTTTTCTCTTATCAGTTGTTTGTAACATCTAAAATTAATCGAGATAGATATATAGTAATATACATACTACAAAAATTTCAAAGTCGGGCTCTGATAATGAATGAGGTCAAGACGAAATATCTTCTGTCATCAAACAAACAGTCGACGCATTCGCGACTTGGTTCTCGGTTCACTGTTGACAGTCATAACTTTGAAGTTGTAGATAATTTCGTCTATCTTGGATCCAATAATAATGTCATCCTTGACATCCAACGCAGTATCACTCTTGCCAACAACTGCTGCCTTGGACTGAGTAGGCAATTGAAAAGTAAAGTCCGCTCTCGACGAACCAAAATCAAACTCTACAAGCGTAGACGATGTCAACCACCCATGATACGACACTAAGAGTTTCGAAAGAAAAGTTTTGCGGCAGATTTTTGGTCTTTGAACATTGGAACGAAGAGCTGCATGAGTTATTCGATGATATTGACATTCAATGAATAAAAAAAATGGACGAAAATGCTCCAGCTCTGAAAGTGCTCGATGCAGTACCCGCTGGTGGAAGCCGAGGAAGACTTCCACTCCGGTAGAAGGACCAGGGAAGGATCAGGTTGAGAAGGACGTGGCTTGACTTGGCATTACCAATAGGAGTGAAACTGCCAAAAGAAGAAACGAATGGCACGGCCATAACCGCGTATGCGGTGGATACGCCAGTCAAGAAGAAGAAGAATATAAAGACAGCGGTTACGCTGGCTAGGTCATATTGTCCGAATGGACGAAAGCACTCCAGCTCCCGCGGTTGGAAGCAGAGGAAGAGGAAAAGATCCACTCCTTTGGAAAAACCAGGTGGTGGAAGACCTGGCTGCACTTGGTAACACCAATTGGCGCTAAACAGTGAAAGGGAAAAGTGAAAGAAGAAGAATATCAGAATGTCGAGTCTAGTTATAAGTACGTCGCAGAAGTATGGCGCTACATGACTGTAAATGAACGAGAGTATATTGTGTGAATTCTCATGAACAATGTTCTCTTTGAATGATATGTTATGAAAAGACCGTAAACTGAACTTATATTTAGAAGCCTTTGCTCATATCCAGTTGTGTTCTGTGTTTTGCTTAAGTTGCGCTCATAGCAATTGTTTCGTCGCCCGAAAAAAAAGAGTTTGGCAATCCAAAATATTTTCCAGGTTGATAGAAGACCAAAATAAAAATAAAATAAAAACCATTTCACTTGACAAATGAATAAAACAAATTTTGTATAAATTTAAATATCAGTCTAAATACAAAATTTCTAGTTATGAACGATAGTAATCGCGCCGATGTTACCGGACGTCCGGTGGTAACAAGTAAGTACCCTAGTAATTATAGTGTATGAACTACAAAAATAAATGAAAGCTTATTTTAGCCGAGAATCAAGCCACTAGTATCATCGAAAAAATTGCATTTGTGAGTTCGTTCATTTTGTTTTTAGTGTTGTTTCCGATTTCCATATTCGTCTGTCTGGTTGTGATGGTGGAATTCCAACGTGCTGTTGTGTTCCGTTTGGGACGATTAAGGTAACCGTTGTTCTCAAATGCTTACAAATAAATACATTATTTAAGGATTTATCTCTATATGCATGCAGGAAAGGAGGTGCACGTGGCCCGGGTATATTTTTCATATTACCATGCATAGATAATATCGTCACTGTGGATTTGCGTACGGCTGCAATTGATGTGCGGCCGCAGGAGGTGCTTACAAAAGATTCAGTGACTGTAACACTAGATGCTGTCATCTACTACAGAATACAGGATCCGCTACGCGCGGTTATACAGGTGGCAAATGTTATGTCCTCGACTATGCTCTTAGCGCAGACGACGCTACGAAATGTTGCAGGCACAAAAATGCTGATGGAACTGTTGGCCGATAAAGAGTCCATTTCTAAAGCTATCGAGGATATTTTGGATGTTGCAACCGATCCTTGGGGTGTCAAGGTGGAACTGGTTGAAATGTAACAAAACCGTGTGATTGTAGTTAAGCATATAGCATAATTTAGTACTTTCCTTGTTTCGCTCTTTACAGCAAAGACGTTCGCCTTCCCTTTTCGCTGCAACGCGCTATGGCCGCCGAAGCGGAGGCGACACGTGAGGCCAAAGCAAAAATTGTTGCTGCTGAAGGTGAATACAAAGCGTCGGCTGCGCTGAAGCAAGCTTCCGATATAATCGGAGTGAATCCAATTGCATTACAGGTATTTCGACTTGTACTTCTAACGAAATGGAACTAATTTTTAAATGGAAATGGAACTAATTTTTAAATTTTTTTGTTTAGTTGAGGTATCTGCAAACAATGAACACAATAGCGGCGGAACGCAATACTACAATCATATTTCCGTTCCCGATTGAGCTCATGGACATTTAAGTGTATTAATTGAAGTATGGAAGGAAGTGTTATTTAATGATGTATATATTGTATGTACGAGTATATTAAATGTGAAGTGAAACTAGTGAAGGACTTTTTAATCCTTGTGGCGAAAGCGAAAGCACTCGACAACGGAACTTTTAACTAATGAACGTTACTTATGACAGAACGATTACAGAAATCCCACATCGATCGCAGAGATCTTTCCATAAGTTACTCCAACGGCGAATTATGGTAATTTGATCACAAGCGAATAAAATGGTCAGCACATCTGAATACTCTTAATCTCTCCTCTGACCTTATTGAAATCGATACTCACGTTTTGACGGACGGACGTTTCAACGAACCTGAAGAAACTGAAATGAGTGAGACCATAGATCTAATGGGAGTAAATTATCGCACTCAAGTTTTCAAATTATCAATAGCCAAACTATACATTTCTGGTGAATCACGAAGTCATACGCCCCTTTTCTCAGCAATATTGGACTAAAGTCGCTGTCATCAGTGATCTTCCGAAGTTAAACACCAACATGATAATAAATCTCCTATGTAAACTGACGTTGAGCAACACCAAAAGCTCCGTCAGGATCGGGAAGGACCTCTCCGATATTGATATCATCGGAAGCAACAATCGCACCGTTTGTTCTGCTTTTTCCAGACTGGATAAGGAAGCGAAGCGTAAGGGTCTGGTAGTGAATGAGGACAAGACGAAATATCTCCTGTCATCAAGCAAACAGTCGGCGCATTCGCGTCTTGGCTCCCACGTCACAGTTGACAGTCATAACTTTGAAGTTGTAGATAACTTCTTTTATCTGGGAACCAGCATTAACAACATCAACAATGTCAGCCTCGAAATCCAACGCAGAATCACTCTTGCCAACAGGTGCTACTTTGGACTGAGTAGGCAATTGAAAAGTAAAGTCCTCTCTCGACGAACCAAAATCAAACTCTATAAGTCGCTCAGGACGGGAATATCCTGATATATGGCGCAGAAGCGTGGACGATGACAACATCCGATGAGACGACTCTTGGGGCCAACGGCGAATACCGCAGACGATGGAACGATGAGCTGTACGATTTATACGACGACATTGACATAGTTCAGCGAATAAAAAGACAGCGGCTACGCTGGCTAGGTCATGTTGTACGGATGGACGAAAACACACCCGCTCTGAAAGTGTTCGATGCAGTACCCGCTGGAGGAAGCCGCGGAAGAGGAGGACCTCCACTCCGATGGAAGGATCAAATGGAAAGTGACCTGACTTCACTTGGTGTTCCCAGTGAGTGGCGCGCTCTGGTGGATTCGGCTATAATCGCTTAAAGCGGTTCCCACGCCAAATATATATATAAAGTAAACTCGACAACGACTTTTTAAACATCTCAACAACCATAACTATATTTCAACTGGGAATGCCTCCAATTTTTTTTCGATTTCCGGTAATAATTTTTGTGTTCTGCTCTCCTTTATACCTTATCGTTTAAGATTAAATACTTATAAACTTATTCATATAAAACTTATTTCACTCTAGTTCAATCCCTTCGAAACAGTTCGTCTGACTGTCCTTCCTCGTCTCTAACCTAAAAATGTAAACAAACTTGTTCTCACCTTACCGCATAAAATATCAACAATCACGCTCCTCTTTTTTTGAGTAGAAATAATTTCGCGAGCATACTTTGTTTACATCAAAAAGTAGTCGAAACCAGTCTAGACCTTCCCAGAACTCCAATATTCCCAATCATATGATTTTCGATTTTCCATTTGACTTTTTGCCGAATATAACGTTTAAAATGTAAGAGATTTTATTTATTTTAATTGAACGAATATGTTATTTTACTTATAATGGTGGTTTGGTGCCCGAAATTGTTGAAATCCCCTAACCACTAGGTTAAATGGAATCGTTTTTGGAAAGTCAGATAATACAGTTTAAGCATTAGCAATGGCTGGCAGTATATTTTCGTATATCCGGATGCCTTCCAAATAGGTGTCAGCCTTCAAAAACTCATCATTACCGTGTAGCCGAATCGGTGTATGCGCCATTGGAGAGAAGCCCAAAGCGGGTATATTCACTTGACGCACGTAACGGCTATCAGTGACGCCGGGTAGCACTGTAGGGCGTATTTTCAAATCACTGCAAAATATTTCAATTAAGTACATTAAATAAATAATAAATACATTTTGGCAAACTCGTGCTTACAGTTTTCTCAACGCATTTTGCATAGCAACCCAAAAGAGGTTGGTATCATCTATAACAGTGGCCGGCGTCTTCTTGTCTTGTGTAGGGAACTTGATAGCAATATCACCGCCAGCTTCTTCACACCAATCTTTGAGCTATGATTATAAAACATAAATTAAATTTTATTTTTTATTTTATTTTCATCATTTCAACAAACCTGCTGCTGTAGTGCCTCCAAATCTTCATCGATACTCAAACGTAGATCGAAAGTTGCTTCAATCACAGGCGGTACAACATTGTTCTGCAGACCACCCTTGACTACTGTCAAATTAACGGTGCTCACATTACCAAGATCCAAAGTTGGATCGCTCTCTAAGAGATCTTCTGCCTTCTTTCTTAGCGCCAACATTTTACCGAGAATATATTGGAATTTGTCAGCCGCTGTATTCTTATGCAATAGCGAACCATGACCCGTTGTGCCGCTGATAGTGAAATGCACGTCTAATGAAAGAGGGGGAATAAATAATAATCTGTTATTTATGATAAAAAAGATTAAAAATCAATACCTACACCATATGGTCTTTTCCGCATAGTATACTTTATACTCATCGTTTACAGTCGGCGCACCTTCGTCTAAGCAAAAACCGACATTCAATTTACGAAAACTATCCGTTGGTACGAAACATTTCATTCCGAGAACGCCACTTATTTCCTCATCTAAAATATTTGCAAAAGGATATTTGCAGTAAGGAGTTCAAGAGTAATTTTTAGTAGTTTTATACAAGAACAAATTCCTTACCAGGCACAAAAGTGACGTGTATAGTACGCTTGAAGGTGGCGCCTTTCTTTTTAAGCGCTCGTATCGCTGCCAGATATTGCATGCCCACACATTTCATATCCTGTGAACCGCGTGCAAATATGCGTCCTTCCTCGTCCATCTCGGCAGCAAACGGTGGATGCGTCCATTTTTCCGGATAGACCGGTACCACATCCATATGCGAATTGAGCATTATAGTTGGCAGTTCAGGTTCTTCTCCCAGCCATGTCATAACAAGTATGGGCTTGTTGGGACCACCAGGGTAGTATATTTCTACGGGTAGTTCTAAGTCTCTGGCCTGTCTTTGCAAAAACTCCAGGCATGGTGCTATTTTTTATGAGAAAAAAGTTTAAAATAAAAAAACAAAAATATTTTTTATTAAACTTGCTGTAATCAATGTCCGGATGTACGCTCGGTATCCGCAAATATTCGCGAAATAATTGTATCTCCTTATTGTGCTCCCAGTCACACATAATTTCAAGTTTATATATAATAAATTATAAATATTTTTATTAAAATATGTAAGAAAGACTCTTAAGAAAGACCACCAGGCCAGTTTGTTCCACTAAAACTGTTTTTCATTTAAAAGTACTTCTGATTATATATCAATGTTGATAGCAAATAAGTGAGTACATGTATTGACTCACATATATTTAGTAGAAACAATTGAAATTTATCGATTTCCGATTAATTAACGATAACAATATACTATAATCGATTCCTGTGCTTTTTGTTATAATGTTTAATGTAAAAATATTTCGTGGCTACATAAAAATCTAATAAGCTTGTGGAAGACTGTTGTCTAGATAAATTGTAAATACCAGTCTTTTTTATACTCTCGCAACAAAAGTTGCTAAGAGAGTATTATAGTTTTGTTCACCTAACGGTTGTTTGTAACACCTAAAACTAAAAGAGTTAGATATAGAGTCATATATACCAAAGTGATCTGGGTGACGAGTAGATTTGAAATCCGGATGTCTGTCCGTCCGTCCGTCTGTCCGTCTGTGCAAGCTGTAACTTGAGTAAAAATTAAGATATCTTGACGAAACTTGGCACAAAAATTCCTTGGCACCATAAAAAGGTTAAGTTCGAAAATGGGCGGAATCGGACCACTGCCACGCCCACAAAATGGCGATAACCAAAAACACATAAAGTGTCATAACTAAGCCATAAATGAAGTTATAAAGGTAAATCGCACTAGGAGGGGGCATATCTGGATGTAATTTTTTTTAGGGAAGTGGGCGTGGCCCCGCCCACAAATCGGTTATTTGTATTTAACTCGCAAACCAATAAAGCATATAAACCAAACTTTTTGCAGTCGGTTCTCTTACGTACTCCACCACACACCATGAAAATAGTTGAAATCGGATAAAAACCACGCCCACCTCCCATACAAAGGTTAGGTTGAAAATTACTAAAAGTGGGTATTCCTTCACTTTATAATGTAAACATAAGGAACCAATGAAGATAGCGGAATAAAACTTTACACAAATAGTGCAAATCATCTCTGGCTTCACTTGTGAAAAAATTGTCCAGATATCGAACATGTTGAACTCAGCGCCTAAGGATAAATTTTAACCGAAAATATGGGCAAATCTCTCAGATAATTTAATGTAATTCACAGAAAATTGTTTTGTTCGAATAGTGTGTCTCTGTTCCAAAAATTATTAAAATCGGGTCATAACATCTCCATATACCTAATTATAGGTTTTTCAAAAATACGATGAGCTTTATTCCGCATATATGTATTGGTTAATATGTGAGCTATTTTAGCAAAATTAAGTGAGCGTATAGTCTTGGATATAGTGTACCTTGCTGATGAAAATGAATGAAATAAGTTCAGGAATTACCTCAGCCCTCATATACTATATGTATAGGACGATTTTCGTTATTCTATTAAACTTTATGCCGAATTTATGGGTTTATTTGTATGTTATCTTAATAAAATTTCTTCAATAAATTGCGAGAGTATAAAATGTTCGGTTGCACCCGAACTTAGCCTTTCCTTACTTGTTTCAAAGTAGTTCGAACTTTCGAGCAAATGTTGTAGTAAATTTTAGAACACCAATAGCTAGCAGTCTAGTGATTTTAATTTTTACTGTATGGAAGGTAAATAATAGTGCTGAAGCAAATTTGTATGAAATTTGTTTTCTAAACGGTATTGTGAATTCAAAAGTTCGAGTTATGGAGATCTTCGAATATATATACATTCGATTTTGTTAAGTAGCGTAAAAAAGTGTAACGACGGCTTTTAAATAATTAAAATTTTATTAAAAATCAACAAAAAATTATTTAATTTATAATACTAAAATAGACAACTTTTTTTCGAAAGATTTTTCGTTCGATAAAATAATGTATCGATATACAATTTCATTCAATGTCACCTCTATCACTTTTGATTTGCATTTGTGCTTAGAACGTTATTTTTAACTGTTGATAAGCAACGAATTGCATATTGCTGTGGCTTTATAATCCGTAGTTAAACAAATATATGCTATTTCTTTATCTACACAACTTATCACTATCATCATATCATCATAAACAGGAATAAACAATGCTTAAAATATAAAATCTGTAGACTTTAAAATTTTGTAATTAGACTTAATGAGATGCATTTATTATATCTGCATACATACATACATATAATACAGTTTATTTTGCTAAAGTTGTGTATCTTTGTGGAGCTGTTTAAGTACAAGGTTCCGAAGCTAACACGGGATTTCTTAGAAGAGTGAAGTAAGGTGAAGAAAGTATTCGAAGGTTTAGTTTAAAAAGCCAGAAATATATTCAAATAAATAATTAAAACGGTGAAAGCTTTCATTTGATGTTCTTAGAGAAATCTTTCGATACTAGATGAAGTAAATGGAGAATGGATGGCCCTACCGTCAGTCGAATTTTTCACGACTTTTCCTGTACGAGGTGAGTTCAAAAAAGAAGGTTCAAAGAGAAAGGACAATAATCATATATATCAACATAATAAAAAAATTTGTACAATTGAACTCTGCAAACTCAGGAAATTTAGAATTTTGAAATTCCCGTTATTTTTTGAACATACCTCATATAGTCAACAATGAGACCTGGTGTTCAATATTTTAATCTTAGTTAGTTATTTTATCAGTCCAGAACATGCACTTGGGATAATCTTGCAAAAAAGAACAATCCAAACATTTCTAATATAAAATTTACACCGTGATATCAATTAAAAAAAACTATTTTCTTATTTTATTTTAAACATTAGCAACAGCCGTTATAACGTTTTTATAAATTTCAATGCCTTTTAAGTATACGTCCGCTTGCAGAAATTCATCGTGATCATGCAACAACACGGGTGTATTATTTATAGGCGAAAAGCCGATAGCGGGTATGCCTAGACCGCGTATATAAAAGCTATCAGTGCCTGCGGGAAATACAAGTGGTTGGATTTTGAGGCTTCTAAAATATGAAAAAATAAAAAAAAATTACACTTTCTTCATTTTAATGAAACATTTTTAAAACTTACAAATCTTTTATAGTTTTCTCAAATGCTACCCAGTACGGATTGGTATTATCAGTTTTTGTAGCTTCAACCTTGGGTTCATTTTGTTCATACACAATTTCCACACCGCCACCGGCTTCTTGGCACCATGTTCTGAGCTTTAAGACGAGAAATTCGTAAAATCAAGAGATTTTAAATTTTGGAAGATAACCCCACAACTATTATCGGCTTACCTGTCTATCAAATGCATCGTGTTCCACATTCAATGCCAAACGCATGTCAAACACCGCTTCAATCGTCGGTGGCACCACATTACTTTGTACACCACCTTTAAGAACGGTCAAATTGATGGTGGTGACATCGCCAAGCTGCAAAGTTGGATCTTTATCTAGACGCTCGACTTCGTGTTGTCTAAATTCGAACAATTTATTCATAATATAGTTGAGTTTCTCGCCAACGGTATTCTTGTGCAACAACGAACCGTGTCCAGCAGTGCCGCTAATAATAAAATGCACGTCTAAAAGTAATATTGAAATCCCCATATGTATATTATAAATGAAATATTTTTGCATTGTGTATAACTCACGCCAAAGACTTCTTTCCGCATAGAAAACTGGAAATGTTGCGTCGACTGAAGCAATGCCTTCGTCGAAACAGAAACCAACATTTAATTTTTTGAACTCTGCGGACTGCACAAAGGCCTTCATACCCATTGGACCACTGGTTTCCTCGTCTGTAAGGTGTATGCAATTTAAACATATTTCAATACCATTTTCATTTTACGGTTTTTACGAACCCGGCAAAAATGTCACGTGTACGGTGCGTTTCAAGCTCACGCTGTTTTTACGCAACACCCGTATTGCAGCCAGATATTGCATTGCCACACATTTCATGTCCTGTGAACCGCGCGCAAATATACGACCCTCCTCATCAATGTCAGCAGCGAAGGGTGGATGGGTCCACTTGTCGGGATAAACTGGCACCACATCCATGTGTGAGTTCAGCATAATTGTTGGCAGTTCCGGTTGTTGTCCCACCCATGTAATTACGACAACTGGCTTGTCCACACTGCCGGGATGATACACCGCAATTGGCAAGCCTAACTCCTTCGCCTGCTTTTTCAGAAACCCCACTGTGGGTGCTGTAAACAAATATTTGTTTCGGGTTGTCAGCTTATTATGTGAGTTGTTAGTTTTAGATCTGATAAACGGTGGCAAAATTTTGGTTAAATGTTTTTTTTAGCAAATTGGTTAAGGATATGTCGAACTTTACAGTTGAAATGTTAGATGGCGCGTTTGTCAGCACTAAAATAGTCTAACCACATAAAGACAAATAACAGTCCATGTAATAAGTCCTTCTTAGATTATAAAAATTGTGGAACACATAGCTTAATGGTTGAAGTAACTGACCGATTATAAGCAAAATATATCCAATTAAGGAAAGTAATTTAACAAATTTTATTTCAATTAGTTTTTATATACCCACCATAGTCTATATCCGGATGTACACTTGGTATACGCAGATATTCACGAAATATTTCGATCTCTTGATTATCTTTCCAAGCGCTCATTTCCACAACACACTGCAGTTATAATTTCTCACTAGAAAAACACTTATCGCTTAAGATGAAAATTGTGCTGATACAAATTCACTTGCTTAGAATAAGAAGAAATCAAATAGTAATTTTATAATTGTTATAACATTCAAGTTATCAGTAAATAATTTTTTTTTATTTTTTGCAATTTTCGCTCCTTAAAGTTTCCACTCTTACTAACTGCTTTCTTATCTGTATTATTATCTTTGTGATAGAATTCTCACATTCGAAAGAATTCAAGTTTAACACTCACAAAATTCAAATGTATTCAACAAAATTACTCAACTATGTCTCGTTGGAGAGAACCTTGAATACTGAGTAGTTGTGCCGATTTGTTTGAATATTTATGCAAATTGATACGGAATTGTCGAAGCGTTGACCACTGCAAAATCGAGCAAACAGTGTATTTGTGTAGATACAAAGTATATAAATTTATAGGTAAATAACTAGCAACCACATATATTTTTACACGACCACAATACAGTTGGGGTTTGCTAAAAAAATAACGGGAATTTTAAAATTTCAAGGGTTTGGAGGGACCAAGTTTGAAAAAAAATATTGTCGCTAAAGTTAGACGTAATTTTATGAGCTTGGCGATTTTCGCTTGTTAAAAACTTACACTTCGTTACTTGTTCGTGATTTTTTTGCCAAAAACAATACTAAAACGATGCCTCAGCCTCCATATTTACCTTGTGACTTTTTACTTTTATTTCTAAAATTAAAGAAAACCTTAAAGACCTGTCGGTTGCTTGTAAATACGAGAAATCGCTGAAATAGCCAAGGACTATCACAAAAATCGAGTTGGAGAAGTGCTTCGGAGGAAGCGATGGTATAATTGCATTGTATCGAGTGAGGGGTATTTTAAAGCCGACAACATTAATGTTGACAAGGCAAAATTACCGTTATTTATTGAACACACCTCGTAAGTATTTATACGCAAAATTTTGAATAACCGTAAATAAAGTTAATCCAGATAGCTCGCTGAAGGCAGTACTCTGCTTTACAGGCTTCAAAAAATCAATTTTATTGTTTTGTTTTAAATCTCTTCCAAAACTATCCAAGAATATGTCTTTAAAATTCCAGAAACCAATTCGATATATTTTCGAAGCTAGAGCAGTTTTAGTGGCTGAGCGTCGAGCAGGTGCGAATGCTCTCCGAAAACTTTAAATCGCGTTTTCTCGAGTTTTCATTTTCACAATTGTTAGAAAACGGTGCCGGCGATAGCAAAAAGAGTATATGTCCGATCAAAAAAACCCAAGTGATCTAGCTTCAGTATTAAATTATCTTATATTTGAACTAAAAATGTTGGACATTAAATTTATTATTATTTAAACTACTTGTTTTGCAACTTAAAGTAAATTTTTTCTTAAAAAAGTGAATTTTTTTTTCAAACTTCGAAAGAATTTGAAATTTTATAACTACTTCGATATTTTTTTAGTTCATAAAGAAAAGAAACTTATAAAAATTAAAAAAAAATTTAATTCGACTGTTTCAGATGCATCGCACGACCTCCACCACCGGCACCGATTTACAAGTGCAGACTCCAGCCGCTCCAGAAAAATACTTACAACTTTGAAAAAATTTCAATATTTTTTAATAATAAATATTGTTTTTTAAGCCTTAAATATAGTACACTATCGTCTTAAAATTCCGTTTACCGCAATCATTTCCTTCCCTTTCAAAAAAAAATTGCTAAAAAAACGCTTTTTTCGGCTTCTAAAGCAGACTACTGCCTGAAAGCTTTATCTATTGATATCTTCAGAACTTGTTGCGATTTTTTTTCATATCTACTGTAACATCTGGATCTCACAAGATCTGTAGATCCCATCCACGCCTTCATATCCCCTATTAAAATTTTGAAATTGTTGTCTGTTCGCCAAACATATACACAAATAATATATACATATCATTCATAGAACTGATAATAATACCGAATAGTCGTCCAAAAATTGTAAATATATATACATATCTTCTTCTTCTTGACTGGCGTAGACACCGCTTACGCGGTTATAGCCGAGTCAAAAACAGCGCGCCACGTATCCCTCCTTCTGGCAGTTTGGCGCTAATTGGTTATTCCAAGCGAAGCCAGGTCCCTCTCCACCTGGTCCTTCCATCGGAGTGGAGATCTCCCTCTTCCTCTGCTTCCACCAGCGGGTACTGCATCGATTACTTTCAGAGCTGGAGCACCTTCTATATACATATCGGTGACGTTTAAAAGCATAATATATGCATATTAATGCGTTTAATATTTGAATATCATTTCACAGTTAATCTACACGAAGTTTATTGCACTCATTCACAAGAGAATCGTAGGCTCTTATCATAGTGACACCACAATTCATTCAATGGAAATGATAACAGTTTTTGTTGTGATAATGCGTTATGAATAGATAGCTTGCATGGGAAAGTAATAAATGCATGAGCAGTTGCTTGCAAGTACACGTACACTTAAAGAAACGAGTTTATATATAGTATATATTTATATAATGTATATATGTATATGCTTAGAGAGCATACTCTCGGCACAAAGACACTCGACAGAAGGCAAAAAGTTATCCTATAAACAATTACACATCTCTAAATATATTTAATTAATTTCCTATTGCCTTCAATAAATACTTTTCCAATCAAAATGTAATTATATTATAATATTTGTTTTTATATTCAACTTAACACCATTAAATCAACAATAACATACAATAGTACAATCAAACAAAAAAAGGAAAAAATCGAAACTAAACATTTGTAACAGCTGGTATAATTTTTTTATAGTATTCAATTCCTTTCAAGTAAACATCCGCTTGCAAGAATTCATCGTGATCATGCAACAGCACGGGTGTGTGGTTCATCGGCGAGAAACCAATGGCTGGAATGCCAACTTGACGTATATAACGACTGTCGGTGCCACCGGGGAAAACGAGCGGTTTGATTTTCAGGCCACTAAAACAGGAAGAGTTTTTTTAATAAAATAAATAAAATAATTAAAATTAATAAAAAAAATAAAGTTAATGCTTACAGCTCGGTTGTCGCTTGCTTGAAGGCCAACCAGTAGGGATTGGAGTCATCGATTTTTGTCGCTTCCACTTTGGGTTGTTTTTGTTCAAATTTAATTTCGATGCCACCACCAGCTTCCTCACACCATTTATTAAGCTGCATGGAAATTTTCAAAATTTAATTAATTAAAGAAGAAGGAAAATTATGTGTTATTCTATCAAAAAATAGGGTTAGGAAACAAAAGTATTTAACCTGTTTTTACTTAGGAAAAAAACAAACAAAATTACTTATTGTTTGACTGTTTTATTGGGCTCTCGGACACTTTGGATAGGAAGAAAAACTACGGATTTGAAGGTAAAATCTATTTTAGGATTCTTATTAGATCCGCTCTACTCTTATCACTCTTTCAATTCTCACCCTTGCTGAGAAAAAACGGCAAATGAATTAGTTTCTAGGAGTTTTGGCATTATTCTTCAATCCATGAAAGTGCCAGATCCAGAACAATTAAATCCTTGGATCTTATTGTCTCGAAAATACTTCTTAATTAATTAATTGACTAGTTGCACTAAAGAGTTGCGAGTCTTTATCATATTAAAGAAGCTTTACCATGAAGGTTTTAACTGCATGGCACCAACTTCTCGACAAATTTTTAGGGGATCAAATAATATATTAAGTATCGAAACTAGGCCCGACAGATTGGACCAAAACCCCGATAATTGATTGTCATAAAACGATTATAGTGGTCAAGAGATCTAAATTAAAGTAGGCTACATCCCGGACCGGAGATACATCCTGAGTAACTTTGGTAAGAAACTTATAATTATTGCATCAATACCTCAAGAGTTAGTTGTCTAAATTTTTCTCCGAATCGGCGGAAAGCATACTTAAACCCAACTTAATATCCCATGTTATGTTTAAAACACTGTTTGCCGTTTATAGCAACATATATACCTTCGACTTACCTGTTTCTCGTGGGCGTCATGATCAACATGCAAAGCTAAACGCATATCGAAAACGGCAACCATTGTTGGTGGCACAACATTGCTTTGTACACCGCCATTCAGCCGGGTTAGATTAATGGTTGTGACGTCACCAATTGAAAGTGAACTATCGCCTTCTAAACGCGCCACTTCGCGTTGTCTGAATTCCGACAATTTGTTGAGAATATAATGGAGTTTCTCACCGACTGTATTTTTATGCAACAACGAACCATGGCCGGCAGTGCCGCTGAATATGAAATGGACATCTGGAATATAATTAATATGATATAACACAAAAGTAAATAAATAATAAAGAAATCGTCCGATCCTTACGCCAAATACTGCGCTCCGCATAGTAAACTGGGAAGGTTTCATCCGCCGAGGCGATGCCTTCATCGAGCGAGAAGCCAACATTTAATTTTTTATACTCATTCGATTGTACAAATACGCGCATGCCTTCTGCGCCACCGATTTCCTCATCTGTAAATAGTTAGTGAATTATTTTATAGTCGAGTTTATTATTTGATAAAAAGTTTATCACAAATGCGAATGCGTCGCGTACAAATCATAAAACACTTTATATACACACAATGAGATTAGTACTCATACGAGACGTACACGTAAATCCATATTTACTTACCTGGCACGAAAATCACATGAATCGTACGCTTTAGGACCACATCGTTTCGGCGCAGCGCCCGTATGGCTGCCAGATATTGCATGCCCACACATTTCATGTCCTGCGCACCACGCGCGTATATGCGACCCTCTGCGTCGATGTCGGCGGAGAATGGTGGGTGGGTCCACTTTTCCGGGAACACCGGCACCACATCCATGTGTGAGTTCAAGACAATCGTTGGCAGATCTGGCTGTACACCCACCCATGTTATCACAACGACCGGTTTGGTTGGACCCGCGGGATAGTAAATCTCAATAGGTAAACCCAAATCGATGGCCTGTCGTTTCAAGAATTCAACGCAGGGTTCTGGGGAGATAGGGATTTATTTTGTGAGTTTTCAAATTCGTTGTTTTTATAGAGGATGTTTTTAGACAATATATTTTAGAACAAGCGGGGATATGAGAGTTCTTGGGAAAGTTAAATTGATCATATTTTGATTTTGCCAGAACAAAAAATTCACGATTTTTTATGAAAAATACATATATGTATGTATTTCGGAAAAAAATGATATCGAAAACGTTGTGAGATTTCGAAAATATTATTATTTCCAAAATTTGTCTAATAAAATCTATCACTTTCATAAGAACTCGTATCTCATGTGAGTTTAAATTTAAGCTTATCACTTTCTTAGAATTATATTCAAATTATGCTTACCATAATCGACGTCTGGATGCACACTTGGTATACGCAGATATTCACGAAATATTTCGATCTCTTGATTATTCTCCCAAGAGCTCATTTTGCCGTCAAAATCTATATACAAAATAATTGGAATTACTAGTATCGGGAACTGATCACTATTTTATTAAAAATTGCAGAGTTGAGTAACGGTTCAAATGTCTCTTTAAAGCTCAAAAAAATTGATCGAGGATTTAACTGTTTTGAAAAGTAAACAAAGTAGTAACAATGATTCAAGGATAGATAGACGTTGAGATAGAGAGGGAATGAGATCTAAGTGGACTCAAACGAAACTTTTGGAATTTTTACTTAGACAGGTATCCGAAACAGTTCCTTAGAGTGTTAAGATAAATGAGATAGAGAGGGAATGAGATCTAAGTCGGCTCAAACGAAAATTTTGGAATTTTTACTGAGAAAAGTTTCCGAAACCGTTCCTTAGAGTGTTAAGACAAATTTGTTTTGTCATTTTACTATTTAAAATTGTTTGGCAAAATTATATACACCATTGGAACACATTTCAAGCGCGGCAAGGTGTTCCCACGACAATTATCGAATTGACCTAAATTGATATCCGGTCGAGAAAAGACACTCCAGACGTATTTAACAAAAGCTTAAGGCTAATAAATTTTATAGCTACAGCAACAATAGCAATAATAATGGAAAATCGCATTGAAGCAAGTGTGTCCAATATGCAACGGTAAATAGCATAATTTACATATGTAAATATCGTTTCTATGCCAAATATTTTCACATTTTCCGCTGTTGAATATTGAAACATAATATATCTATCATGAATGATCCCAATACAAATGGATGTTGTACGCAAAAAAAAAAGAATTTTCGACAAAAACGAATATTGACTTTATTTTCACACAAATAAAAAAAACAAAAGTGATAAAATGGGTGACACTCGCAGCTTTTTAGGACAGCATCGCGATCGTTAACAATTTATATGGAAAACAGAGCAAAATTTACTTTTCCGTTTGCAGTAAACACATTTTTTTTTAATTTGTAAGTTATCACACATTTTATATTGTTAAGAAACGCCGAATCACCTACTTGCTTCGTCTTGTATTAAGTAATATATTCGCGTTATATTATTTCTGCGCACAAATCAGCTGTGTTTTTGCTTGGGGAAATACGTATTTTTCTATTACTAGATTTTCTTTAATATCATATACACACAATCGCGAAGTCGCTTTTAATACTGGAGAGTTGGACCGATACATCAGAGTATTTAAACATTTTGCACACCAGCCGACGATAAGCAGGCGTACGCTTAACGAACGCTTGTGGGCATACGAAGCTATGAGATCTGTGAGTAAAGCGCCGCAAATAGGATAGACCCTTTAGGGAAACGCGTTAAGTAACTTATAGTGATAATTGAACAATATGAAGGCGATAATGTCAATGCTAATAATTTAAAAAATTATAAATTGGATCCTTAAACAAATACAGTTCGGCGTCGAGCAGAAATATAAATTTTGTGTCTAATTTCGACTTTTCCAATACGGTATATTTTGTATACACTAATTTGTTTTAATCGTTTATGCTAGTAAAACACATATTCACACGGCAAACGAGCTTTCACGAGATCAGCGAGAGTTTTGTAATGGGTGGCTCAGATACATATTGATTATATCTTTGATAAAATGTGTGATAGAAATAAATAGGGAGACCTATCAGTTATAAGCTAATTTCTATGCGTTAGAACTTTGAGAGTGATGAATAGAACAAAAATGTAAAAAAAAATGTAACAAATATCCGGAGAATAGCATTTATTTTGGGATATACGACCTTAATTGATACGAAAAGTGGTCGAAAATAGTCGAGACGCGACTGACTGGATCACTTGTCTGATAATATTCAACCATAATATTAAATTCTATCCGTTTTATTTTTTCTTATAATCCAAATGTCTAAAAAAACACCCTTTATATGTATACAAAGTGAACTTTTGCATAAAATTCAACTCAATTTTTTTATTGCATGTACATTTTTTAGCAAGTGGAAAGAAACCGATGATTTTAGAATTTGTTTCAAGTCTAGATAATTTTTCCTCGAAGGATCCAAGCGTTCTTCTTTCTATCTCATATTTATTGCTCAAGAGACTGAGTGATTATTTTCTTATTTTCTTATATTTATTTTTCATAAATTTTAGCAATTTGTTTTTGAACCAACCATTACAGCCACAGGCATACTTCTCTGTTTTGGCTTTTCTCATTTGGAGGCAATGTTTTGGTTTATCTATATACTATGTACATATATCCAAGTGACATAATATGTATAATAAGCACATAGCTTAATATACATATGTTTGTATATATACATACAAATACATGTACATTCCAAATACATTGTATTCCTTGATAAATCTTATCACAAGAGATTTTCGAGTAACATAAAATTGTATGGTCCATAAAATTTATATTACGTCTGGTTGTAGTTTGTCTACTTATAATTATAATTATCAAATAATAACCGAAAATTATAAAATTTAGTTTTCCATAATACTTTGCTCACTGTGTATCAACAGCACAAAAGTAAATTATTTGTTTTTTCTATATTTTTGTTTTTGTTTTTACTCTATGTTGCGAATTGTGCAAATCCCAAATGATTGTTGAGATAATGCAAACCGGCATTGAATATGTATTGAGTAGAAACAATAACAACAGCCACCTGTAAACATTTACTGCTCAACGAATGCCGAAAACAATAAAAAATAAATAAATAATCACCCTGCCAGCCAAAGGTGGTGAAAAAGCTGGTTAAACCGAAGTTTTTTAAACCCACAAAAGTGGTAAAAAAAGTGGTGAGTTTGCGATAGGCCAGCATAGCTGCTTGTGAGTTTTTTAACCACTATTCCCCTCACACGTACGAATACAATAACAAAACAACCCAGACGTGTGCGTTGGTGTTAGTAATTGAAGAAACATGAGGGGAAAGTGGTTAGGCCTGGCTGGCAGGGCAGAGAGAGCAAAAGAGAGATTGCTTTTATAAATAAAACGAGTCTGTCACTCTTTATTGTATAAAAATTGAAAACTTTAATTTTAAGAGCTATTCTCTTTTGTCTCACAATCAAAGTGTAATTTATTAAAAATTAATTTTTAAATGCGAAATGGGCGGAAATTGTTGCAATTTATTAATTAATGTCTTGACAAAAATGCGAAAATGAAATATACTCGTATACATGCTGCTAAAATTTTATGTTAGAAATAATAGAAATAATGTAAATATATCGCACTCTTCACAAACCACAGATTTCTCAGAGTTTTTTTGATTACTTTTTGCCTGCATAATTAAGTTTCAAAGGTAAAATAAATATGAAATTAAGATGGCTTGCGGTCACTTGTTATCGACGCCTTCTTTTAACCAGCCAAGTAAAAAAAAAATAAAAATGATTTGAAAATTCAACTATTAAGCAAGTCTAAATAACTTAAAAAAGATTATTGTTGACAATTTGTTCTGGAAGAAATGATAAAGGACTATTTGAATATATAAAAAACTTGATATTGAAATTTTCATAAAAAATGGCTGTCCACTATCAGCGACGCCGTATTAGGGATGCAAACATCGTGATCGATGGTTCGATGTATCGATGTTTCTTGAAAACCCATCGAAATCAAAAACATCGGCCATTAAAACATCGATACATCGAAACATCGATGTATTTTTGAACTTTTTTCACTTATTTTAAATTTAGTGTGAAAAGCAAAGGAATAAGAAGCAGAAGCATAAATAAATTAAATGTAGTACGTCTTAAGTTGATACATTTTATTTCACTTAGCATTATATGTCTGTTAAAGTTTTTTCTCAATAAATAATAGAATTTCAAAACAACGACATGGAAAGTTTTTCACTGTTATTTCTTTTCGATTTTACTTCTGCGTGATAGTTGCCGGCCGTTTACTCGGCATTGAAGTGGCCACAATGTGTAAATATTAATAAGCCTATTTATACAACTCCGGAAACACAGTATTCATGTCAACCCAAACTCTATTGGCATCTGATTGGTAGGGGTAACAGCCGAGATACATTTTCTCTTCAACCTTCCGTCCCTGTACTTGTAGATAAATTTGACAGCTTACATTTAACCTTTTGGTGGACCAAATGTTTATTCTGGTTCCAAATATCAAACGAGTATTCTGTTTCACACTCATCCGAAGATTCTGTTGTATCAGCGCGATTCTTTGAATTTTTTATGAAACAAAAGAAAGTATTTCTTTTAGCCATAGCATCTTTAAAATGCAGTAATTTGAATCTCTGATCTAACGCAGTCAGCCAGAATTGTATAAATAAATCATAAAAGTAACCGCAGTATTGTCCAAGCGGACATTCCCTTAACGAATTCTCAGTATTTTACAAAAATCGAATTCCAATGTAATAATGAGTATCCAAATAGAGGGTGTGAGAAGGTGTGAAGTAAAATTTTTATATAAAACATCGACATAAAACATCGTTGAAAGTGACATCGATCCATCGACGTTTTTAGATTCGAGACATCGATGGCTAAAATCGATGCTCTTTGACGAAAACATCGATACATCGTTTGCATCCCTACGCCGAATCTAACAATCTCTTGCTAATAAAGACGGCATCTTAATCAACATAAGTACTTAGTCCTTAGTTTTACAATAATTTTTCAAAATTTCAAAATTAAAAAAAAGAAGTGTTATCTTTTTGAATAAAAATAAGAGAAAACAAGTAAGGAAGGGCTAAGTTCGGGTGTAACCGAACATTTTATACTCTCGCAACTTATTTATTTAATTTAATTAATATAACACACAATTTAACCCACATATATATGGTATAAAGTCCATTGAAGGTCTGAAAACCCTAATATTAAGTATATGGGAGTTAGGTGAAGTTATGACCCGATTTCACGTATTTTCGGCACGGATACATATTATTAAAAGAAAGATACTACATCCGAATTTCTTTAAAATATCTGAGAGACTTACCTATATTTTCGGTAAAAAAAAATTAGAAGCACTGAGGTCTTATGTTCGATATATGGGGCCTTGAAAATTTATGTTTTTTTTCCTAGAAGGGCGATGCCACACTATAAATGTAGTATTTGTGCAAAGTTCTATTCCGATATCTTCACTAGTGCTTACTTTATATATTGTAAAGTGAACGATTCAGATCGTCTTCAAAGTTCTGGTATATACGAAGTAGGCGTGATTGTGAAGCGATTTGGCCTATTTCACAACATATTATCGGGATGTAAGGAAACTAGTGCAAACCAAGTTTTATTGAAATCGGTCGAGTAGTTCCTGAGATATGGTTTTTGACGAATAAGTGGGTGGATCCAAGCCTCTTTAAAATTTTGTATACCATTTTGAGTGCAGCTCTTCTGTACCATCTTTATAATGAAATTTTAGGTTTTTGGTGGTTTTCCTTACTGAATTAAAGCATTTTTAGTCGTTTTCAACATAACCTTTGTATGGAAGGTGGGCGTGGTTATAATCCGATCTCCTCCATTTTTGGACTGGATAAGGAAATACCTGAAAAAAACGACTCCTGAGAGTTTCGTTGATACAGCTTTAGTAGTTTTCGAGATATATTCAAAAATTATGTGTTTTCGGTCATCGCCATTTAGTGGGCGTGGTAGTGGTCCGATTCCGCCCATTTTCGAACTTAACCTTCTTATGGTGCCAAGGAAAACGTGTTCCAAGTTTCATTAAGATATCTCAATTTACAGCTTGCACGGACGGACAGACAGACATCTGGATTTGAGCTCCACTCTTCACCCTGATCACTTTGGTATATATAACCTTCTATCTAACTCGTTTAGTTTTAGGACTTACAAACAACCGTTATGTCAACAAAACTATAATACTCTCTAAGCAACTTTTGTTGCGAGAGTATAAAAAAAATTAAAATATTCCTCGGATCAAGTCCGAGAAAGTTTCCGCCCATCCGGCCACATCAGTTTGAATTTTAAACTTTAAACGTGTTTATCTCAAAACTCAATTTTTTAGTCGGTGGACACGATTTCTCGAAAAGTTATGAAGCTTTGTTCAGAATTTGTACACATCTTTGAAATAGCTAGTTAATGAACGAAGGATTTTTTATTTTTATTGCAACTATTTTTTTGAGCCAAGATATGGCGTAAATTTGACTAAAAACGTGGTAAAATTCTGCCAAAAATTCAAATTTCAATATTTTATTTTTTCCTTCGTTCATTAACGAGATCTATCCATTTAATATGGTAATATTTTTGGTTTATTGTTTTTAGATGAATCAATAATGAGTTATGATGTCCACGGCAAGACTTTTTTTGGGCACGTCATAGGGAACGAGGTGCCAACTGCCGAGTTTTCACATTTTTTATATTTTTTCTTATTTTTCTTAACATCTTAATAGATATCGTTATAATGAAGTTACCATGGAACCAAGTACAAACGTCACACGGTTTGAAAAACTGACTGACCCGAACGATTAGATATTACAGTAAATTAGACATTGAATTTTGTTTCACAATTCTACTAACTAAAATTTATTTTAAGGAGCTTTCGTAACCTTTAAGTTAAAAAAAAAAACATTTTTTTTAAACACTCAACCTCTTTAGCCGATTTTATTGGTTGTTCGTCTATAACGAGCAATAACTTTAGTACAACAAAGTCACGTAACTGCTATCAAATAATCTTTCATCCCGTTTAAGACTAAAGAAAACTCATTTAATAAAAAAAATTTCACTTATCACCTTATTATACAAAATATATATAACAGAATAAGAATATTGCGAAGAATTGCAAATTAAAACAACATTTAGCATTTGCAACTGGATAAATAGCAATTGTTATCACTTGCCTTAATTAAGCACGCTATCAGATAATCGCTAGTTAATCTTAAGAAACTGCTGAATAATGTTATTTAGACATTTCATTTCATTTGCACCAATACACAGGCAAGTGGAAAATTATACCTGCGTCACTATAGTACAATTTGAAAACCACAAAAACTAAACAAACCTGTTGCACGAGTGGTGTGTAGTTGTAGTGACTGTTTTTGTTGCTGTCGTTGTAGTAGTAAATAAGGGGCACATAAATTTAAATAAATTAACTAAGTAAATTTGTTGATCAAACAACAACTTGTTGAAACTGTTCTACTTGTATTCATACGTCGTTGCAGTTAGCCTCACCTATGAACACATATGTAAGTGATAAGTGCATGGCGGCAATACCCAGTAGGGAATTTTTGAAGTTGTGAAACGAAAAAGTGGTTTTAGCAAATTTTGTGTTTGGAAATAGTTGTTGGTGCTTTTATTTAGTAGAATTTGGCAACATTTTTAGCGGTAGGTGTTGCAATATGTATGCACGAAACTGGTAATTGACAGAATCTCTACATAAAAATTTGAACAGAATTTTGTGTTAATATAATAATTTATGTTCAAAAATTATATTAAAAATTTTAATTTTTAATTTTAATTTTAATTTCTGATTTTAATTTCTGATTTTAATTTCTGATTTAAATTTCCGATTTTAATTTCTGATTTTAATTTCTGATTTTAATTTCTGATTTTAATTTCAATGTTAATTTTAATTTAAATTTAAATTTAAATTTAAATTTTAATTTTAAATTTTAATTTTAATTTTAATTTTAATTTTAATTTTAATTTTAATTTTAATTTTAATTTTAATTTTAATTTTAATTTTAATTTTAATTTTTATTTTATTTTTATTTTTATTTTTATTTTTATTTTTATTTTTATTTTTATTTTTAATTTTAATTTTAATTATAATTTTAATATTAATATAAAATTTAATTTTAATTTTAATTTTAAATTTAATTTTAAATTTAATTTTAATTTTAATTTTAATTTTAATTTTAATTTTAATTTTTTTTTTAATTTAAAATTTAATTTTATTTTTAATTTTAAATATAATTATAAATATAAATTTAATTCTAATTTAAAATTTAATTTTAATTTTAATTTTAATTTTAATTTTAATTTTAATTTTAATTTTAATTTTAATTTTAATTTTAATTTTAATTTTAATTTTAATTTTAATTTTAATTTTAATTTTAATTTTAATTTTAATTTTAATTTTAATTTTAATTTTAATTTTAATTTTAATTTTAAGTTTAATTTTAATTTTAATTTTAATTTTAATTTTAATTTTAATTTTAATTTTAATTTTGATTTTGATTTTGATTTTAATTTCAATTTCAATTTTAATTTTAATTTTAATTTTAATTTTAATTTTAATTTTAATTTTAATTTTAATTTTAATTTTAATTTTAATTTTAAGTTTAATTTTATGTTTAATTTTAATTTTGATTTTAATTTTAATTTTTATTTTAATTTTAATTTTAATTTTAATTTTGATTAGTTTTTAATTTTGATTTTAATTTCAATTTCAATTTTAATTTTAATTTTAATTTTAATTTTAATTTTAATTTTAATTTTAATTTTAATTTTAATTTTAATTTTAATTTTAATTTTAATTTTAATTTTAATTTTAATTTTAATTTTAATTTTAATTTTAATTTTAATTTTAATTTTAATTTTAATTTTGATTTTAATTTCAATTTCAATTTCAATTTCAATTTTAATTTTAATTTTAATTTTAATTTTAATTTTAATTTTAATTTTAATTTTAATTTTAATTTTAATTTTAATTTTAATTTTAATTTTAATTTTAATTTTAATTTTAATTTTAATTTTAATTTTAATTTTAATTTTAATTTTAATTTTAATTTTAATTTTAATTTTAATTTTAATTTTAATTTTAATTTTAATTTTAATTTTAATTTTAATTTTAATTTTAATTTTAATTTTAATTTTAATTTTAATTTTAATTTTAATTTTAATTTTAATTTTAATTTTAATTTTAATTTTAATTTTAATTTTAATTTTAATTTTAATTTTAATTTGACAATTCGAACACCATTAATGCGAAAAAAAATATTTTCCTTAAATAACCTAACCTAAAAAAAACCTAAAAAAACCTCAGAAATATTTCGTACCATTGTTTCTGATTTCATTTCCTTTTTTGAGTTTTTGAAATGAGTGGTCATGTTTAAAAGATCTTTCCTACAGGCTGTTGTGTATAAATATATGTACAATCAAGCTATCAGCTGTAGTACTTGAACACTTAGAATGTTACCCAGTAATGAATTGAATGAAGAAATAACTTCAAAGGCTAAATAGAGATCTTTCAAAAAGATTTTGTGAATATATAGGTTTCCTTGTTCTAAAAGTAAACGCGTTTCTTCACAAGCAATCTGTAAGAATTTAAAAAAAAATGTCAATAGAATGAAAGAGCAAAGTAAAAGACATGAGATCATCTCTGACCTCTGAGTAAAAATATTAATCGGATTTCTTAGAAAAATACACTAATTGATTAATTGTGTTAAAAATCTAAAAATATACAGTTGGCCACCAAATTGTAATTAATTTTTCAAACTTCACTGAAATAACACTTTTGGAAACGCACACTTAAACTAGTTACCAACTAGCAACATTTAGTACAAAATTAGAACACTATTAAACTGACACCAACGCACTACCTGGTATATACGACTAGTACAAATTGACATAAATTTTTGTTTAAATAAGTTAAAACGCCAGATCGTTGTTGGAAATTGTATTCAGTGCATTGTTGAAACTCGGTGTTGAACGCTGCTCTAGAGTAATATAAAAAAAAAAAACAATGGCGACGAAAGCAGATTGGGAGGCCAATGAGGAGATACAATATTTTCAGGAATATCTACAAATACCAAGCGTGCATCCAGATCCCAATTACGGTATATTTCGTATATAATTTTCCAAGTTAAATATATAATTTATACACTCTTGCTGCCATAGAACCATGTGTGGCATTTCTGAAACGTCAAGCCAAATTGCTCGATTTGTCCATACAAGTGCACTATCCCGCTAATGAACGCAATCCAGCGGTGATCTTAACCTGGCTGGGGAAGGATCCCACGCTGCCAGCGATACTTTTGCACTCTCACATGGATGTGGTGCCCGTATTTCCGGAGAATTGGACACATCCACCGTTCGGTGCTGAAATCGACGATGAAGGACGAATCTTTGCACGCGGCGCACAAGATATGAAATGTGTGGGTATGCAGTATTTGGGCGCGATACGTGCTCTCCAACGGAGCGGCGCACAATTTAAACGCACAATTCACATATCGTTTATCGCAGGTATGTATGTAGATATGAGTATGTATGACTGATTAGAAAATAGCAACTAAAAGTGTTTCTATTAGATTGTATGAGAGAGTAGTACATAGAGATAGTTGTAGTGATACAATTGTTGTTAGCTATTTGTATTCATTAACTAATCTACGAGTAGATCTTATAGAAGAGTCCGCTGTAGTTAGCGCATAGTTTATGTATACGATATATTGGCTGGGGGTAAATATTTTCCAATATATGTTATATGACAATTTCACGATTAACTGATAGCGGTTCTTACTATGATTGATTGATTTGACAATAACAGCTGTTTTATAAGCGACATAGATTCGGTTATCGAATTAAGTAAACATGTGTATTTGTTTGAAATTTGTATAAGAATTTGAAACTGGTATGTTCTTTTTTATTCACTGATATATACATATAGTTTTGGAATATTCCTTTCAAGTAAACCCGATAATATTTGGTTAGAGACTTTCACTAATTACATTTATTAAGTTGAACTTATCACTTTTTTTTCGTAATTTGCCATAAACACCTTTTAAATTCACAATAAATATTATCTTTTCGAAGCTCACAAAACAATTTGGACGTGCTTAACGTTTTTTTCTAGGTTATAATATTTAAAATTGATTATCTGTGTTGAGTTTAAACCGATTTTTATTGTTTTCTTAAAACTTTTATTTTTTCACAGCAAATTGAAACACCAAAACTAGTTTCGTTTTCGTAAGTTCTCGAATTATGTTTAATTTTTTTTTTGTTTTCAATTTAACATAGACGAAGAAATGGGTGGTCGCTATGGCATGCGCCCATTCGTGCATACCGCAGCTTTCAAAAATCTGAATATCGGCTTCTCACTAGACGAAGGTTTGGCATCGCCCACCGAAGAGCTGCCCGTTTTCTATGCCGAGCGGAGTGTGTGGCGTGAGTATAGAGCTTATCTTGGTTGTTTTCACGAAAAATTCTTAAAATAAAACACCTCTTGCAGGCGTATATTTTCAGATTTCTGGCACAGCTGGACATGGCTCACTACTCTTGAAGAACACTGCTGGTGAGAAACTCAATTACATTGTCAACAAAATGATGTCTATGCGCGCCCAGGAGCAACGCAAGTTGGAAAATAATCCGGAATTAACTATTGGCGATGTGACCACAATCAATTTAACGCGCGTTGGCGGTGGCGTACAAAGCAACGTGGTGCCGCCGTTGTTGATGGTTTGTTTTGATGTGCGCTTGGCGATTGATGTGGATCAAGTGGAATTTGAAAATAAGGTAAATGTTATTAAATTTTTTATAAATTTATAATTTAATTAATTTTAAATCAATTTTAAACTTTCACCTATTTTTCAACTATTAAGCTGCATCAATGGTGCAATGAAGTTGGTGGCGGCATTGAACTTGAGTATGAACAAAAGCGTCCGCGTGTCGCGCCAACAGCCACCGACAAAAGCAACCCTTTTTGGGTGGCATTTGAAAGTGCCACGCAGGAATTGTAAGTTTGTGTGAAATTACTTTTTTTTATTTTATATTATATTTAACTAATATTTAATGCACTTTCAACAGGGGTTTAAAAATATCCAAGCAAATTTTTGCTGGTGGCACCGATAGTCGTTATATAAGAGAAGTCGGCATACCAGCTTTAGGTTTCTCACCGATGAATAAAACACCAGTGTTGTTGCACGATCACGATGAATTCATTAGAGCAGATACTTATTTGCGTGGCATTGAGATTTACAAGAAGATTGTAGCAAAATTAGCTGAAGCTTAGATTTATCATTTATATAATATCCCTGTATATGAATGTATATCTATGTATTATTGTATTTATATTCGTAAAAAGTAAGTAAATAAATATTGCACTTGTTTATTATATTAGCATAAATAATATAGTATAAAATAAAGAAACTCACATATATAAAAGTGGTGTTATACTGCCATAATCCATATATGTAAATGATGCCGCATCAGATAGAACGTATACAATCGAGTGCTGTTAGTACATAAGTAATGTGTTATTTATTGCTCAGGCGTACAATTTATGCACTTAATTTGCTGCAACGCACTCTTAGTAACAGAATAAACACTTAAAATAACGCTTGGGATATCGGAAACGGAATTCGCGCATTATTTCCGTGTGCAGCGTACCGAAAGCACTAATCTCTGACTCATTGCCACTTAACAAATAGCTTTAAATTACCAAGGAATAGAACTTAATCGTTTGTTTAAACAATGCACAATATTTTAATATTATTGTATATAAATATTTATAAAATTTAAATATTTTTTAACAATTGTTACATTTCGATTTTTATGATTGCTAAAAATTAACTGAATATTTTCTTGTTCTTCTTGTATGAGTTGCAGCCATTCACAATAGTCGTTGAACTCAAAGCAAGGTTGTATTTTAAAAGTGGTTGCTGTTAAAAGAACTATCAGAAACGTTGCATTAAATCATTATTTTTTATAATAAAAAGAACATAAATTTTATATCTATTTATGCTGTTATTGTTATACTCTATGTTTTATTAATTATATTCATTGAATAAATCATTTTAATACAAAATATTTTTGTTCTTCAATACTCTTTACCTTGACCACAGCGATTCACTATTCCATGCGGTATGGCAGCACCATACAAACACTCGCTCAAGTTGTACATAAGTAAAGAAAGTGTCAGAATAGCGCGTTGTTATATACACTTTTTTGTCGTCTGCGAAGACGGATTAATTTTGCTACTACGAAGTTAAAACAATTTATTTCAACATTCGAGTGTTTTTCAAAAGTGAATCAATGATTCAAATATAAAGTGTTGCAATTTCCGCAGTACATACAGTTGAAAAATCTTGCTGCAAGCAAGACCAAACGCATTTTTCCCATAATCGGAACGTGTAAGCAAAGCGTACGGGCGTCAGATCAGACGGCAGCCAAATTAAGGAACAAAGCTAAAATGGTGTGAAAATATTACCGGAGACCGGGTTTTTAGTGTGCATCGGTCGTTTTTAGCTGAGTGATTTCGTTGATTTTGCGTTTTCATATTTTCAAGATTTGTTTTGTTTAGATTGTGTTAATTTTAAGGAATCTCTTCGATTTTTCACAATTAATACGTTTCACATATATACCAGTATATAAACAAAAGGCTAAGGTAAGTCTACAAACGTATCGAGTACTTCCTTATTTACAACTAGGCACATATGCTTGCACATATGTACATACCATATTAAATATAAGTGGTGTTAGGTAAATATTGCATGCATATGTAGCAATTGAAAGTCATTTATATTATTTTTACTTTTTTGTTGATTTATTGACGCACTAAGTGCCATTGACCGCGGAAAGTTCTTTGCCACATGCAGATGCTGCCAAACAATATTTTCTAAAGTAACAACATTTTAGTAGAATATGTTGAAGAATATATCCTTATTGGTATACGTAAATCTGGAATAATAGTGCGACCTGTTATATTAAGCAAATAAATTCTTAAATTTGCCAGATACTGATAGTGTTTAGCTTTTTAGGCAAGCATGACAAACCAAATTTGGTTATATATGTGCATACTAGTGAAGCAATACTTTTAAAAATAATATTTCTGTCTCGAAATTGTAAAATATTAAAATTATTATCAATGCATGTTTCTGAGACTCATAAATTGTATGTGCATTTGTAGTTATGTCATCAACCGCCAGCAAAAGAAAAGAGATCTACAAGTACTTAGCGCCATGGCCGCTATATTCAATGAACTGGAGTGTGCGTCCCGACAAACGATTTCGTTTAGCATTAGGTAGTTTTATAGAGGAGTACAACAACAAGGTGCAAATTATCAGCCTCGATGAAGAAACCAGCGAATTCAGTGCTAAGAGGTAATTGGAAAATTAATGCATTTTGTTTCATATCAAATAATAAATTTCCTAATAATTTTTCAGCACTTTCGACCATCCCTACCCCACGACGAAAATTATGTGGATACCAGATTCCAAGGGAATCTATCCTGACTTACTAGCGACCAGCGGTAAAACACAACAAAAATTATGTCAAATAATAATATTTATAATAAAAAATCATTTTCCAAATTACAGGCGACTATTTGCGTGTATGGCGTGCTGGTGAACCCGTCACACGACTAGAATGTATATTGAATAACAACAAAAATAGTGATTTCTGCGCACCGCTGACATCTTTTGACTGGAATGAAGTAGACCCGAATTTAGTTGGTACCTCATCCATCGATACGACGTGCACAATCTGGGGCCTGGAAACAGGGCAGCCCCATGGACGAGTCTACGTATCCGGACATGTGAAAACACAGTTGATTGCGCACGACAAAGAGGTCTACGACATAGCCTTTTCGCGCGCCGGCGGCGGACGTGACATGTTCGCATCGGTGGGCGCCGATGGCTCTGTACGAATGTTCGATTTGCGACATTTAGAACATTCGACGATTATTTATGAGGTAGGAGTGTGTGAAATATAATTCAATTACATATACAAATATATGTATTAATTGTTTTTGTTTTTGATGTTAGGATCCAACGCATACGGCTTTACTGCGTTTAGCCTGGAATAAACAGGATCCAAATTATTTGGCCACAGTAGCGATGGATTCATGTGAGGTTATTATTTTAGATGTTCGTGTTCCTTGTACACCAGTTGCAAGACTGAGCAATCATAGAGCGTGCGTTAACGGTATTGCGTGGGCGCCGCACAGGTAATTCATTTGAATTGAAAATAAGCGAAGCAATTGTTTACATAATAAAATATTTCTCTTGCTCTTTCTTAGTTCCTGTCACATATGCACTGCCGGTGATGATCACCAAGCACTGATCTGGGATATTCAACAAATGCCGCGGGCGATTGAAGATCCGATATTAGCGTACACAGCCGCCGAAGGCGAAGTGAATCAAATACAATGGGGCGCGACACAGCCCGATTGGATAGCGATTTGCTATAAGAAAGCATGTGAAATACTGCGTGTCTAGAAGAGGCGTACGTTCACTACGATTATACGCATGCGCACATACATATGTCAACGTCTCATCATAATTTCAACAAAAACAACAACAACAGCATATTTACTGTAGCGCATCTGACGATAATTACAAGTATAGTTACTTATTATATATTTTTTTTGAGTTTGACACTAAAGCCACAAATGTAAACACACAACAACATATGTACAAGCTTTGCAGCTAGGTTTGCGAAGTTTATTAGCGTTTATTGAAATTTAAGCGTGTGTTGCAGTGTTGTATATTGTTCATTTTATTCAAATATGTAATTGCCTGTATTTATTTGCTTTAGTTACTAATACACACAACATATAACTTTTAAGTTTAAATTAAGCTTAGCGAAAGAAAAATACAAAAAAAAAACAAATAAAAATTGGTTACTGTTTTTATTTTACAAAAATTCAATGCTTTTATTATTTTTTTTCAATTAAATTTTTTTTTAACCAAACATTTTTTTTAAATTTAATTTTTTTTAATCAAACATTTTTCTTTTTAATTTTTGATTCATTAAAATTTTTTTTTAATTTTTGATTTATTAAATTTTTTTTTTAATTTTTAAAATTTTTTTAATTAAAATTATGTTTGTTTTATGTAAAAAAATTCTTTTGTGTTAAACTTTTTTATTTAAACTTTTCTTATTTATATTTATTTATTTTTTTTTAATCAAAATTCTTTTTTTTTATTTTTTATTTAATTTTAAATTTGAAAAATTTTTTTAATTAAAAAAATGTTTGTTTTATGTAAAAAATTATTTTGTGTTGAAACATTTTTATTTAAACTTTTTTATTTATATTTTTTAATTTTTTTTTATCAACATTTTTTATTTAATTTTTTATTTAATTTTAAATTTTCTTTTTAATTTTTTAAATTAAAAAAATGTTTGTTTTATGTAAAAAAAATTATTTTGTATTAAAAGAATTTTTTATTTATATTTTTTTATTTTTTTAATCAAAATTTTTTATTTAATTTTAAATTTTAAAAATTTTTTTAATTAAAAAAACGTTTGTTTTATGTAAAAAATTCTTTTGTGTTGAAAAATTTTTTTATTTAAACTTTTTTATTAATATATATTTTTTTATTTTGTAATTTTTTTATAAATTTATTTTTTTTTAAATTTTTTTAATTTTTAAAATTTTTTAAATTAAAAAAAACGTTTGTTTTATGTAAAAAAAATTATTTTGTGTTAAAAAATTTTTTTTATTTATATTTTTTTTATTTTTTAATTTTTTTAATCAAAAATTTTTTTTAACAATTTTTATTTAAAATTTTTTATTTAAAATTTTTTATTTAAAATTTTTTATTTATATATTTTTTTATTTATATTCTTTTTATTTATATTTTTTTAATTTTATATTTTTTTTATATTTTTGCTTACACATACATATTCACACACAGCCAAAAAGCAAATGTTATGCATATAAAGCGAATCATCATTTCTCTAAGCAGTTTATATTTTTATATTTGCTAACAAATCCGCCTCAACGTGTTAGCTGTCCGCTACGATGTGTTGTCCGTTATTTTTGTTTACGATTGATTACAAGCCGTCATGATTAACTATCTGTTTAATGTATGTACATATGTACGACAGACAACAGTGCTTTGTGTGTGTGTGTGTGTGACAGTGTGAAAAAAACTTAAATTTTGTAATTTAAAATTTCATTCTTTCCTACGTACATACATAATGTAATACATACATACACACAGACATACCGTTTATAGTGACTCAAGAGCGTACATGATTACAACAACAAAATGAAACAGTAATATTATATAAATATATAAAATGCAGCAGTGGAAATGTGACTAAACCTAAATTTAGCAATTTAGCCTAGCAATACGAACTATACATTTATACATACAACAACAACAACAGCATAACATGAGCCAGAAGCCACATCAATAGAACTGATTACAACTTACTAATAAAACTAATTATTACTTACTCGTAAATGCAATAACAAAAACAAAAAGCAAAAAATAGTATATATATATATATACATACATACATATATATATGTATGTAATTCTAATTTTCTTTATATATATTATTATATCAGCAATGCGAACCGAATCGAAACGTAACGTAAATGAACTACACACACACGAAGCAGTCAAGTAAATAAACATAAGAGCAAATGAAAAAAAGCAAAAAAATAAAAAAATAGTTGCACAGACTAAGCGTAATAAATATGTAGAGTAACTGCAATTTCAAATGGTACCATTAACAGTAACAAAAGAGAAAAGAAAAAATAAAACAAAAAACAAAGACCAAAATAAAAATGTAATACAATTTAACAATATTTTGCGAGAGAGAAAACAAGATTGTTGCCAAAACCAAAAAGCGTAAATAAAAACAAATACAAAAAAAATAAATAAATAAAAAGAAAAACAAAAGACAAAAGCAAAAACAAGAACAAACAAAAATCAACAAAACGGATGCAAAGAAATTCAAATACACATTACTAGCAACTAAAGACATAGTATAGGAGTGCTCCCTAACAACAACAACAACAAAATGAACAACCACCTGCTAAACAACAAATGAAAAAAAAAACATGTGTATGTAAATTTATAAAAAAAATAACAACAAAAAGTTCATCGAATGCATGTTACATTGTATGAAGTATATTTTCGCATAAACATTACGTACAATAAGGTTTCGTCGCAATCAATTTTCAAAGTTTTTTCCAGCTTGTTATTGTATTTAAAATCAGCAGAAATGTTTACATGTATGTTTGATATTTTTACTCGGTATATTTAATTTTTTGGGTAGCCAGAAAACACATTTTCCATATTCCTTAACAACTTTAAAGTTTAAAATATTTACTTTGCACATTTTTTAAGAAAAAAGTGTTTCTGTTGACGATTTAGTTCGAAAATTATTAAAGTAGTGCGCCTAAAAGATGCAATTAGCAGCCGTTTAAGACAAGTTCGAAATTTAATAATATTTTTTATCATTCATTTTAAAGACTTTGAAAAATTTTGATTTGTACTTCATTTATTGCATTTTTATTTTACACCAAAACAAGGAAGTTCGACAAAATTCTTTTTTATTATTTTCGAAATTTAATAATATTTTTTTATTATTTTTTTGAAAGACTTTGAAAAAATTTTATTTGTACTTCATTTATTGCATTTTTATTTTACATCAAAACAAGGAAGTTCGACAAAATTCTTTTTTATTATTTTTATATGATTTTTATTTTGTTTTTACCGAATTTTTTTAACACTTGTAGATTGACAAATTTATGCTCTCAAGCTAAGTAATGAAGTAGTACTTGATTTCTATTTTGGTTTAACGCAATTTTAACTTTCGAAGTTAACTTCGAATTTTGTTTAACACTTGTAGATTGACAAATTTATGGCTCTCAAGCTAAGTAATGAAGTAGTACTTGATTTCTATTTTGGTTTAACGCAATTGTATATTTCGAAGTTAACTTCGAATTTTTTTTAACGCTTGTAGATTGACAAATTTATGCTCTCAAGCTAAGTAATGAAGTAGTACTTGATTTCTATTTTGGTTTAACGCAATTTTATCTTTCGTAGTTAACTTCGAATTTTGTTTAAGGCTTGTAGATTAACAAATTTATGCTCTCAAGCCAAATAATGAAGTAGTGCTTGATTTCTATTTTGGTATAACGCAGTTTTATCTTTCGAAGTTAACTTCGAATTTTGTTTAACACTTGTAGGTTGAGAAATTTGTACACTAAAGCTTAATAATGAAGCAGTAGGTGTTTACAATTCATCGAGTTTCGAAAATATTCGCATATAACAAAAAATATATATTTTTTTTTAATTTTATTTAAGCCCACAGTTGAACTTCCATAATTCGAACTTCTAAACCATGAAGTTCTGCATAACTCGAACTTTGGATTTGGCAATCGCAGTCAAATTTCGTACAAATTACCTTCCGTAACTCGGTAGTCCCTCTAACTCGAAGGTTCTTTTTTTGTATTATGGTGATTCGAGTTAGGGAAGTTCAACTGTATTTTTGAAATTAAATTAATTAAACAATTGTAAAAGCAAATATTTTTTGAAAAACTTTTAGAAACCATCTTTCTGCGTATTCAGTACACCAAAATTTAAGCAATTTTTTAATATAGCAAGCATACTTTTAGGCGCGCAAACAATTTTTCAAAATTTGAAGGTAGAATACATCAGGAATTTTAGATTTTGTTTTCTCATTACACTTTTATTACAATTTTGTGCGATTTATTAAATTATTTAATAAATATCCACTTTCGAACAACCCTAATGCGCCACCTGCATAACCACAACCACAACCACATACTCAAAAAAAAATATTTCTCACGCACATACTCTATGCATACATACATATATAAATGTAAATTAGTATAACCGCTGTAAATATACATAACTGCAATAAGATATATAGAATACAACAGAAGCCATAAATACATACTTACATAAATACATACAAACATACTCGTGCATACATACATAACCTGCGAGTAAAATAAATCACCGAAAACAAAAACAAAAACAAATTAAGTACATATTTATTTTGTATGAAGAAAATTCAATAAAAACAAAAAAACAAAAACAAAAAAATATTAAATTAAATTTAGCATTAAGAAACAATCGAAATGTGTAAGCAGCAGAGGAAGAATAAGAAGAAGCACAAGCGAACAAAACCAAATGTAAACAAGAATGGAGAAGATTAACAACTCAAATTCAAAGTTGATTTCAAAACGAATATTTTACGCCTTCAGATATCAGTATGTTAAAAGAGATACAGACCTACTTTACATTTTTTACAAAAGCAAAACCGAAAACCAAAAACAAAAGCAAAACAAACAAAAAATGCAAGAAATAGATGAAATCTATTATTTTCATGAGTATGATTAGAAGGAAGCAAAAAATTTAAAAACAAAAACAAAACAAAAGTGTGAAAACAACAAAAAAAATAAAACAAATTACAACAACAACACATACTTAGTATGCAGCAAGCAAAGCAAGATGTGAAATTAATTTTTAATTGCAATTTTTAAAGCAATAATTTATTATATAACGGTATCGATAGCAGAGAACAAACATTTTTGATTACAAAAACAAAAGCAAAAACAAAAACAAAATACAATAAACATAAGCAATTAAGCAAATGATAACCGTATAACAAGAACAAGTGCAGCTGAATTTATAATTTTCTAAAGGAAATCAAACAAAACACAAGACACAGACGCAATGCAGACAGGGGGGTAAACGGAAACATGAAAAACGCAGAAATTCAAAAAAATAAATTATTATAAATACATATATGGAATTTTTCAAAAACTTCACAGGCACACACATATACATACATACATATGTACAACTGCATATGTATGTACATATGTATGTGTGTGCAGTCACATAACAGTACATCAAAAGCAAAATTTAAAAATTTCATTTCGCATTTCACAAGTCAAAAAACAAAAAAAAAAACAAAAATGAACACACAACGCGCCTCACATACGAGTATGTAAGCATGTAAATACATATATAAACTCGATCAATGGATTTAATATGTAAGAAATAAATCTGTAATTGCGCGTTAAACCACATACATACATACATACATATTTATATAATAAATACAATGGGTTCCAACAACAACAACAACGTACACAAAAATAATTCTCCAAGTGGCATACGCAGTATGCACATGTGTATACATATATACAATATATAGATATACATATATATAATGGTAGTTGTACGAACAATTACTCACTGTACTGTAAGGATCCGCATGCATAAAGTCATACAAAAACAACAAATCAACAAACAAACAAACATACATACATACATAGAAATGAGTACTACCCTTTCAAGAAATAAAGAAAAATGCGATTTTTATTTAAAAAAAAATATATATAAGCAGCCTTTTTTTATTTACTAAGAGGGCGTGTGTTAGAAATAACTTAATCAATTAGCTCGGGTAGATCCGCATGTTCGTCGCTGCATATCGTTTTTATATCCACGGTTCCTTTTAAATCCATTTTACTGTGAATAAAAGAAAAAGAAATTAATTGAAAATTTAATTATATTTAACGGTATTTGACGAAAATCAGCAGTAATTAGTCGAGGAACGCATTAATTAAAGCCAGAGTATCACTCTAGATTTCAGAAGGATTTTGAAACAGCGTTTTAAACGCGTTAAGAAAATAATCATATGATAAACTGCCCTCCAAAACCGAAAAAGATCCAAACTTTTATCCAGATAACGGCTGTCAACATTCTCAAATTCCACCAATTTTTTGGGAAATGCTTTCCGATGCCACAAAATCGAAGCAAGAGTTGAAAATCATTAATTCATCAGACTTAAGGACTGTCAGACTGAGAATCAGTCCAGATTCCTAAGAGATTTTGAAAAATAATGTTGTTGACGACAAGAAAACGATCCTGTGACAATCCGATCTCAGAATGCGGAAAGGGTTCGAGCTTTTATCCAACTAAAGACTGTCAACATTTCCGAAATTTCAAAATTCTTTTGGGAAATGCTTTTTGCTACAGTTAACAAGGAAACAAGAAGGCAACATCATGCATTCACTAGACTTAAGGACTTTCAATCAGAGGATTACTCTATATTCCTGAGAGATTTTTAAACCGTGTGTTCAACGTTACAAGAGAATATTTCTATGACAATCGGGTCAACCAAAAAGGCCTGTATTTTATCTTTTTGGGAATCTTTACCGCTACCATCAACAACGAGGCAAGGGGTGAACATCTTGAATTCACCAGTCTTAAGAACTGCCCTAAGGTAGATTATAGAAAAAAATTCGAACAGCATATTGAATGCGACAAGAAAACTTTTCTATGGCTATCGGGTCTCCAAAATCGGCATGGGTTCGAACTTTTATTCAGCTAAAGGCTGTATACTAGAGCTCTTGGTATTCGACTAATCGACTAACCGAATTAACCGAATAGGGCATTATAAATTTGCAAATATTCGGTTTGCACTATTCGGATAGTCGTCAGTCATCGACTATTCGATTAACCGTTCATTTTCGACTATTTGGTTAACCGTTCGTTGTCGACTATTCGAATAGTGCAAGTTCATTAATTTTCTTATTTTTATTGAAAAAAGTGAAACATTAAAACTAACAAAAAACTCGCTATTTTTTATGACTGTCATACCAACACTGTTGTTGTTTCACATGCAAAATTAAAATATGACTGATAAAACACTGCGTGGTATGTTTCTTGAGTTCGCTATTCTATACCCCTACCCACTTGCTGCCGAATTTTTGTGGTTTTTTGCGGCATATGCCTAGTACTGCAGTAACCGGTTACTTTTTGGAACCGGTTTTTTTGGGACACACTCGTGGCAGTGTAGGCGGGCGGTGGGTGGGGCTTTGGTGCATTTTAGGGCAAAACTTCGACGAGTGGGTAGTCGGTTTTCTGTGAAGAATCGGTTTTTTTGGGTCGGTCAGTGGTCGGTTTTGCTCGTGCCCTTCTGCCCAAACACTTCGCAACCGATTTATACCGCACATTGTATATATGTATCTGGAAAATACGGACATATATCTGGAAAATCAAAGGCTTCTAGACTGCAAACAATTTTCATTTATTCGAATAGTGACAGTATAACTATTCGAATAACCGCAGTAGAACGACTATTCGAATAGTCGGAACATTGCGACTAACCGAATAGTGCTAACCGGTTAATATTCGTACGAACGGTTACAAACCGGATATTCGAATAATCGGTTTTCAGGTTAATCGAATAATTTTAAGAGCCCTACTGTATACATTTCCAATTTTCCTAAATTCTTTTGGGGGCTTTTCTCTACAGTTGACAACGAAACAAGAGTTTATCATTGATTAATCAAACTTAAGAACTGTCACACTGAAGATAACCCCAGTTTCATGAGAAATTTTGAAGGTATATTAAACGCGATCTTGTGGCAATCGGGTCTCCAAAATCGTAAAAGGCCCATACTTTTATCAGCCTAAATACTGTCAAAATTTCCAAAATTCCTCAATAATGTTTAGAAAACATCACGGCTACAACACCAACGAGGCAGAAGTTGAACATCATGAAATCAACAGTCTTAAGAACTGTCCAACGGACTTCTCCAAAAAATATCGTCCAATATGCAATATCGTAGGATCACCGTTAATGCATAAGCTTCCGCGTCTTCCAAACTTTCGCAGAGACGCTTAGAAACTCTGATTCACTCTGATTTCCTCAGCACCATATACAAGTTTTCTCTGTATCCTATAGTAAAAGAGCTGTCCAAACTTTAAAATTTCAGTAGTTGGGAGCCGAGCAACATATCCCGTCTCAACCATCTGGATTTTGCCGATTCTTCTTTAAGTAATTTATAAAGGTTACATCTCAGAGATATCGAGTTCTGTGATGACCCTAACCATGTCACTCAATTACCTAATCCTTATTAGACGAAGACTATGTCTATTCACTATACACACAATCCCAAAGAAATTAAAAATTATTTAGTTTTACATTAATTAATAATTACCCATTCTTTCCTTGAGGCCTTGCACTAACGTCTTTCTTATCTGGAAATGAAAAAAATATATTTTATCGACAATTTTTATTTTCATTTAAACTAAATATACTTAAGTTCCCATTATTTAAAGTACTCAAAGAACTCTCAAATTCTTGAAGCAAATAACTTAAAGCTTTTAGTTGAACTAAACTGTCTGGATTAAGCAGAAGAGTGTTTATAGATTTGGAAGTCTTACCTGATACTTGTGGTCGCAAGGTGAGCATCTCTTTAACATGCAATTTTGGCATGTTTACCAGCAAATAACCCGTTATCTGCGAACGCTTGACGCTTGCCTCGGTGATATTGAGCTCCTCCGAGAATGCCATTTGGAAAATTTTCCCTTTCACTGTAACGCGCACATAATTCGACTCGACATCTACTAGAAGCTGTGATGTATCCAAGTATCTGTGGAGGAAAGGAGTTAAAGACAGTTGAGGCTGCTATATATTAGACACTCACTTGTAAACACCGAGCTCCAGTATGTACTCATTGCATTCGTCCTGCAAATTGAATGGCAATTTCGCTTGATTTAGATTGTAGGGTCGGCCGCAGGGCGCAAAGAGATTTACGGTACGCCGCATTGGCTTCTCCTGCTCCGTTGTGTTTGTCTTCTTCTCACGCCCCAATTTATGATATTTGGCTATGTCCATGCGTGTCTCCGGGCAATGCTCACTTTTGGTGTCCCAAAACTTTTTCAAACGTCTATCTTCATCGTCGATTTGCGCCATTTCGTTCTCCAGCTGCGATCTCTGTTCGGCCACACGCACCCTTTGCTCGTCACGTTGCATGCAATAATCGGCTTGTTTTTGTACAATAACAGCACGGTGCGCCGTGAGCGACCTTTGCGCCTGCAACTTTTGCGATATTTTGATCTCCTCACAATCCAAACGATGCAGTTGCGGCAGCGTGGCCATCACGTAATCTCTATAATGCGGATAGTCACAGCATGGATTGCCAGTGAGTATGAGCTCGCGCAGATTGTAGTTGTCCTTCAAAGATTCGATTGATGTGAGTTCGCCAATGAAATTCAATGTTAAATCTAATTTGTTGAGCGCTTCGAGTGCCTCGAGATTCTCCACACGTTCTATATTGTTTATAGCCAAATTTAAGTATTCCAATTTCTTCAATTTATGCAGATTCTCTATTTTGCCAATGAGATTGGACTGCAGCAGCAAAATCTTTAGGTCGCGACACCAATTCTGCAAATGCTCGATACGCTCAATGTCTTCCTGATGTAGCGAGAGTTCTTCCAGCGTGCTGATGAGACATTCATTATGCTCGCATTTCTTGCGCACCAATTCTTCTGTGACTGCAGTGTTTTGTGGAACATTTTTAATACCGTTATTTTGTCAAATTTAAATTTTTAACTTACTCTTTACCATTTCTTCGAAAACGCGTTGACTTTACTCACGTTTTGACAAAATGTTTGTTGCATAATTGTTTTTTTTTTACTTCAAATAAACAAATATGATTGGGTTCGGGTTTCCTTGACAACAAATCTAAACAATAATTAACCCTTAACTAACCTCAAATTTTGTTGAGTGCTACAGTTTGTTGTGTCTCAGAACAACGCGAGTTTAATTTTGGTTTTAGAACAAAAGAGAGGCGTAACTTGGTTAAAGGTTAGAATTTTTGAAGAATATCATATGGTTATGTATAAAATAATTTTTTTAACAGTTCTCCGAGTTCTTCAAATAAATTTTGAAATTGGACGTTTTCAAAAGTACTGTGGGATCAGCATTTCGGCTGAAAATCGTTATTAAGATAACAATGAGTTTAGATGAAAAGTTATGTAAGTAAGGAACGACTCAGGCTTCCCGATTACTGCAGCGTTTTTCAAGCGGAAGTAGCTGCTATTAAAGCAACGACGGATATACTGCTTCATAGCGCAACAACCTTTAGGGAGGTGGCGATCCACTCGAATAGTAGAGCGGCGATACTAGCCCCTGAGTTCATTGACCATGCGCTCAGGGTTGGTTAAGGAATGCCTATCCTCACTGTCGGTGTCATCGTTATACTTTTCAATTAGATTAGTCTGGGTTTCTGGCCACTGCGAAATCGTGGGGAATTGTAAGGCTGATGAGCTTGCAAGGTCAGGAACGACGGACCCACTATTAGAAGCATGGAATCATGTAGGAGCTCCATTGTCCTACTGCGGTCTGCTATTGGACAGATGGGCTTCGGCTGAGCTGGGTAGGCGCTGGTCAGTTACCAACACATGCTTAGTCGCAAGATCCTTCTGGCCTAAGGTAAACCGCGGTAGGTCTACTGAACTTTTCGCCCTCAGTAAACCTTACCTCTCCTTAGTCGTAGGGGTTCTTACTGGCCATTGCCCCATTGGGATACACGCTGTAAGGTTAAAAATCTTACCGAATGCTAGCTGTAGAAGCTGTATGGAGGAGGGTGAGGTGGAATCGTCTCATCACTTTCTTCTGGAATGTCCCGCCTTTGCGAGATCAAGAAAGAGATTTCTTGGATCTCACTTTTTAGAACAGGCTCGCGAAATAGCGAATATAGAAATTAAAAATCTCTGCAGATTTGTAGTAGGTTCAGGACGCTTTGTCGACTCCTAATTGTTAATCTGGTGGGGAACCAGGGAAATCTACGTGTTTTCCCTTTGGGAAACAGCCTTACAACCTAACCTAACCTAACCTAAGGAACGACTTAATATGAGTTCCATAAGTTGGCAATGGTTCGTACATCTCTAAACACGATATTGAAAGGACTGTTACGAATAAGACGAATGATGTCAGCAGAACAATAGTGAAACCACGTATAATGCTATAAAACCCCGAATATATAGATCATAGCCCCAGTCTTTCTATGCCCTATTACAGCTCGAGATCCCTCATGTAACCAGACAGAATTGGATTGAGTTGTGAAGATATGATAAAGCGGGGCTAGCTTACTTCACAGGGTAGAGTGAACGAGCTTTGAAGATTTTGTAAAACGATAGCGAGCCCATAGAGATCGATGTATGGGTTTTTACTGCCTCGTCGCATATTTATCAGTGATTATCGCTAGACAATCCTAAAGTTCTTAAACACAATTACAAAAACAAAATTTTTAACACATCTAAATCGTTTCGTAGGCGAGAAATGTAAATACATTCTAATTTATTATCAAGCTTTAGTGCTCATGAATATTAAAACACATTTTTATACACGCATACACATGCATGTATATTATCAAAAGGTGTTTTATATGCTTGGCTTTTTTGTTATTGTTTTTGAATGTTTTGTTTTGTATTCATTAAATTTTGTCTGGGAGTTTATTGGGTTCAATGAACGCGGAAGAGCAAATATCGGTATTTTTTTTTATTATTTTTTGCAAAGAATGTGCGCTAAAAATGATTTGGCAACTCTGCTCTCAATTAATTTACATTCAAGTGCTAGTAGTCGCCTATCAATATCAAGATGTTACTAATAAAGCGATTAGAACAATTGAAGCAATTTACTGCGTGCACTAGTTAGCATGGAAAGCCACAAAGATATTCTACGTCCACTTTCCGAGGACGAATTCAAAGAATTACTACAGTTATATCGGGCGAAATATGGCGAGCAAAACTACCATTACCTGTTGATGTACAATCAAAACAAATGGAATGAACAGCTAAAGAATTTGAATTGCAATGTGAAAACGGGCGACACAGAAGACATATGGTTGTCGTTCCGGAAAGACTTTTATACTTACCGAGATGGTGATTTTAGGCAGTTTGGTACCTATGTGAGCCTGCACTATGATATTGTAAGTATGCGGTTGCATTTTTAGCAGTTTTCAAGTAAAATTTCAAACTTTGCTCAGCTACAAAGCGTCTCCTTTCACTCGTGGGAGCCAAGTCAGGCGGAGGTATTAAAGTGTTTGCGTGAAACTAATTTGATCAAGTGGCAAGAGGGGCCGTTATTAACAAATGTTGACCTTGCATTATGTGATGAGGTGAAAATGATCGCCATAGCGAACGGTGCAAGTGTGCAACGTGCGCGTTTATGCTTGTTTTTAATAATGGAGCATGAGAAAGCGGCTGTTTATGCTTTGGAGCAGTAAGTGAAATTTGTTTTAAATTAAAATATTTAGATTTTAATAAAATTTCCACTGCCGCTTATTAGCTTAAAAGCTGGTTACACTGTTGAAAAGTTAAGCGGCAATAATGCAGCGGTCATACATGAGTTGTGGCCCAATAAGAAGGAAGGCTCATTGGCGTATGTACGCGGTCTAATTGAGTTAAATCAGACTGCGGGCATTTTTAGTGATACAAATGGTGAATTGGTTGCATGGGCTTTTCAAAATGATTTTGCTGGTTTAGGGTAAGCCTCATTTCGTTTGCTTAAGTATTTGATAGTAAATAAATAATTTATTATTTGTTATACAGCATACTACAGGTGTTGCCAACGGAACAACGTAAGGGTTTTGGCGCCTTTTTGGCTGCATATTTATGCAAACAAGTGGCCGCTGTAGAGCAAGTGCATTTATCAGCTTGGATTGTTAGTGAAAACTTCAAATCGAAGGCGCTATTGGGAAAGATCGGATTTGAGGAAGTGGCAAAGGCAGAGTGGATACAATTAAACAAAGCATAGTTAATGAAAGTTAGAAAAAAACATTTTTTTTAAGAAATTAACAATTTCAGCAAGTAGTGTATGTATATTACTAAACCAAATAGCATTATTGTAGTACAAAATTGGTTAACTAAACGAGTATTTGAAGAAATAAAAATAAATAAACAAAAACGCGTTTTTTTTTCTTTTTAATTGCGTCACATGTTTTTATTGCTTGTTTTTGTTTTTTGTTTTGTAATACTTGCACATACAATTTGCTAACGAAAAATAATGTTAGTATAAATTCATACAAATTAGCCCTGTTTTACAGACATATTCCATTTACATTTACATGCTATAAATCTCGCTGGGAAAAGTTATTATTTATATACATATAATTAATTAATATTGTATTACATACGCATACAATGATTTTACGACTACTCCGAGACTTTATTTTCCTGAATTTAGTTGTAAAAAAATATTATATTTACACAGCTGAACAATTTGTTTAATATCGGTTTCTTTCTTAATATGCGTCAACAAAAAATATTATCTATCTACCTAAGCTTTACCTAACGGCATTGTCTCTTACAACTACTAAACAAATATATATTTTCTTTTAAATTAAACAAAAAGTAAACGTGTCGTCGTCGCACTGCCATTTGGAAACATATTCCCATTCGACAGCAAACTATTTGTTGGTACTGTATTCGTATTTGTGTATGGTTTTTCAGCACGCTTGTTGGCGAAACCATTTAGGTTACTCGACGTTGCACCCTGATAATAAGGGTCAAAATTTCCTTTGAGTGGTTCGTATTTAATACGATGATTTTGCGTTAGCGGTAATACCGTCTCAGCCTTTCGTGACACTTGCTTAGCCTGTAAGTATGTTTTCATGTAGAAAATGTGTGTGAAAATTTAAATAAAAATATTTTTATTGTAATTACCCGATTATAACATAATACGCCGCATATTGCTAAAGTCATGCCCAAGCAGTTTAACCAGGTAACGGGATTGCCTAGAATAAACAGCGACACGGCTATCACAAAAATTCGTTTTGAGGCGCTCGCAACAGCATAAGTCAGTGGTGTAACTAATGAGAGCACATTAAAAGCTATAACATTCTGTAACCAATTCAAAACGCCATCAGTGAATAGCAACGCAATCACCCTATAATCGAAGTTGATCTAAAATTGTACAGATAAGTACTTTTACTTAATTTTTATTTAAAAAATAGTCAAAACTACTCACAATAGCAGGATGTTGTATAACTTTAAAGCTGTCCACAAATATCCAAATTGGCAAGAACATAATCAACGCCAATTTTCCCAACAACTGTAGAAGACGCAGATGATGCATGCCGGTATCCTTGAGGACCTGAAAAATGTGTGAGTGTACTGTATGTTTAAACTGAAATAAAATTTTTAAATAAATACCTTTTTGGAGAAGATATTCTGCAGTGAAAAGCCCATCGTCGATATGAGCGCACTTATCAAGCCAACCATGTCGAATGAAATCTCGGTTAAGGTAGCTATTGCAACACCTGTTATAATTGGCACCAAGCTGAGGTACACAAGAGTGGGTTGCTTCTCACGAAACAGCAAACGTGTCAAGATTACAGTAAACAGCGGCATAGTCGCTTTAACTGCAAAATATATTTAAGCAATGTAACATGTGACGCTTATTAATTTTTTAATAAAATCTTTTGCAGTTTTTATAAATTATTTACAACTTATATTTTTTTCAAACATATGTCGTTATTTTGATAGCAGTAAACATTTTCTAAAAATAAATTCATATATTAAATAACACAATTTTTTTTCCAATTCACAACATAATAAAGTCAGGCGCCAAAACTGAGCTTATATAAAAAAAACAAATAAAAATTGGCACTCACATTTACACGCTTTTTTTAATTTTCACATTTAAACATTAGCACATAATATTGTTTTTAACATTTAAACTTTATCACATAAAATCATTTAACACACAAACTACACATGTTATTAGTAAACAACAAGAGAAACAAAACTACCGAAGACTATGGTACTTTTTTTACCACTCTTTACCACGTCAAAGGTAATAGTTAAACGTGTCAATAAATTTTGTTTACCAAATTTTGCATGCTCAAGATAGTTTTACAGATATCACTGGTCACTTACCCGTGTGAGCGTAGGAAACGGGCACTTTCCATAGCGAAATATGTGATGTCACCGATGCAAGAAACTTTCCCAATGCTAGTGGAATAATCAATCGCCAATAGTAGCCTCTAGAAATGTTTTGGTACTTCCGTATACGCCAAAGATTGAAGAACGGTCCACTATACAAGGCTATACTACATAGTTGCACCATTGTCACAGTCATGGGGAATGGGAACTCGTTCAATACCATTTTACCGATGACATTGTTGCTGGAGGAGATCACATACCACAGTATGCATAATGTTAAAACAGCCAGGACATGTCTGCTTGAGGCGTTTTGTAAACTATTCCGCATTTTTGTCCACTAGGCTACGTAATCACTCACACGTCAATTCAGGTGCAGCCTTGTACAGCCGTTTATTTTAATGAAAAGATTTATACACTTTTTACCACATCCCTTTAATTGAAGGGAAAATAAGGGAACTACAACAAACTGACTTTTTGGCAGATTGTTTTAATAATTACGTTGACAAAATGAGAAGAGAGGCATTGCAAAATATCAAGCATAGGGTTACCAGGCGTTGTTAATGGCGTTATATCCGTCAATAATAGCGGTACATAATATATTTCAGGTAAACTGTTGCATATCCTGACATTATTTATTGCTTCCGGAACTCGAGGATGTTACATGTATTTTGTAAACCTTCTTTGAATTTCCTAAGGAATAATATAGTAGTTCAAGATGTATGAAAACATTAATTTTTGACAAGTAAAATCCCTCAATTATGTATAAGGTGGGTGTAGTTTTCAAAAGAAACTTAATCTGGCAATTATTTCAGAAAATCTGTCATTTTGGTTGTCAAATACGTTTTGCTCACTACACGCTGATTTTCATATAGCTTCGAAGTTTTTACGGATTGACATCGAATTACAAAATTAAAAAGTTATCTCTAATATTGTAAAATATATTTATTGCAAATCTTAATTGAAACTTAAAACAATAAAACATAAATTGAAATTATTGCAAAATTGCAGCTGACCAGAGAAGTGTTGATGTAAACAAACAAGTCTAGGGTGAATGAGAAGAAGAAGCAGTAATAAAACGTGTGTCCATTTTTGCGTCTGTGTGTCGGAATTTAAGTGATTAGGCGCGTTATTCTAAAAAGAAACTAAAGAAAAACATTTCACATATATTTAATCAAGGAAAATTCGATAGTGAATGTAAAATATTTGTTTAATAGCAATAATAAGAGGATTTTGATTATTGTGCTTGGTTTTTGTTTATCCTTGACGCGTTCTTTGCATAGAACTATAGTTGTGTACATCATAAATACAAAAGCACGATAACAAATGTATTGTTAGAATTTTTTTACAACTTGTCCAAAGCATAGTTTGTATACTCCAAAAGCCATCATATTTGATGTCGATATAACAACAGCGATACAGGAGTCGTACGATTTGTTATTATTTTATTGAATGAAAATGGTAAGTACGCCTTAGTATAAAGAGGCGTTTGTATTAGCTTTGCCAAATTTTAAGGCCTAAGAAAACTAAAAATAATTTGGACCTACACACAACAATGGGCTTACGTATTGTTGATATGCCGTACATGGTTTTAAATTTAGGTAATAACAAAAAGTGTAGCTTCTGGTGTTCTTTCTGTTCTCTTGCCGGTAAAAAATATTGCTGAAACTAGTTTCATAGTTTACTGTCTTAATTTGCTAGTGCATTGAACCACTGTGCGTGTTTTTATTCTTTGCGAGAAACCGGTTTCCTTACTTTTAGCAATTGTATTAGATGGTCATAAACTGTAACAATGTTATTATCTATATTTGTAAGCAAATCGAAAGCAAGATCACTCTTGCATATCAAAGTTGCTACATACCTATTCTAAGATTGATATATGTATATTTAAGTTAGTTTTGAAGTATGCTTCACAGCTACTTGATGTAGTTATATTATTGTATTGTAATATCCACTTTACAACATTATAAATCATTATTAATAATTTGAAGAAAATTTAATGGTTGAGCGCCACAACTAAAACAAATGTCATTGCTGTGCTTTTCCCAGCTGCAAGAAATCTTAATATATTGACTGTTGGGTATAAAAGTATACCATGACTATACATACAGTTTTGTATCAATATTGTTGACACCCACATCATCAACGCCTCCACTTATTTGGTGTGCTTAGGCAACCGGAAATCTTTTCCATTGACATTGCATTGATTTTGTCTTGCGGGTCGCAGTCTGTTAGATCACCGCAACAAGACTACACGCACAGTCTTAAATATTCTATAATTTTAATAACATTTGAATATATGAATTTTGCCCTAATTACCTGATAAGCGTGCTAATATACGTATTATAAAATTTTAATATATACACATCTTAGTTATACTAATTAGTGAGCTTTTTAACGCTTTACTCATCTCTCTTATCAAACACATACATATACAACCAACTGTAGAGCTCTCCAATTGTTACACGTCGTGGTGCGCAAAAAGCTAAAATACAAACTCGCGCAATGGTCAAATCTGCAGTCACAGCCAGCAAGCCGAGCGCAGCGCTACTCGAGGCCAAACGCAAAGCAAAATTACTCAAAATGCAGGAACAAAGTCAACAAGATCAAGTGGTGAAGGATATCTTCCAGAATGTAAGTTGGCATATAATTTAAGAAATGTTTACATGTTTTTACGTCTAACTAATTATAAATTTATATTTTTAATTCATTTTTGTCCAGGCTGTAAACGCAAAAACAATAATACAAAAGCCTACCGGTATTGTATATGATGAATCTATGGCGCAGCATCGTTGCCTCTGGGACGAAAATCATCCAGAGAGACCGGAACGTTTTACACGAGTGCTGGAGAGGTGAGTTGATTTGAAGCAGTCGGAGTCATATATTATTGTTTAAATTATTAAGAAACCTAGTTAAATTTATTGAAACTATTATCAGCCCTTAGTATGTGTGAAGTTGAGTATAATATAGTGTTTAATCTTATCGTCTTTATATCGCTGCTTGAATGCAATTGTGTCTCGCAGATAAGTTTATGTGTATTTCGAATTAAAAATAAGTGAGATAACAGCAACAATAAAAAACGAGTGTGTTGTTTCAACAAAAAAAAAATCATAATAATGTGACCTGTGATTAAAGCTGTGAGTTTTGATGCTAATGTGATGCTTCGCCGATAAGCTTATAAATTTAAAGCACCTTAGATAACAACAGCAATGCTGAGTAAACAACATACTTATTTCAACAACAAAAATCAAAACAACAACGGTTAAAGCCGCGTGATTTGATGCTGGTGGCATACAAATATAAACCCTTGAACTTTTGAAACGCCATAAGGGTCTTAACTAGGTTTCAAAAGCGTAAAGTATGTACTGTCACTAGTTGTTGTTGTAGTGAGTGAAAACAGAAACACAAATAATTGTGAAGAATTGTCCTGATAAAAATCCTTGTTCATTGTGGTTATGTCGACCTGACTGCCATGATAAACACAAGCCTAGTTTTGCCTTCACTTTATCTGGCGAGTATTTGAACTATTGCTATTTCATCAACTATTAAATTTTTTTGTCATTTAATAAAAATTCATGTTAATTAATTTAATTTTTTATGAAAAAAATATAAAATTTTATAAAAAAAAATTTTTAATTTTATAAAAAAAAATTTTATATTATATAAAAAAAAAAATTTTATATTTTATAAAAAAAAATTATATTTTATAAAAAAAGAATTATATTTTATAAAAAAAAAAATTTATATTTTTTTCCTTTTGTGCTATAAAATACAGATGCAAAGAACTGCAACTAATTGAACAATGTCAGAGAATTCCATCACGTCGTGCGACAAAGGATGAAGTGCTCTTACTGCACAGCGCCGAGCACTATGAGCTGCTGCAACAGACATCTGGTGTGCAAGATGAGGCGGGTATGGAAGATTTAAGCTCAAAATTCGATTCAGTCTACCTACATCCGGTTAGTATTTTTACAAGCTAATTGTGTTTTATTCTTTGAATATATATATATTTTTTGCACTCAAACTTGCTGCAGTCCACATTTGAATTGTCGCTGCTGGCCACCGGTTCGACCATTGACTTAATTGAGCACATAATTAGCGGCAATGTACAAAACGGCATGGCGATCATCAGACCACCAGGTCATCATGCAATGAAAGCGGAATTCAATGGGTACTTTACAATTGTCTTACACTTGTATCTCTGTAGTTTCGAAAGTATGCAACGCTTGTGAATGTATGTGTCTGTGTATATTCCTCAGTTACTGTTTCTTCAACAATGTGGCCATTGCAGCACAATACGCTTTGGACATTTTGAAGTTAAGCAAAATAATGATCGTTGATTGGGACATACATCATGGACAAGGTACGCAGCGTTTCTTCTACAATGATCCAAGGTGGGTGTATAATAGAATTTGTTGTGTATTTAATATAAAAAAAATCATTTACAGAGTGCTCTACTTCTCCATACACCGTTATGAGCACGGCACCTTTTGGCCGAATCTGCAGGAATCCGATTTTGATGCTATCGGTTATGGCAATGGTTTGGGTTATAATTTCAATGTACCGCTGAATAAAACTAAAATGGGCAACGGCGATTATTTGGCCATATTTCAGCAGTTGGTAGCACCCGTTGCTGTTGAATACCAACCCGAATTGATCATCATATCAGCCGGTTATGATGCAGCTTTAGGTTGTCCCGAGGGTGAAATGGAGGTCACGCCCGCATTCTATCCACATTTGCTAAGTTCGCTCATGAAGTTGGCACAATCGCGCATTGCCGTCGTTTTGGAGGGTGGCTACTGCCTCGACTCACTGTCGGAGGGTGCGGCGCTCACATTACGCACGCTCTTGGGCGGCACATGTCCCCCGTTGGTGGAGAAATTGGAGCCACCTAGTGAAGTGATACAAGATACAATACTCAATTGCATTTATGCACACCGCCAATACTGGCGCTGTCTACAAATCCAGCCGTTGTACACTATGGAGGAGCTGAATAACGTGAATCCACAACCGAAACTGCATAAAGTCAGTCGGCTATTCATTGGCGGTCAACCGCTGCCCGAACGTTTTCCCACCAGGGGCACCGGGCCGGTCACGATACCCGAAGTGGTGGCGCAGAACGCGAAACGGTTGCAATTTCTGAAACAAGGTAACCTCACTTTTGTTTTTTAATATTTTTTTTATTCGTTATGTTTTATGGATGTTATTTTTGAACGTGTTAGAAACCAAATTGTCGGCACCCAAAGTGCGTGTTTGCTATGTTTACGATGAACTAATGCTGCAGCACAGCAATACCTTTGAAGAGGGTCACCCAGAACAGCCGGAGCGCATACGGCGTATCTACGAAATGCATGCCGATTACAAACTCACCTCGCGCATGCAACAATTGCCAGTGCGCATCGCTACCACGGATGAGATCTGTTTGGCGCACACGCGTGCGCACGTCAACTTTATACGACGCATCAGCGATAAGGATGAGCTGCGCGGCATGGGCGAGAAATATAATTCGGTCTATTTCCATCCGAAGACTTTCGACTGTGCCACGTTGGCGGCCGGTTCAGTGCTGCAAGTGGTCGACAAAGTGTTGACTGGCGAGGCGCGCAGCGGTGTGTGCATTGTGCGCCCACCCGGTCATCATGCAGAGCCTGATATACCACATGGCTTTTGTATATTCAATAATGTGGCAATCGCAGCGCAATATGCCATACGCGATCACGGACTTAAGCGGTAATATGCGTAATTTTTAAGATTTATGATGGTCACATTATATTTTTTTAATCTAAATTTTAGCGTTTTAATTATTGACTGGGATGTGCATCATGGCAATGGCACACAACATATATTCGAATCGAATCCGAATGTGCTCTATATAAGCATACATCGCTACGATAATGGCACATTCTTTCCGAAGAGCAAAGATGCCGATCACGATGTGGTTGGCAAAGGTGCAGGCGTGGGCTTCAATGTGAATATACCGTGGAATAAGGTAAGTTCATTGTTTTATTTTATTTCAATTTATTTTATTTTTTATCTTATTTTAATTTAATCTATTTTTTATTATATTTTTTTGCAATTCATTTTATTTATTTTGTTTTTTATCTTATCTTATTTTAATTTTATTTATTTTTTTATTATATTTTTTGTTTAATTCATATTATTTTATTTTTTTTATTTTATTTTAATTTAATTTAATTTAATTTTTTATTATATATTTTTTTCAATTCATTTTATTTTATCTTATTTTATTTCATTTATTTTGTTTTTTTATCTTATTTGTTTTTATTTATTTTATTTTTTTTTTCAATTTATTTTATTTTATTTTTTATTATATCTTATTTTAATTTTATTTATTTTTTTATTATATGTTTTTTTTTTCAATTCATTTTATTTTATTTTATTTTATTTTATTTTATTTTTTCATTTTATTTTATTTATTTTGTTTTTTATCTTATTTTTATTAATTTAATTTATTTTATTTCTCAATTTATTTTATTCTTTATCTTATCTTATCTTAATTTTATTTATAATCTTTTTTTAAATTCATTTCATTTTATTTTATTTTTATCTTATTTTAATTTAATTTATTTTTTTATTTTTTTTTTCAATCCATTTTTTTTTTATTTTTATCTTATTTCAATTTAATTTATTTTTTTATTTTATTTTATTATATTTTATTTTTCCAATTATTTTATTTTTTATCTTATTTTAATTTAATTTATTTTTTTATTATATTTTTTTATTTTTTTTTTTTTATTTTATTTATTTTGTTTTTTATCTTATTTTTTTAATTTACTTTTTTATTATCAATATTTGTTTTATTTTTATCTATTTTATTTTATTTCATTTTATTTTGTTTTATTTTATTTTTATTTTTAATTTAATGTAATTTATTTTTATATTATATTTTTTTCAATTCATTTTATTTTATTTTTTATCTTATCTTATTTTAATTTAATTTATTTTTTTATTATATTTTTTTCAATTCATTTTATTTTTAGTTTATTTTTTATTTTATTTCATTTCATTTTATTTTATTTTATTTTTTATCTTATTTTTTTATTATATTTTTTTAATTCATTTATTTTATATATTTTTATTTTATTCATTTTTATTATATATTTTTTTTAAATTCATTTTATTTAATTTAATTTTTTTTGTAATTTTTATCCACAGAAAGGCATGGGTGATATGGAGTATGTGATGGCCTTCCAACAGCTCGTCATGCCTATAGCATATGAATTCGATCCGGAATTAGTGCTCGTCTCAGCTGGTTTTGACGCGGCCATTGGTGATCCCCTCGGCGGCTGTAAAGTAACACCCGAAGCATACGGCCTCTTCACACATTGGCTCTCCGCACTGGCTGGTGGCCGTCTGATTTTGTGTTTGGAAGGTGGCTACAACGTTCACTCCATATCCTATGCCATGACCATGTGCACGAAATCACTGTTGGGTGATCCGATACCAGCCATACACGTGAACGGCAATGCTGCGCGTGGCCTTAGCGCTGCATACACCAGTTGCATTGAGACCATACAGCAATGTTTGAGTGTGCAGCAACGCTATTGGAAGAGTTTAGTCTTCAATAAGCGGCTGCCACAATTCGCTGGCGAAAATAACAATGCGGATTTTCTTTCTGCTACTTTGAAAAACTTAGATATCACAACGGATGAGGCGAAAGGCGGTGTTGGCTGTGAAAATGTCGCTGATACGGAGGTGGCGTTGGAGGCGAGCGGCAGTAAGCCGAAGGTAAAAGTTAAAACCCTAACTGAATTTCTCACCGAAAATTTAGAGGTAAATTGATCATTAACAGCATTATGTATACGCGAACACAATCACTAACGTTACGTTTTTGTTCTCTTACTTTTCATGACTGCTCACAAACAAACAAAAAAAACCAAAAAAAAAAAACATTAAATATTTGAAAAAAATGAACTTCAAATCAAATGCATCATCAGGCTTTGCAAAATAACGAAATGTTCGCCGTTGTTCCATTAAAAACATGTCCTCATTTAAAACAGTTGCGCCCCGAGGAGGCGCCGAAAAGTAAGCAGCGTGTCTTTTGTTTTGTTTGAAAACACATTAATTCAATGTCGTGTTCTAGACTTTTGTAGGTTTGTCTCCAATTGTTACACTTTTAATTGTTCATTGTTGTTGTTATTGTTGCTTTTCCTTCTCATGCATTTTCATTTCAAATTTGTCGCTTCTACTCCTATCGCTTTTCGTATGTGCGCGTGTGTTTGTCTGTATTTTATTATTGTTGAAATTTTTTGGAAATCTTTTATCTTATATATTTATCTTATATATCATTGTTTATATGTATGTACATATTATTGTCATCAACATACATACATATGTGTTTGTATATATTATAGCACACACATCTCTGTCATTATATGCATGTGGCCAATATTTTATTTGAATTTTTTTTTTATTTTATTGTTTTATAATTTGCTTGTTTCAAAACATAATGTTTGCTACACTCCTCAGTACGGTTGGCTGTTAGCGAAATCTGTAAAAAAGAGAGAAGAAGAAATTTATAAAAAATCAGTTTAGTAAACTGTATTTGTCTAAATTATTTGTTGAAAATGCAAATTAAAATTATGAAATTCACCATTTCGTAGTTAAAAGCGGATTTTCGAAGTTATTTGGTTTAAATACATTTTTTTACTACTAAAAAATATTACACTGAACAACACTCGGCTGGGTATTGAACCAAAAAATTTTTGTCGGGAGATTAAGTCATTAGTAAAAAAAGTGTATTCTTCGATTTTCGAAGTTAGCGTTCAATATCAAAATATTTCGATTCATTGTACGAAAAAATGAGCTTTAAAAAATTATTATCAGTCCAGTATTTTTCGATATAATTTTTTTTTTTATTCTGTAGTAATATGTTTTTTTAAGACCTTTTTTGGAACTTCGAATCCAAATATTTCGATTTTGTAGGCTAACTTCGAAAACCAGAGAATACAATTTTTTTACTTGTCACTCAATCTCCTGGAAAAAATTAGTTACAATATCGAGAGTTTAAATTTTTTAATTATACGCTTCCATCGATTATTTCTAATAGTGTTTTTCGAACATATTTGTTCATAATATTTTGTTTACACTTACAGTTTTATTTAAATCATGATTTCTTACTTACTTACTTATTTTGGGTTATCAAATTTTTTCGTACATTATTAGAGGTTATGTAATTTAAATCTGAACCTCATTTACGAACATATATTTTTCGAAAACATTTTTATCAATATTTTATAAATATCGATTTACCATAATTAAAATTTCGTCATACCTTAAAATATAGATTTTCATATTTTTTTTTTAGATTTTCCTTAAAAATTGTATATATATACATATTACAATAAAAAAATAATATTTTCCGATCAACTATTTGTGATTATTCTTATATGTCACCCCTATTTCTGGAATATAATTTGTTTTTTTTTATTGCTTTAATTTTTTTTAATTCAATAGACAATATTTTTATTATTTATTTATTTATTATTTTCGTGAAATGTTTTAGAATTGAAAAATTTCGATCTGATTTTCAAAATGTTTATGTATTTTCGAAAAAATATCGAAATTTCGAAATAAATTCTTAATATAATTTTAATTTTAAAATTCAATATCTTCAGTTTGGGTTTATGGTATTTAAAAATCACTATTTCTGTAAACTCTGCTCTCAATTTGAGGTTAAAAACGGTATTTAAGCTTGTTTATTACAATTATTTTGCTTTATTTATTATTTTTTAATTTTTATTTTAATAATTTTTTTTTGAAAATTTTACAGTTTTTGCACACGCTGTACTTTTATGCTTTTTCAGCTTAATTTTATTTTCTGACCTTCGTTTTACTTATTTTTTTGGCTTTACAAAAATGTTTGAAAAATAAAAAATACTAATCTCTTTTTCCCTTTCTATTCCCAACGCAGCCATAGATAGCACTGCCTCGTGCGAGCAATGCTCATCAACCGCCGAAAACTGGATATGTCTGAGCTGTTATAAAATACTCTGTGGTCGTTACGTAATGGAGCATATGCTTTTCCATAGCATCGAGTCAGCACACCCGATGGCGCTTAGCTTCAGCGATTTATCCGTTTGGTGTTATCCATGCGAAGCCTATATAGATAACAGTAAATTGCATGTATACAAGAATCTACTGCATCGTCATAAATTCGGTGAAGACATGGTGTGGTCATATCCAACGGATAGTAAAAGCAATAACGGCAATGATAGCGACAACGATGATTACGATGCTGCTGATGATGCTGCGCATGTGTTTAGCATACAATTGGAGCCGAACAACTGACAATATCTGTTGCTACTGCTGACGACAGTACAAAATTATTTATGTACATCATTTCCACCGCTTAGACATGTTTTCCATTTTTTCGCCCAGTACCTTTGGCCGTTGATTTATCGCCTCTATATTAAATTGTTGTATTACTTTTTGTCAAGTTGATGATTTATATATTAGACTTATATACTATATATATATATATTAATTACATATATGTATGTTTAGTTACTACATGCCTACCTACATACATACATACACTGCAGACTTGCGTTGACAACGTCTGTATATTTTTATTAAAGAAAACAAAAAAACACAATATTTTACTCACACTAACCAAAGACTTGAAAGCAAAAACAAAAAAAAAATATTAAAATTCTTATGTCTTATATGTGTCGGCATGCATTTTGATATTGAAACATTTTGTTGTACTTCAGCTGGTCGCAAATTATTAAGTTTGCTTGCTGACCACATTTTATTGTTAATCGACGTGAATATATTATATTTTTTTGGAAGCTACATACATATATCTGCTGTTAAGAGATTATAAGAAAACTCAATACTATTATATTAAAATATTTAATTTCTATTTTAATAAAGTAATTAATAATTAATATATTTATACAAAACAAATTGGTTAAAAAAAAATTAAATACGGACGTACATATATACAAACATGTATGTATGTAGCTTAACTTTAGAAGCAATTAAAATTATGACTGTTTTTACAAAAAGTAAAAAAAAAGCAATTATTGTAAAGAAAATTTAACAAAATTAAATCATTTAATAAAATTACAGATTAAAAATATATTAAAAACGTTATTTTTTTTTAATTCAAGTGAATCTAATAGTCTCGACAGATGAGCAAAATTAATGCGCCTTATGAAATACGTATGCGTATTAAAATTTTATGGTGACAAATGGTGAAAAATTTTGTGCATTTAAACAGCTGATTGAGAAATCTGCCTATTCATTAAACAAAGTAAACAAATGTATCAGCACATTTTCGTCGCTGGTTGTCGTTGTTGTTTTTGAAACTGCTCGCTGTTTACTTTCTACCATCTGAAAACATTATAAATTGTGATTTGTGAATTAACTGAAAACCAATTTGAGGCATATAAACTTGATCTGCATATTAAAGTCATAGGCGGTGAGAAGACAAGCAAAAAAACTAAAACTTACCGATCCAACCAAGTTTAGATTGCCGAAATAACAGCCCTTGGGCGGATAAAATCCGAGTCAATTCCGGTATCGTAGAACCGGCTGTTTTAGAAATTGCCGACACCGAGCTGCCTCGAGTTGCCTCGCGAAACCCTTGCCAAGTTCGTTCTAGATATTGCATGTTAAACTTCTACCTATCCAGACTGAACCCCGACATACCCAATATATGTCCTGCATACAAAGAGTACCACCTACCACCACTAACCACCTCTTTGCATGCCCACTAAACACCACTCATCTAACACCTCTTCCCCTTTGGTCTGACCCTGTCGAAACAGCTCGTTTCCTGGGCCTCCCATTAGATGACTTCGATGACAATTGAGTTAGGCTTGTCGGTTCAGGCAGGTTTGAGTAACCGCTACAAAAACAACAACATTACAAGCAATGCCATCACTTCAGAGAAAGCAATCTTCATTCTGAGAAAAACTAGCTCGTGAATGCATCAACAAGAACTTTTAAAGAAGGAGCAATAACATATTTTTTGAATTCCCAAGCTTCGAATCTCTATTACGCATATTAAATTTCCACATCCATTGGTTTGGGTTCGAAATTCATATATCTGAAACCTACATTTTTTTAGCGTTTCTTCTTCTAATAGAAAATAACGGTTTTTACAAACACATTTTTTGTTCAAAAATATTAATTTTTATGGTTTTTTTACTTCCCATTCTAAAAGAAAATAAAATAACATTACCGTTATTTTTGCAAACAAAAAATAAAATAACACTACCGTTATTTTTACTAACAATTTTTTTATGTAAAAATATTATTTATTTTTATTGTTTTTTGCTTTTTTACTCAATGGTCCTTTTTGTTTCGGTTGTTTTTTCTTTGTTTGTGTTTGTTCACCTTTAACAGCTTTTCCCTTTCGCTTTCTCGTCTTTTCTTGCACCTGACTGCTACTAGCTTCATCCGAGTCTGCATCATCATCACTGCTTTCTTGCTCCTGCTCGTCGTGTTCATCTTCTTCATATTCAATAGTTACAACACCACGTTCTGGCTGCTTGACTGTTTTCTTTGGTACAATATGCAGTTGCTTTTTGTCTTCTTTGGCGTCGTTGTTTTTCAAAACGAATGCGCCACCGAATTGTGTTAGATCTAAGATGCTAAGGCAGGTCGGACGACAACCGATATTGGTTGTGCACAGCAGTTGCAATGTCCGTTCATTTACATCCACTTGCCATGCTTTCATTTCACCAGCGCTGCAAATATTTTTGAAAATAAGTGTTTATTTTTTTGTTTTTAGTTTACTCACCTTGATATTGTTATTAGCGTGTCTTTATGGAAAGCCATCACTTTTACTCTTGTGCTGTGTGCTTCTGTAACATGTTCCTAACAAAATAAAAATGATCTATAAACAACACTTTGTTTTTTGTTTTCTAATGTACTACCTTTTCTTCTTCTTCTTCCTCGTCTTCAGTCACTTCAAGCCACAATATTTTACCAATTTCCAAGCCAACCAAACACATCTCATCGGCTACCCAGCAAACACATATCGGCTTTTCTTTTGTCTTTCGACTCAACAAAACATCTGCCGATTTAATAGACCAAATCTCAGCGGCACGAAAACCACATAAGGTAAAGTAATCACCAGTCGGCGACCACGTCAGACAATCTGGCTGTGTGCCCAACGTGCTGCGACTTTTCAAATTTGTTCGATACGCTACACGTCCTTTCACCAAATTCCATGTGCATAATACACGATCGGCGCCCAGTGATAGTGCCAGCTTGCCGCTCGGATGACAACTGATTTGATTGACTGCTGCACCCTTGTGCGCCTTCCAATTACCCTCTGTGGCCCAAGTGTTTTGACGCGTCGCAATCATGCGCCCATCATCGCCGCCTGACAACAAATGTGAGCTGTCGGGCGTAAAAGCCAATGCGTTGACGGTACCCTCATGCGTTAAAATGATCTAAAATTTATAAAATACATGAATTAGAAATAAATACACTTCCTGCCTTGTTTTCAGTCTCACATTTGTTTGTTTTCTCGAACGCATGTCGTAGAGGAAGATACGGTCATCTGTGGCGCCAGTAGCCACATAGTGCCCATGTACTGCTAGACATTTTAGTGGACCCGCATGCGATTTATCCGCAAATGATTGCACAAAACTTACACTTTCATTTGTCACTAGTTTATAACCGAGGAGAAATTCCTCATAAGTTCCAACAATTACTTCCATCGCTTGGTAATGTTTATATTTGAATGTTTTCTACACCGGTTGACAATTGTTTAGCACGTGGGGAATGCAATGAGAAACGAAACACACTAAGGCAGACACCAAGTATATCGATATTTCAAGCAGTTTTATCGATTAACGATTTTATTAAATTCATAAAAACCTACATTTTGTAAAAATTTCAAGAATAGTAATTCAGTTGAGCTAACCACCGGCGGTGATTACAACAGATAGAGCGCGCTATTAGTCGATAAGAAGTCTATCTTCAAAGAGATTTGAAAGTATGGCTAATCAGTTGAATTTTTAACCATTTTTCTAATATTTTCAACTTTTTTTTATTTTGTCAATAACTATTATATCTAAATAAGATATATGAAAGAATGTCAAACATTCAGACGCATTTTAAACCCTTTTCCTATTTTTTTTGTATTTCTTATTATACTCTCGCAACAAAATTGCTAAAGAGAGTATTATAGTTTTGTTCACATAACGGTTGTTTGTAACACCCAAAACTAAACGAGTTTGATATAGGGTTATATATAACAAAGTGATCAGGGTGAAGAGTGGAGTTCAAATCCGAATGTCTGTCTGTCCGTCCGCCTGTGCAAGCTGTAACTTGAGTAAAAATTAAGATATCTTGATGAAACTTGGAACATTTGTTTCTTGGCACCATAGGAAGGTTGCTTTCGAAGATGAGCAAAATCGGACCACTGCCACGCCCACAAAATAGCGAAAACCGAAAACACATAAACACATAAAGCTTAGTTATAAGCCATAAATAAAGCTATGGAAATAAAATTTGGTTCAAAGGTTTGTTCTAGGAAGGGGCATATTTGGAAGTATTTTTTTTTTTGAAAAATGGGCATGGCCCCATTTTTTCGTAAACTACTAAAGCTATATCAACGAAATTCTCAGGAGTCGTTTTTTTCAGGCATTTCCTTATATAGTCCAGAAATGGAGGATATCGGATTATAACCACGCCCACCTCCCATACAAAGGTTATGTTGAAAACGACTAAAAATGCTTTAATTCAGTAAGGGAAAACACCAGAGACCTTAAATTTCATTATAAAGAAGGTACAGAAGGGCTCCACCCAAATTGGTATACAAAAATTTTAAGTGGGCGTGGTTCCACTCACTTATGGGTCAAAAACCATATCTCCGAAACTACTCGACCAATATCAATGAAATTTGGTTTATAATATTTTCCTTGCATCCCAATGATATGTTGTGAAAATAGGCCAAATTGGTTCACAACCACGCCTACTTCCTATATACATACCTGAACTTTGAAGTCGATCTGAATCGTTTACTTTACAATATGTAAAGTAAGCACTAGTGAAGATATCGGTGCAGAACTTTGCGTAAATACTGCATTTATAGTGTGGCAGCCCCTTTCTAAAAATCGCCGAAATCGGTCTATAGGTTTTCAAGGCCCCATATATCGAACAAGGGGACCTCGGTGCTTCTAACCTAATATTAGGGTTTTCAACTTTCAATGGACTTTATACCATATATATGACGAATATGTGGGTCAAATTGTCTATTATATAATATTAAATAAATAAATTGCGAGAGTATAAAATGTTCGGTCACAACCGAACTTAGCCCTTCCTTACTTGTTTTATTTTTGTTTTTATTTTTGTTTTTAATAAAGCTTACTACCAATTCTCTTTTGAGATTTCTTTCTCTTTTGAGAAAGTCTTTATTTCCTGCACAGTTTTTAATTCAAAAGTACAAAAATCAAAACAGAAAAAATTTAGTAGGTATAATATTTTTTAAATCTCAGAGAGGTTTCAATAAGTTTTATTGATAGCTAATATCATACGCTGATAAAGGCTGACGCGTTTCATTTGAAAATTGATAATGCAAATGAGTTATATCGTACAGAATTGGCGTGTGTGAAGAACAATTTAGCTCCACCTGTCTCCACTCGTTGTTATCGGGATTATATTCCTCTATGACGACTTTAGAGTTGGGAGTCAAACCAAAAGCTACAATTCGTCCTTCATAAACAATTGCGGAAATTTTTTTGATGTCGACCTTAGCATACATGACGCTTAATGGTGCAAGCTAAAAAAATAAAATAAATTTTTCATTGTAATTTTTGTGAGCGCTAAAACCGAGAATGTACAGTTGAACTTCCATAACTCGAACATGTATAACTTGAAGTTCGCCATAATTCGAACTCTTGAATTGGCAATAGACGACAATTTTTATACAATTAACTTTCCATAACCGGAAGTCTCTCTAATTCAAAGTTTTTTTGTGGATTGTGGTGATTCGAGTTATGAAAGTACAACTGAAGTTCAAGCAAAATTAATACGACAAACCAGATTCCAAGTGTCCTCTACGATGTCATAACGTTCCATATAACTTTTTTCATTTTCCACATATCCACCAATGACGTAAATAGAGTTCAGATCGTCAACCAACTGTAATTATGAAGATATTTCGAAGATTACTCGCGGCTTGTTTAAATGCATGGCGAAACAAAGAACAAACGTAGAGACACTGAAATCATCGAAATAATGGGACCAAAATCGGTAAAATTTAATTCAGTCCATCTATATTAATCAAAAATGTCGTTATGAGCTTTGGTGAATTTTCGTTGTTACTCTTCCAGTTTGTTCTTCGTCTCACTAGCTGATCAGCTTTCACTGATCTGGTTGTACTTACGGCGGGTCTGTAACGTGGATATTTCATGCAACCCAATTGCGTCCAAGTATTTTTAGCTGCACTGTAGGCTTGCACTTTTGATACATTTATATTGGTCTTCTCATTACGGCCGCCAATGACATATAAACGGCCAGTGTCTTCGTGCGCAATTAAACCGACACCGTTGAGTAAGTAATTCATTGAAGGAATATTCTTGGATAAGCGCTTTTTCGTTTGTATATCATAGCTGTAGACAATTAAACGAGTCCAGTTAAGTGCGACAAATGTGTATTTAAGAAATTCTACAACATTTCATTACCATTCCATGAGTTGTGTGGTCTTTTTATAACGGTCTTGTCCACAGATAATATAAAGCAATCCATGTAGTATAGCACCGGTTCCACCAATACTTTGGGACTCCAATAATTTGAAATTACTCATTCTGTTGTTGAGATCGAGTGAATAAATAGCTTCCGATTCTTGTGATATGAGGACTATGTGATTGTTTTGCGTGACCACATGAAATAATTCATTCCGTATGTGACATAAAGGGTAGCTAGAGAACACTCGCCTCTCGGGCACGATTTTCACAAAGTTTAAATGTTCCTGCAATGTATATGTATTTGTGTGTTAGTGTTAAACTGAGTACAGTAGAACATCCATAACTCGAACTCATGAATTGACAATGGAAGTAAAATTTCATACAAATTACCTTCCATAACTCGGAAGTCTCTCCAACTTGTATTATGATAATTCGAGTTAGGGAAGTTCAACTGTATATGTTTATAAGTGTGAATTGTATAATGTTTATGTAATTACATTTTTCATATCCATTACGAGCAGTTCCGAAATTTTGCTCTTGCATTTTTTAAATGGTACTGTTGGCTCATGGCAGTTCTCCGCTTGCAGTCTTTTACTCATTCTTTATGGTGTGTTGTGCGGTAGTGTGGCGTTTTTGGTTTCGGTAGTAGTAGGAAGGCTGTTGTGTAAATAAATGTTAATATTCATGGAGCTAGAGTTTTCGACAATTTTGTACAGTTATGTTTATGGCAGTGGCGTTTGACAGCATATATGTTCGTGACGTCATGAACTATGAATTTTGACAGTTCCTTTCGTTTATACGGTTGTCTCTTTCCATTGTGTAAGGAGAAGACGAACAATATATATATATATATATATATATACATATATTATACTTTGCAACCGATCTCTACTTGTCACGTTCAATAGCGTTAGAATAACGTAGCACTACTGCTGACTTCATTCTATTATCGGTCTAACCGCTCACTTGCATCGGTTTTTACTCGATCACGTAGGTTGGAATAGGTTATTTTGCCGGTATATACTCGTATAGAAGACTAATATAATACTTTATACATAAGAATTAACACTCTGATCGCTTGGCTATAAATTGAAATTAACTCAAAGTTGGAAATCCGTGGAATCAAACTGATTAGCATTTTGTCAAAAATGGATTCTTTAAGGTTTTGTTTTAAATCTCTTCCAAAACTATTCAAGAATATGTCTTTAAAATTCCAGAGGCCAATTCGACATGTTTTCGAAGCTAGAGCAGTTGTAGTGGCCGAGCGTCGAGTAGGTGCGAATGCTCAGACAGATTTTAAAGCGCGTTTTCTCGCGTTTTCATTTTCACAAGTGTTAGAAAACGGTGCCGGCGATAGCAAAAAGAATATATGTCCGATCGAAAAAAAAAACAAAATGACCTAGCTTCAGTATTAAATTATCTTCTATTTGAACTAAAAAAGTTGGACAAAAGTATTATTTAAACTATTTTTTTTTATTATTATTATTTTTTTTCGAACTTCGAAAACTTTGAAAAAATTTGGAATTTTATAACTTCTTCGGTATTTTTTTTAGTTCATAAAGAAAAGAAACTTATAAAAATTAAAAAAAAAAATTAGTTCGACTGTTTCAGAAGCATCGCACGACCTCCATCACCGGCAAGTGATCCGATTTACAAGTGCAGACTCCAGGTGCTCCAGAAAAATACTTACAACTTTGAAAAATTTTCAATATTTTTTAATAATAAATATTGTTTTTTAAGCCTTAAATATAGCACACTATCGTCTTAAAATTCCGTTTACCGCAATCATTTCATTCTCTTTCAAAAAAAAATTGCTAAAAAAACGCTTTTTTTCGGCTTCTAAAGCAGCCTTAACTGCAATCCCTTTGTGATGAGCTCATCAGCGTTCCATAGCACCAAGCATCGAACATGTTTGCTCGAAACATTTGTGAAATTTATCGAAACGAATTTTCCTATTAACTCAAAGGAGGTAGAACTGAAGAAAATAATCACGGACGGACAAATTTTTTTTTGTTGCTTTGCTATTTTTTACGCCACCGCGATCATTCTTCGTCCACGCTTTTTATATTTAAAATTATATCTTAACAATTATTAATTAATTTCACTATTGTTTTTTAACTTCACTAAATATTTAAACTTATAACTTCATAAACAAATTGTATGTGAGTATGCACGTATAAAAAATTCTGGGATTCCCGCACCAAAAAAAAAAAATATAATCGAATGCTGCCACCAACCCAAAACTGACACCAACCTTTCGTAATGAAACACAAGAAGAGACTGAACAAAAACCGAGTTCTTTCAAATACGACTAATAAGTCGGTATGCGTGCACGATTTATGAATTTATATTATAAATATATATATGTATATACATTTTATAACATAATTGTTTCAGCTGAGGTCTCTCTTCGCACATACATAGTCACACATACATATGTATATAGAATACATCACTTCTGTATCGCTGAAATTTTTGCAAATCGCACGAGTTAACGAGAGAGTACAAAAGAATGAGAAAGTACGGAGAGTCTTTATACAAGATATATACGAAAATTTCCAAAGTAGTAAATTAGAGCAATATTTAAGATTACGTGTGATTCGCGGTGTGCGGATATATATTAGAAATATGTACACTGTGCGTCGGTTGAATAAATGCACTTTATTTTAAAAAAGATGAATTGTACTATATATAATAAATTATTTGTTTTTATTAGCAACATGCAGATGTTTGGCATAAAAGCCACAAACAATAATCATTATATACCATATAGTACCCCAGTCAAATAATTATATGTGCATTTCTGCTTTTGTTTATATTTCTTATTCAATGTTATTTTTTGGATTTCGGTAAATGTGGAAAAAAAGTTGATATGTTACAGTTACTATGCAACGAAAATTGTTTCATACTTTTCTCGTTCGTTGTACAGTTACATTAAGAATGTGCTTGTGAATTGGGTATTGCATAGTAAATATTTATATGTGCAAAATCAGTTTAGCGGATCTTTCTTACTGATAGTGTCGCAGCAAAAACTTTTTTTGCTAAAATTTGTTTTCAAAATTATTGTAGGTGCATTAACTTAATGAATTATTAAAAATTTGATTACATTTATTTAACTCTAAGCCTGAAATGCCTCGTGGTACTAGTTTATCAGCCGAGGAACAAGTAATAATCATAGGCATGCATGAAAGCGGTTCCAAAATGGCTCTAGACCAAAGCGACATCGGAACTGTATCTCAAAATTTCTTCAAAACCCCACTAATTATGGTATAGAGCAACGCAGCGGATGAAAAACAACATTGATGAGCGGTGCGAAAGGATGATTCGACGGCTAGTAGTTGCGGACTTGATAAGCAGCGAGCAAATATGGACATAGTTAAGACAGAAAATCACAATAAATATAATTTTTCCAATTATACATAAAAATCATTTTCTGAAACACACCTCCATGGCACCTAAACCAACGCTAAAGAAAGACACAATAAAGCACATTTGAGGTTTGTAAATAAATACCAAGTCTGTGCCGATGAGTGACAGAATACAGTCTTTAGTGACGAAAAAAAATTAAATTTGGTCGGCCCAGGTCATTGCAAGAAATATTGGAGAGATTCGCACCAGGAACGACGGTCCTACTACAAGTTATGTTTTGGAAGCGGTGCCTTGATTTCATGGGCTGTATTTTGCTGCTGTGGAAAGCTATCTACATGTTTAATATTCACTCAAATGAATGCTAATATCAAAGTAGATCTTTTGGACAGCGAGTTAATAAAATTTGCTGGCTATATTTATGGCATATGACTGGACATATCGAAAGGATAACGCTTCAATCCACACGAAGAACATATTTAACGACCGGAAAATTCAAATAGCGTTTAGAAAAGAGCTCTGTGGTAAACTTTCTGGATGTAGCTTGGGGGTTCTAGGTCCCCAGGGGGTTCTTTTGGGACCTAGATGAAGCTTCTGCACCATATAATAGGTCGGTAATGAAGTGAGAAGGTAGCATAGTTGACTAGATCCCATTTAGCAACGTATCTATTAACTTCTATATTCAATTAAAGAAATAATAAATTTTCTTCTAATTTCAAGTACTTTTGTATAATCCAGAAAACAGCATAATTATAATTGTTTAATTGCCGTTAAATAATAATACAATTGTTTTTTTAGTACACTATACTAATAAATTGTTGGTAGCTTTGCATTCTTTTCTAGTCTACGTCTCAATGTTATGCGCACTTATCTAACCTATTTAACAGCAGGTGGCGGTTAGGCATTGCGGAAATCGGGTTCCGTGTGTAATTGGAGGCCTTTTACAAGCCGATAAGGGCATGAAATAATTTTAACTTCAAATAAAGTATTTAAAAATACTAAATTTTCAGTTTAATTTGAACCATCACCGACTAAATAACAGAAAAAATTATGAGCCTGCTCTTTTTAACAACAATTTTGGGTAAAGATTGGGTTTCATCATATTATATTGAGGAATAAAAATATTTCTTTACTTTTAAATAATTTTTTCGACAAGTGCTTGCCTTGTGCCACGCCGAAATGGCACCCGACGAGGAAGACTATGGGCGCACATGGATGTGGATGCCAGATGGTGATGGTAATCCTCATGTTGCCTATTTAACTGAACCACCCCAGGATAGTCAACAAGATGATTTGCCCGATTTTGTAAATGTGGAGCTCTTTGATGGGTACTCTAGTCTTTCGGCTGTAAATTCGGATTCGGAATAAATTTACTCATTTACAGGGCAAATACGGCCAATCCAACAACAATGCAAATATCCGTGGCGAATCATACCAGCAGCGAGGGCAGGCATAGCCGACACAAACGCGATACTTGGGAAGAGATGGCCGGCAAATTCAATGCTGATTTGGATACGAAAATTCTGGTACACGGTTGGAAGTCGAGTACGACCAGTGATTCGATACAATCTATACGCGGTGCATATACGATGCGTGGGAATTTAAATATTTTCGGTAAGTTTCAGTGTTGAATGCGAAGCAAAGTCAATGCTTGACACAGGGATGATCGATATACTCAGACATAAACAGAAAATGTTCTCAAACACTCGACAATGAAAGTACCAAGGGATGTTAAAGTTAAAGTAGCGGAAGCTTTTAGAAGTCTAATAGATAAACTACTATTTCCTATTCAATAACTTAACGGTTGCTTAATAAAATTTATGCGCTTTTCAGCAATCAATTGGCGCGATCAAGCGGATAATATTTATTATCTGAAACCGGCGCGTTACACGGTGCAAGTGGGCCGTGCGGTAGCTAAGCTAATTGATCTTCTTGTTGAGGAAAAGGATGCAGACTCCAAGCGCATACATCTCATTGGACATAGTTTAGGTGCGCATATAATGGGTTATGCTGGTTCTTACACGAAATATCGCGTTGGCAGAATTACAGGTGAGACACGGCTCTCTCATTGACACTGTACAAACTAAACTAAGTGATCGCCAAAATTTAGGTCTCGATCCTGCCAGACCGGCCTTTGAGAACTGCAGCGGACCCGAGCATCACTTAGACGCTTCGGATGCGGATTTTGTTGATGTCATACATAGTTGTGGCGGTGTTTTGGGTTTTCGTGAACCCATCGGTTTTGTGGATTTTTATCCGAATGGCGGCGGCGCACCGCAACCGGGCTGCACAGAAATTTCTCAAATATTTAGTGCGTGAAAAATAGCTTTCCTTTTATTTAATAATATTTTAATTTTTTTATATACTCTCTTTTGCCCTCCCACAGCCGGTTGCAGTCACGGTCGTTCGTATGAGTACTTTGCGGAATCTGTACATAGTGAGAAGGGTTTCTATGCTGCACCCTGTTCATCGTTCAAAGAGTTAATCGGTCGTAATTGTACAGGAACTAAGATACTAATGGGTGATCCTGTGCCGTTGAGTGCGCGTGGCATATATTATTTGAAGACGGGAAGTAAACCAGGTTTCGCTTTGGGTTTGGCCTAATGGAGATATATTTTTAAGGAGATCGCTTGATTAACTTTTACGAAAACGCAGTTTATGAATGGAGGAGAGAGTGCTATTAAATATCATAAATGTGGAAATAAAGCAAATGAAACTGTCAAATTCTTTAAGTAAATTAACCATATGGCTTTCGATCTCTACTTTACAACCTTCGAGTGTCCTTTGAAATATTTCAGAATTATCTAATATTTATCACCCGAAATGCTGCACCCAAGCTCCGTTAGTTCTCGACAATACACGCTTTGTAGCTAGTTTTGGAACCACCAGTGCATTAGTTCTATTCCCTTTACATAATCATTGGTCTCAATCGGATAAGTTTCCACATTCGAGAATATTAGTTATATCCATTACCACAAAAGAGATCATCTTCGAAAAAATCTTCCAACACATTATATTCCATAAGAAGCACAATAAGCTAATAAATTTATTTTAAGGGGTTATATACAGTTAGACGGCCGAAAAAAAGTGAATTTTCCAGAATTTTTTCTGAGAAAACTTTTTAATTTAATGATTCACAGACTGTATTTTAAGACTTAGTACTAGTAAAAATATTTATTTGATAAGGAGCTACAGCTGATCTCCAGGAGCTCCTCTCAAAAAAGACGTTTTGCGGTGACCACTATATCTCGGAACTGGATCATCCGAAATTAAAAAACCAAACAGATTTCGTTAAAATAATGTTAAATCTAGTAATTAATCGAAGGAATAGGCAAAATAAATTTTTTTGACAAAATGGCGGTTTCTCAAAAAAAAAAATCGATTCTTCACCGAAATTTCGGTCTTAAATTGTTTATAAAAAAAAAATATTTATCGGAGAGAAAAAATCTTCGATTAATTACTAAAAAATATATTTAAGAAGGTCGTGTTAAAATTTGAGACTAATCGGTCTAGCCGTTTTCGAGTAATGTTGGTCACCGACTTTGAAAACACCATTTTGAGAAAAACGCGTTTAAAGTTTGGACCTTGCACTCTGAAACGCCTTTTCAAATTTTTCATTTGCTTGTAACTTTGAAAATATTCACCGGAACGATATGAATCTGTGTGTATTCTTCGATTATTCTTCGATCGATTTTTTGAAAATTCTAACTGTATATAACCCCTTAAGGCCATTAGACAATGTGGAGAGTCTCTAAATCATCCTCATGTTCCAGAATATTTATTTCAAAGTCAACTGAGTTTACGAAAATCAATCTATGTATTAGTCATATGGGTTAGGGACATATGACTGAATTCAGACCCTTTCAAGACCTATGTTTTCTTAACCATAATGTAAGATGGTTCCGACTAATTGTGTGGTTGACTGATATATAGGGTGTAAAGTCATCCGAGGAATTTCGTTATAAGGCGACTAGGTAATATGGTATAGGGTAGAAAAAGATATCGGTTTCAAAAATTTTTGTCAGAGTATCGTAACGAGGAATTCGAAGGAACTTTCTGTGAAGACGAAATTTTAGTCTTTAGACTTTTTTTCTAAAAAATTTAGAACCTTTTAGTTGTACTATGTCTATCTACCTCAGTTCAATATAAGTTTTCATATTTAATTTTCAGAAGAATTATAGTAATTTATGTGATTTATAAATTAGACAATGTCCCGACAATTTCCATTTATAAATTCAGCGTTTTTAAAGTGCTGGAGAATACGATTTTCAAGTTTTTACTCAGATATCGCTTGTACAATTACTGACGAACCAGAAAAAAAACTGGAAATGAATTCTACCCGATGTCTGAAAAACCTAATATTAGGTATATGGATGCTAGGGAATGACCCGATTCTCACCATTTTTAGCACCAAGACACATTATAAGAAGAAATGGATTCTCTCTGAATGTCTATAAAATATCGGCACGTTTATATATATTTGTGTATATAGTTATTTTAAATTTTTCATACTTATGTTTTTGTATATAAGTACATATGTATATTTTCGCTCAAACATATCTACATATGTATATTATGTACTCCTATGCATTTCAATTTAAGCTAATATTATCAAAATGCATTGCAGCTTATTTACAAATAATTACAAGTATCTACCCACCGAACTGATTGTTGTTATCAGCAATATGTGCACTACAACAACAACTAGTCGCCAAAGTGAATTAAAGCAAACGTTTACAAACGTTGGCGCATGAGTCACGCGTGGCGCTGTGACCGCCGCTCACTACAACAACAGTCGGGTGAACGTTGAGCAGACGAACTCGAAACGTTTTCCCAACGTTTTGTTTGTGTATAAAAGTGGCCGGCAGCCAAGCAAGCAGCAGCAGTTGAGCAACGCAATCGACGGGGAAAACAGTGAAAACAAAGTCAAAGTAAAGTATTTGGTGCAGTAAAATACAACAATAACAAAGGTGAGGAAAAACTTAAAAGGTCAGTGTCTTATTTTCCAATAAATATCACATAGCGCGAAAGACATGGAAGCTGTAATGATTGATCCGGAGGCGGCGTGTTGTAGTCACGAACCGGTAACGGACAAATCAAAGCGAAGTGGTAAAGAGCAAAAATTATTGCAAAAAGCAGTGAAGAAAGCGTATAAAGCGCAGAAATTGCTAAATGAAGCCATTAAACGATTGGAAGCGTCGAATGAAAAGCAGAAGAAGAAGCATAAACAATCAAAGCATTTGGACAGCTCCAGTACAAGTTCTAGTACGAGCTCTAGTTCCAGTTCGAGTTCTAGCAGTGGTACTAGTTCGAGTTCGAGTTCTAGTGACACTGATGGTGAAACCTTTATCGATTTGACCAACGAAGTGGGTAAACCTTCGAAGCGCCATCATGGACGTAAGCATCATCATGGACGACGCAATCGACGTGGACGTGATCGTTCACGCTCACGTTCACACTCTCGTGGACGTTCTCGTGGACGCTCTCGTGGTCATTCGCGCGGTCATTCACGTGGACGTTCTCGCGGACACTCGCGAGGCCACTCCAAGACGCGTGATCTGGAGTTGCGTCAATTGTCGCAGTTTTTTCGTGGCGCCAGCCTCCAAACAGCTCCCCCCATTCAACATGGTCATCAGCAGCCGCCGCACCATCGACACATGCGATCACATATTAGACCCGCAGTAATCGGTGGAGGAGGTAGAAGATCACGCTCTCATTCGCACGATCATCGCAACAAAGGCGATCACAAGAAAAAACATAAGCATAAAAAGCACAAGAGCGCTAAGGAGCAAGCAAAACATGGTGCGGCTGGTAGTGGCAAGGAAGCGCATGCACACCATGTACATTCAAATTTGCCATATTATTGGTGTTCACATTCGGGAGATCGTCCACATATTGCACGCAACGAGCGCCACCGTTACGGCGACGAATACGCAGGTAGGCCTTCAACGGGACGTCCCTATAATAGTGTCTTTTCAGATATACGAGAACCAGCATTTATGCAACAACGCGGTGAAGTGGAGCGACTTCAAAGTCGCGGCTGTATGATGCCAGTATATTATGACGCAGTGCCCAACTACAGACGGAGAGCACACAGCGAGCCGCGTCATTAGAAGGAGTAGTGGAGCAGACGCTTTATACTATATACATTTACATATTCATATTTATCCACATATACAACATATAAAAAATCTTAAAAAGAAATAAAAAAAATAACAAAAAAAATAACAAAAAGCAAAAAAAAAGAAGAAATATTATATTATATATCCAATTATATGCACATTTATGCTACACCTAATAATATAATAAAGGAAATATTATATATACAAATAAATATAAAAAACATGTCTTCTTATTTAAAATAATGGAAAGCTACTTAATCGAAATATTAGCATCTGAAGGAGCTGAACTGTTTTTAAGTCAGTAAATTGAATCGTGGGTCTGAAACCCCAACGATTGTGCGGACTCACCACTACGTACATATACATACATATGGTGGGATGTGTAAGTGAGTCGAAACTCGTGCTAAGATGTTAATAGGTAGGTAGGTAAAGTGGTTGTCAAATGACGCACCTAGGCATTTACGAGGCCCATTGTGAATCCACCGGGACTAAAGCCCCTTACACTAGAATGTCCTCTTTGAACCACTCTGTGGCTTTTATAAAGTTGAGCAGCTCAACAAGTTTAATGTGCGCAACTTCCGAAATGTTGTCTAGAAAACCATGTCCGACTGTTGTGAGTCTTTTCCTGTACAATGCTTTGCATTCACATATGTAGAAGATGTACAACAGTCTCTTCTTCTTCTATTTCCTGGCAGCTATTACAGTAGTCATTGTTCGGTAACCCCAATCGGTCGGCATGTCTTCCAATAAGACAATGACCAGTTAGCACTCCCACTAGAGTTCTTATGTCCTTCCTTTTAAATTTCAGTAGCCGACTCGTACGGCCTTTATTCCAATTAGGCCACGTCTGCCTGCTAGTTGAACAAGTCATATATTCTGTCCACCTGGATTCAGCCCAATCTATGATGTGCTTATCAATTAAGTACTTACAAGTGGCCAACGGTATGCATATGTCCTTCTTACATGGATCCAATTGTAAGGTTGTGCCTAATCTGGCTAGTTCATCTGCCACACAGTTACCCGGAATTTCACTGTGTCCAGAACCCATTGCAGGTTTATCGTGTAGTACGAAGTCAGTTCCATTAATATTTCATGGCATTCTGTCATAAGTGATTTTAAAGCCGCTTGGCTGTCTGTAAAAATAAATATATTTCTAGTCGTAAGCACCCTCTTAGCCAGCACGAGCAGGCTTTCTTTTATTGCAGCAATCTCTGCTTGAAAGACGCTGCAGTAGTCTGGTAGTCGGAAGGCGATTCTGGTGCCTAATTTTTCCGAAAAGACACCACCTCCAACTCGTTTAAGATGTTAATAAAAAAATATTAAAATTGTTTTGCATAATTTATTCTTTCGAAAACTTCGAGATTAAAAAAGAAAAAAGTAAGGAGTGTAGGGTTTGTGGAAAACATTAAGCGCTTTCAAAAAATCGCATTTGATTAGATCTAACCTTTTCGTCGTAATAGTTAAGGATTCTTTTACATATTACACAAGCAGCTCACGACTTCCGGTTTTAGACCAAGTATCCCCTGGGTAGTCAACAGACATCCGTTTGAAGGCGAGCTAAAGTGAGAAGGCGAAGACCGCTTCTGCGGTTGTGCGTAGGGTTTGGGACCCACCACATAAAAAAAAAAACCTCCCCAATGAAAAATGGCTATAATCGTTTAAGCGGTTTCTACGCCAAATATATATACATATAGTTAAGGAAACCAAAGTAGTTTGGAAAAAAAAGTAATTGTTCTCTTATACTACGCTCAGATACGGCAACTTGTTTTGGTATAACACGAAGTGGGTTGAAAATATTGCAACGATGGAAGGGTTAGGGCACAGTTTGTTGTTCGTTTAGCACACTTTGCATTATTATTATTTTTTTTTGCTGTGGTTCGCTGTTTAACAATTCATCTGCGATATTTGAAAACTTGTGTTTTATTTACAATTATATTGCCTACTTTTAGGCGTATGACTTTATTATTTTGTGCATGAAAATTGAAAAAAAAATTACATATTTCAAATTTTGTGTAGATACTCCATGTATTGAGTACTTTATTCTGCAAGCTGTACTGCGCCTAAATGTAGGCGAGTTCTTCTACGCAATAAGTAATATATTATTAATAACGCTTTGACGTATGTAAAGGCATTATGTATATCTTAACATCTATCTTTCAGAAGACAAATTATTTATAATCGCACTTTAAATATCTGCAGACATATTTTTACACTCTCGCAACAAAATTGCTCCAAGAGTATTATAGTTTTATTCACATAACGGTTGTTTGTAAGTCATAAAACTAAACGAGTTAGATATAGGGTTATATATATCAAAATGAAAATTGAATAACGAAAAACGTCAGAAATACTAAATTTTACAGAAGAAATTGCAGAAGGATGCTGCACTCAGATTTTTTTACAAAATGGAAAATGGGCGTGTCATCGTCCACTTATGGGTCAAAAACCATATCTCAGGAACTACTCGACCGATTCGAATGAAATTCGGTATATAATATTTTCTTGGCACCCTGATGACACGTGTGGAAAATGGATGAAATCGGTTCACAACCACGACAACTTCCCATGTAACTCAATTTTGAACTCCATCTTATTCCTTCACTTTATAATATATACATAAGGAACCAATGAAGATAGCGAAATAAAACTTTACACAAATAATGTATATGATCTGTGGCATCACTTGTGAAAAAATTGTCGAAATCGGACTATAACTTTTCAAAGCCCCGAATACCGAATATGAAGAATTCAGTGCCCCATGGTAATTTTTCACCGAAAATTTCGGTAAATCTCTTAGGTATCTTAATTTAATTTAGATGAAATATTTTTCATCCAATAGTGTAACTTCCTAATACCTACCTCTCATATACCTAATTATAGGATTTTCAAATTGGGTCAAATTGTGTGTTATCTTAATAAAAATATATCAATAAATTGCAAGAGTATTAGCCTTTTCTTACTTGTTCTTTTGAGATTTAATCGATTGCATCTTGCATTCTCTTCCGATTGGAGTACCATGAACAGTACCATATTTGTAATCTAACTAAAGGAGAAGTCCTTTCGATCCAATTAATGAACTTTTTTTCATTTTCGCACTGTCCAAATCTATTGGCTATAATTGCAGAAGGGTTACTGGGGTAATGCTTGAACCGATTATTTCCAAGATTTGACTTTCAATAAATTTTGCTAAGAAATTTTATATATTAACCGATATGCACAGTAAAACGCTCAACGCAAATTTGAAAACCCGTATTGACGCGATTTAATTCATTTTTGGCACCATGGCATAACAATTTCTAGCAAAAAAATTAGCCATAGACTCTAATGTCCTTATGTACTATATAAGAGGCCTTTAAAAGTTCTAGTCCGATTTTTAGAATAACAGTTTCACACCACCTAAGCAGTGTTCATTTAATGTTTTCTTCCGATATCTTGGTTTATTTATATTGCAAAGTAAAAGAATCAGATGGATCTAAAACTTATATTATATGGCAAATATTTCTAAAGCGTCCAATACACTATACCAGCATGCTAACGCAATCACCTGATAGTGCCAGCTAATTGATCGTGTATGTACTTTTGGTGTGATTGCACAATCTGCTGGAGCAAAACCAAAACAATTTTGTTTGATTTAATTGGAATTTTCAAAAATATTTTGGCTATAATTTATTAATTTATATGAATCAATGCCTTGCTTATGGGAAATTATGAGTGAGGAAAATTGTAGCCGCGAAATAAAATACAAGTGCTATAAGATAATGATTAAACAATCAAAAGAAATAGATCCTTAAACCAATAATAGTTCTGAATACAAATTTTTTTGTCTATATCCATAACGAACTTTTCCATGTACAATTTGTAATAAAATTAATATTGCACAAACATGCTAGTGTAGTGTATGCTTCAAGCTTGTTGGCACCATCAGTTGATTGCGTCAGCATGCTGGTGTAGTGTATTGACCGCTTAAGTCTTACCAGACAGTAAGTTTTTCTGGGTGTAAGAAGATTTGAAAACAAACCCTTTAGATGATTGTTTGTATAGACATTTTAGAGTAGGGAAGAAAATGTCTGTCCGAGGGCAAAAAAGAAGGCATTCCATCAAAAAATCTAAACTTGCGCTATATTGTGCTTTAAATAATCAAAAATTAGAAATATTAATAAATTGTACTTGAATATATTCGAAAGCCGTTTATAAAGTTTAACTCTAGTTTTGAAAACTTTCTTGGAGTGTTTTCCACAGTTTTGCAGAATGTTGCAAAACTGAAATTACACAATATTAGTAAATAAATACCGAAATTATGAAATTATTTTAATTTCTATGCGCTTAAAAGGTTTTGTGGACTTATTCTTATTATAAATCCTATGTGTCCATATAAGCACGTACATACAAGAATAAATATGTATCTACAATATATGCACATGAATTGCTGGGTTTGATTTACAGTTTACCGGCTTCGTATATTTTTGCCTTATCATGAGAACCTAAGCAAAACAAAATGCCAGATACATAGCGGTAATATGTACTCGTGCAAATGGCAATCACCCCTGTAGGGAAAACTTTAATTAGTTATTTCATAATATTGCATAAAACAATTGATATTTTTTTAATTTAATCTGATTCGTTCACTTTGCAATATATTAATATATGTACATATATATAAATCACCAACCAATAAAGATATTTTATTTTATTTTATTTATTTTTATTTTATTTTAATTTTAATTTTAATTTTAATTTTAATTTTAATTTTAATTTTAATTTTAATTTTAATTTTAATTTTAATTTTAATTTTAATTTTAATTTTAATTTTAATTTTAATTTTTTTTTTAATTTTAATTTTAATTTTATTTTTTATTTTAATTTTTTTTTTATTTTTAATTTTAATTTTAATTTTAATTTTAATTTTAATTTTAATTTTAATTTTAATTTTAATTTTAATTTTAATTTTAATTTTAATTTTAATTTTAATTTTAATTTTAATTTTAATTTTAATTTTAATTTTAATTTTAATTTTAATTTTAATTTTAATTTTAATTTTATATTTTATATTTATATTTTATATTTTATATTTTATATTTTATATTTTATATTTTATATTTTATATTTTATATTTTATATTTTATATTTTATATTTTATATTTTATATTTTATATTTTATATTTTATATTTTATATTTTATATTTTATATTTTATATTTTATATTTTATATTTTATATTTTATATTTTATATTTTATATTTTATATTTTATATTTTATATTTTATTTTATTTTATTTTAATTTTATTTTTTTTTTTATTTCATTTAAATTTAATAAGTCACTATTTTTTAATAGATTTCTCATTTCGCAAATTTGTCTTCAAATATTGCCCTTCTCGTAAATTTAATTTTATTTCATTGATAGGAAAAGTTTCTGGAAGAAATTTCATATGCGTCTTATTTTCATATAATTTACAAATATGTACATACATACACATATTAGTAAATGAGTATATAGCAGAGTCACAAATTAAACAAAGATAACCCGAAGAGAATCTTGGTATAAAAGTGCTCACGATCACAACAAATGGCATCAGTAATAAACAGTGCGTTCATTGTGATAACTGCAAGCAGCCACAAAAAGTTTATATTGTGAAAACATACGTATAAATAATATATATTCATATTTGAAGTATTAAATATATTGAATCCGAAGGCAATTTCACAATAAAGTGTAAATCCACAAAGTGAAAATCAAACACCGGAAAAATTGCAAATTGAAGTGCATAATCAAGTATATAAAACAAAAGCCAAGTGAGCACACAAAGTGAAGTGAAGAGAGTCAAGTGGGCAAAAGCAACAAAAATAAATACAAAAGAGAGCACAACAGAGTGAAGAGCATAAAAAAGCCACATAAATAACGTAGCTCCAGCAGTGCGAGTGCATTGAAAAGAACATTGTGAAATTTTGGCAAAACACAGTGTGCGAGTGCGAGTGTGTGTGCGTTCAGATGGCAAATAACGGTGACCGTGATCTTGGCCCTGATGCGCCGCAATCGAGAGCGGCCGAACGGCAAGCGCTACGCAGTGCTATGAAGCGCGCTGCTCGGGCGCAGCGTCGACTTCACGAAGCCATTTATCGTGCGGAGACGTGCGGTGAGGCGTGCGACACGTCAAGTTCGAGTGAAAGTGATGGCGAGGGAACGGCATTTAGAGGACGGCGACGCAATGCCGGCGAAGGCGATGAAGCGCAATTTCACCATCACCAACATGGACCCTGGACTGGTCGGCGTCATGGCATGCGCGGCACTCATAGACCATGGGCTTCAATGCGCGGATTTCCATCAGGTAGGCATACCATGGGTTTTCCAGGTTTCGGTGCCGGTTTTCCAGGTATGATGTCACATCCACATCCACACCAACATCACCATCACCACCATCATAGTCCACATCATCACCATCATCATCATCGTGGCGCATTTGGTGATTTTCATTCGTTTGCCGGACGTGGTGGCCATTTTGGACGTGGTGGTTGGGGTGGTCATGGACATGGTCCATCGCCCGGAGCTTTTGGGAGACATTTCCCCCATTTTGGTGGTGGTGTGGGTCATTGCAGCGGACACCGCGAGAGGGCGCGTAGTGTACCCAGATTCTAAGCGGATGACAATAAGAGCGGTAAATTGGAACATATTCACATATCCTCATATATAGTATATCTACTATTATACATATATCAAAAAAATAATAAAAAACAAAAATAAAATAAATATGAAAAAAACTAAAAACAAAATTATGAACAACAACAAAAATTAAAGAATTTAATAAAAATAAAATAGAAATTATAATTATTCAGCAGCAAATAATGTATTTTATTTCATATTGTGTCCGTATGTTTCATGTAAGTATATATGTACTTGGTATTATCAGTTAAGCGCTTGACTTCGATAATAACACAACATATGTCACGCGTATGTATGTATTTAACTAACTTTAGGTTCTGTTGTATTTCACAAAGTTTTGAAACTTGCTGGCAAATTCTGTTTAGAGCACTTTTCTCACAGGACGATTTTGTTGTTATTAAAATCAGCACTAGTTGGCTTTCATAGAAAATAATAATACAAAAATTATAGACAAATGTTTGCTTACTTAATTACTGTAGTAATAATCTTAGAATGACTGTCAACCACAATGTTTGTGCCGGTGTACAATTGTGTTAAAATCAGTTGATACTCTTTACGACAACAGGGTTGCATTGATGTTTTTATCAGGGTTTCAGGGTTGCATTTTTAATGAGAAATTTTGTTTTTGTTTATTTAACTAAAATATATTTGAATTTAAAATCGAACATTAACCCGTTTTCTAAAATTATATTCCTAAATTAGGAAATTAATTTTAGTTTAATCAAAATAAATATGATTTCCAAAAGTGAAGTAAATTTTTGAGTATTGGTAGAGGATTTTAATATAGGGGTTACATGGGTTTATATATAACGGGTGATTTTTTTGAGGTTAGGATTTTCATGCATTAGTATTTGACAGATCACGTGGGATTTCAGACATGGTGTCAAAGAGAAAGATGCTCAGTATGCTTTGACATTTCATCATGAATAGACTTACTAACGAGCAACGCTTGCAAATCATTGAATTTTATTACCAAAATCAGTGTTCGGTTCGAAATTTTTTTATCGACAAATTTTGTTCAGCGATGAGGCTCATTTCTGGTTGAATGGCTACGTAAATAAGCAAAATTGCCGCATTTGGGGTGAAGAGCAACCAAAAGCCGTTCAAGAACTGCCCATGCATCCCGAAAAATGCACTGTTTGGTGTGGTTTGTACGCTGGTGGAATCATTGGACCGTATTTTTTCAAAGATGCTGTTGGACGCAACGTTACGGTGAATGGCGATCGCTATCGTTCGATGCTAACAAACTTTTGTTGCCAAAAATGGAAGAACTGAACTTGGTTGACATGTGGTTTCAACAAGATGGCGCTACATGCCACACAGCTCGCGATTCTATGGCCATTTTGAGGGAAAACTTCGGAGAACAATTCATCTCAAGAAATGGACCCGTAAGTTGGCCACCAAGATCATGCGATTTAACGCCTTTAGACTATTTTTTGTGGGGCTACGTCAAGTCTAAAGTCTACAGAAATAAGCCAGCAACTATTCCAGCTTTGGAAGACAACATTTCCGAAGAAATTCGGGCTATTCCGGCCGAAATGCTCGAAAAAGTTGCCCAAAATTGGACTTTCCGAATGGACCACCTAAGACGCAGCCGCGGTCAACATTTAAATGAAATTATCTTCAAAAAGTAAATGTCATGAACCAATCTAACGTTTCAAATAAAGAACCGATGAGATTTTGCAAATTTTATGCGTTTTTTTTTTAAAAAAAGTTATCAAGCTCTTAAAAAATCACCCTTTATATATATTTGGCGTAGAAACCGCTTAAGCGATTATAGCCGAATCCACCAGAGCGCGCCACTCATTCCCACTTTTTGCTTTTTGGCGCCAACTGGAAACACCAAGTGAAGCCAGGTCACTTTGCACTTGGTCTTTCCACCGGAGTGGAGGTCGTCCTCTTCCGCGACTTCCTCCAGCGGGTACTGCATCGAATACTTTCAGAGCTGGAGTGTTTTCTTCCATCCGTACAACATGACCTAGCCAGCGTAGCCGCTGTCTTTTTATTCGCTGAACTATGTCAATGTCGTCGTATAAATCGTACAGCTCATCGTTCCATCGTCTGCGGTATTCGCCGTTGCCAATGTTTGGAGGAGCATAAATCTTGCGCAAAACCTTTCTCTCGAAAACTCCAAGAGTCGTCTCATCGGATGTTGTCATCGTCCACGCTTCAGCGCCATACATCAGGACGGGAATAATGAGCGACTTATAGAGTTTGATTTTGGTTCGTCGAGAGAGGACTTTTAGTGGTTTAGTGGTTTCAAAAAATCGATTTTTTATTTTAATTTCTACAACATTTCAAGAATATTATCCTAAATTTTCAAATCGATCCGTATAATAGTTTCGGAGATACAGCCTTTGGAAGGTGAGCGCTCCAAGTCTCGGAACCGTGTTTTCAAAGTCTGTTGTCAAATGTTCTCGAAAACTACTCAACCGATCTTGATGAAATTTTGCACAGATGTTCGAGATACAAAATGTCACGCAAATTTGAACGAAATTTTTATTTTTTTTGGAAAAATGTCTGTCAAAATTCCATTTTTTACTTTTTTGTCTTTCCTTCTTTGTTCAAGTACGAGTTTATGGTTTTACCTAAAACACTTATTTATGTTTTTTCATTTTTGATGATTCTGTCAAGAGTTATGCTGACAACGGGGACGCAATTTTTTTGCGAGGGATCACCGGAAATGACGTCACAATGGATGAGTTTTATTTTTTTAACCCATGAAACACCTAAACCATATTAGGTGCGAGGTGAATTTTCGTATATTATATTAAAAGTGTTTTTTTGAACTAGTGCAACTAACTCACAAAAACTTGATGGAAACATTGATCTTTATACTCTCGCAACAAAGTTGCTACGAGAGTATTATAGTTTTGTCCACATAACGGTTGGTTGTAAGTCCTAAAACTAAACGAGTTAGATATAGGGTTATATATATCAAAATGATCAGGGTGACGAGAAAAGTTCAAATCCGGATGTCTGTCTGTCCGTCCGTCTGTCCGTCCGTCCGTGCAAGCTGTAACTTGAGTAAAAATTGAGATATCCTAATGAAACTTGGAACACGTGTTCCTTGGCACCATAAGAAGGTTAAGTTCGAAAAATCAGCAAAATCGGACCACTGCCACGCCCACAAAATGGCGAAAACCGAAAACACATAAAGTGCCATAACTAAGCCATAAATAAAGCTATGGAAATAAAATTTGGTACGAAGGATCACACTATGAAGAGGCATATTTGGATATAATCCCACTCTGTAAGTGGGAAGTGGGCGTGGCCCCGCCCCCAAATAGGTTTTTTGTATATATCTCGCAAACCAATAGAGCTATATAAACCAAACTTTCTGCAGTCGTTTTTTTAGCCATTTCCTTATACAGTCCAAAAATGACAGAAATCGGATAATAACCACGCCCCCCTCCCATACAAAGGTTAGGTTGAAAATTACTAAAAGTGGGTTAGCTCACTAACCAAAAACGTCAGAAACACTAAATTTCACATAGGAAATGGCAGATAGAAGCTGCACTCAGATTTTTTTACAAAATGGAAAAGGGGCGTGGCGTCGCCCACTTATGGGTCAAAAACCATATCTCAGGAACTACTCGACCGATTTCAATGAAACTTGGTTTGTAATAGTTTCCTTACATCCCAATGATATGCTGTGAAAATAGGCCAAATCGCTTCACAACCACACCTACTTCCTATATACCAGACTTTGAAGACGATCTGAATCGTTTACTTTACAATATATAAAGTAAGCACTAGTGAAGATATCGGTGCAGAACTTTGCACAAATACTATGTTTATAGTGTGGCAGTTCCATTCTAAAAATCACCGAAATCGGACCATAGGTTGTCAAGGCCCCATATATCGAACATGAGGATCTCGGTACTTCTAACCTAATATTAGGGTTTCCAACTTTCAATGGACTTTATACAATATATATGACGAATATGTGGGTCAAATTGTGTATTATATAATATAAATAAAGTTAAATAAATAAATTGCGAGAGTATAAAATGTTCGGTTGCACCCGAACTTAGCCCTTCCTTACTTGTTTATTTGTAAATTTTTATTGTTCAATTTTAGGGCTCATCTGATGAAGATTGAAGAGCTTTTGGCAAAATATAATAATAGTTCAAGAGTTAATAATTAGTTTCTTACCACAATGTTAATATCTCGCAAAGGTATTTGTAGCGGTTAAGGTTCTAAAATATCTAAAAAATTCATCGATTCCCCATAGAGTTTATAAGTAATTTATACAGTGATATCAATGAGTAAATTAGCAATTTGTCTTAGTGTTAATAATTAGCTAATTGTCTCAATTAGAATTCAGTCTGAAACGTCTGGCATAAAGGTTAGTGTTATTCGAATTGTATGTAAATATATATATTTTACAATATATATTAGGAAAATTAAGGAAATATATATATATTTAATATGATATTATAAAGAAATTACAAAATGAATAGTGTAAATGTAAATATTTAAATAAAAAATGTTAATG